>JAWRVF010000275.1:0-394592 GCA_036785485.1 Physcomitrellopsis africana
ACCTCTAGCAGAAAAAGTATTTCAAAATCTTAAAACGGCATTTACTATAGCTCCAATCTTGGTACATCTAAACTTTGCAAAGGCTTTCTATTTGGAAACCGATGCTTTGGATTTTGCTTTAGAAGCCGTACTTTCACAGATGGGCATCGACAATAAGCTTCATCCGGTTGCATTCTATTTATCAAATTTTTCTGCGGTTGAGATCAACTACGAGATTCATGAAAAGGAACTCCTTGCTATAGTGGATTTTTTCCAAGAGTGGCGTCACTTCCTCGAAGAAGCTGCGCATTCGATGACCGTACATACGGATTACAAGAATCTGAAATATTTCATGTCTGCTCGGGTTCTAAACCATTATCATGGTAGAAGTCCGCTTCAACTAGACACAAGGTCCCTCTTTACAATCAAGTTGGATCCAATATGCACAAACTTTCTTAAATTTTTCTTTTATAGTCACAAAACCATGCGTATAATAAATCTACAAACTAGAAGCTTGAAAATTTATAAATCAAAATCCAGCCATTTATATAAGTTCAAAATTTGAAAGCATAGAGTTTATTTTTTTAATCATCTTCATAAAAATTCTCAACCGTGAATTCATTACCGATCACCAGATATCATCAAAATATTAGCAAGTATTTATATAAGTAAAAATCAAATCAGAAACTTAAAAATTCATAATTTAAGATCCAACTATTCAAATAAGCTCAAAATTTGGAAAAACATAATTCATAGCTTTGATCTTTGTCACATAAATTTTGAGCCGTGAATTCATTGCTGATCATTAGACATCATCAAATCCTTGGCAGATACTTTTGAAAGTCAAAACCCTAGACTTTTGAGAACAAATTTGCCATTACTCTCTAATCAAAGTTTTAATTGATATGAGATTTTAGACATAGACTCTTTATAGTATAAGTAATATGTACACAAAAAATGAGCTTCAAATTCATCTTGAAACTCAAGTTCTAGCTTTAAGCAAACCCTTCTATTTATCTAACTTCTTCAAAACCCTAGTTTAATTTGCTGGGTTTAACTAGCCATAACTCACTCATTCTGAACTCATTTCTAACAATTCTTGGATGTAAAATATATAACTTGAAGTCTAGTTTCTAATCCAACTTTTTGATTTCTTGCTAGTATCTTAAAACTTCTAATATATCCCAAAAAGTGACAGTAGGTGTCATATTAGTATTCTAAGTTCAAACAAGCATATCTCTCTCATCTAAGCTCCGAATCATGCGTTTCTACTACCTAAACTCATGCCAAGAAGAAGCTCTCTTTGAATACTCCCTTGGATTTGCCAAAAAATCCTTGTCTTCTTCTCTTCTGAGCTCGTCAAAGAAATCGCAGCCAAGGTCTTCAAAGTCCAAGTCAACAATTAATAGTTTAAAGTTATAAAAACCCCAAATGTAATCCTCCAAGTTAGCACTATTAATGGCAGCCAACTATTGACATCCAAATCTCTATTTATCTTTGGTAAAATCCTAAATTCAATTTCAAAGTCAAAACTCCTTATATCTACAAATATAATCCCGAATCTACTAAAACCTAAGATTGGAAAAAAGATAAAAGAAATAAAAGAAGTTTTCAAGGCTAAATCAAAGTTAAAGTTAAGATTAAAGATAAAGTAAAATTTTAGCCAAAAAAAAGAAAGAAAGTGAGAAATTTTTCCTAAATTATATAAAAACTTAGATTGGTAAGAAGAAAGAAAGAACTTAATAAAAATTTTAAAGAAAAGATAGTTAAGTTAGATTTCTATATATGGATATATTTACTTCATGATACCATCATCAAGCTCGATGGAATATGTTGCTATTTAGATTTGACTTTGTTATTATTTATTGGCTTGGAAAGCAACAAGGATTATTCGATGCCTTATCAAGAAGATCATATCTTGCGCCGAAGATTGGAGAAGCAGCACTTGATCAACAGTGTACGACATTGTTAAAGCCAGAGCAATTCAGGATTTGTGCTGCTATGGTGCCAATTGATCCCAACTTCCTCAACCAAGTACATGTTGCGACCATTAAAGATTCAATAGTCCTTGATATTAAGCAGTGTATCAATGATGACAAGTTCAAGATTGAAGGAGATTTCTTATACTTTGAAGAGCGGTTGTATATCCCAAAAGGGCCAGCACGACTTTGAGTCCTTCAATCTCATCATGACTTTCCAGCTGCGGGACATTTCAGATTCAACAAGACCTTGGAATTCATTTCCTGAGATTTCTGATAGTCCCAAATGTAGAAGGATGTGAAGGATTTCATCCTCTCTTGTGACAATTGTTCAAGATCCAAGAACCTTTGACATTGCCCTTATGGACTTCTATAGCCATTGCCCATTCCGTATCGTCCATGGTCTTCAGTTTCCATGGACTTTATTATAGATCTATCCCCATTGAATTCATTTGACAGCATCTTTGTTGTGGTGGATCAGCTTACGAAGATGGCACATTTCATCCGCTGCGAATGAGATTGTCGAAAGCGAATCTGAGCGATTCAATCTCGACGAATGTATATTATTGATATCTTAGTCCTATCGAGATGATATCATGAGGATCGAGCCAATTTGTATCAAAGTTTTGGAGATCTTTTTTTAAAATATTGAAGGTGGACATCAAGCTTTTTTCAACATTTCATCCTCAAACTGACGGCCAAACGGAATAGATGAATCAAGTTTTAGAACAATATTTACGATGCAACATCAACTATCAACAAGATGATTGGACTGCATATCTACCGCTAGCCGAGTTTGCATATAACAACACCCTTCATAGATCGACTCAAAAAACACCATTCTTTTTTAACTATAGGTACCATCCGAAGCTTGATCTATTGAGTCCGTCAGCAAATAACAATCCAATAGCTAAAAGATTGGTGCAGCAGCTATTGGAGCTTCAAACCACATTGCCCAAGAGTCTTACAAAGCATTTGCGAATAAATTTCGGAATCAGGCACCTAATTTCAAGATTGGAGATAAAACATGGCTGCTTTGACGTAATATCAAGACCAAGCGGCTATGTGATAAATTGGACTATCGGAGATTGGGACCATTTGTTATCTAGAAGCAAATCAATCCTATGGCGTACCGCTTAGAATTACCAGCTGCTATGAAGGTACACCCTGTCTTTCATGTTTCTCTGTTAGAGCCTTATCGAGAATCGTCTTTTCCTAGAAGAGTGCAATATCTGCCACCTAGTATAGAAATTGAAAACAACGAAGAATATGAGGTGGAAAAGATATTAGATTCATGGCTAAAATGGAATAAATTAGAGTACTTTGTGCATTGGAGCGGCTACGATATTAATGAAAGAACATGGGAACCGGCCAAAAATCTTACCAATGCGTCACAAAAGGTACGAAAATTCTATCAACGATATCCTAATAAACCAAAAGCTGCTCATTAACAAAGCGTGAAGATGAAGCCTTCTCTAGAGAAATGAATAAAAAAGGGATCCAAGTCTCATCAAAACATAACTTGTTGTATTTTGTAATATCAAGATAACTAATATCAAGGTGTATTTAGATATGGCTAGTGAGAATGTAGATACTGCACTAGTGGTACTATCTCAACCGAGTAGCTCACGACGTTGACCTCGAGATAAAGAATTAGAAGAGCCAAGAAGACGTCGAAGAATATCAAGCAACAGGTCACTTATAATTATCTTTGAAGTTGAACCAGCTCATGCAAGTAGTGGCGAAGCGATATTTTCAGATCGTTTCCACAATGGAGATACAGAAGTTCAAACATGGTCTCAAGTGGAAGGTATTGGTCATTATCGGTGGCTACAAGGATCCATGAATCATCTGCCTTGTAAAGGACAGTTGGAGTATATTGCAGAGACTATGCGACAAATTTTTGATTTCCTACATTTGTGAGTATACATCTCAAATGGCTTCTCGGAGACCTCAAAGCTAGAGGAGGAAGTGATGTCAAGGACATACTTGTTAGAATCTTCTAAAATATTCTAGAAATTTCTTAGAACTCTCTAGAACCTTCCAAAGCCTTCTAATATCTTCCTAGTTGGTAGAAGTTGCTTGAGAAGCTTCTTAGTTAGTAGAAGTTACTTGAGAAGCTTCCTAGTTGGTGGAAGCTGCTTGAAAAACTTCCTAGTTGGTGGAAGTTGCTTGAGAAGCTCCCTAGTTGGAGGAAGCTGCTTGAGAAGCTCCCTAGTTGGAGGAAGCTGCTTGAGAAGCTTCTTAGGTAGGAGTATATATTGGAATCGAGGCTGTAGAGTTCTTCAGTCTCAACAATACATCTCTTGGAGCTCTAGCTCACCTCTCTGGTGTTGTTTTTGTACTCATGTGATTAATCCAGTTCCTGCCAGTTCTTCTTGAACTTCTTGTTTAGACTTTAAGTCTATAATTTGTGTCTGTGACATATGATGTGATCTTGATTTGAGAATATACTGGGTATCTGGCTATAAAAAATTTATTTATAACTTATTGGTAAGATTTTAATAAGTGATTTGTCCTTAATAAAAAAAGACAAATAATATGACAATATTATAAAAAATAAACTAATAAAACTTTATTATATTTAAGTTGATTTCTATATAAAGATTTTTTTTGATATGTAGAAAAAATTTTAACACCTTTTTCTATACAAAATCATTACTAACCAATTGTTGATAAATTAAAATTTATTTAAATTATTTTAGGATTTTATTAGAATTATTAATATTTTATTAGGATTTGATTAAGATTTTATTAGAGATTGATTAAGATTTGATTAAAATTTGATTAAAATTTTATTAAGATTTATGTAAGATTTTATTAAAATTTAATTAAATTTTATTTAAAATTTCTTTACAATTGTTAAGATTAGATTAGGATTTCTTTAAAGTTTTTTTATGATTTTTTTAAGATCTTGTTATGATTTTTAAAATATTTCTTCAATACTTCTTTAGGATATTTTTACGATTCTTTATGATTTTTTTAGAATTTCTTTAGGTTTTTCTTAAGATTTTTTTATGATTTCATTAAGATTTTTTTAGGATTTTTTTATGATTCTTTTAGGATTTCTTTCATATTACTTTAAGATTTGATTAGGATTGTTAAAGATTCAATTAAAATTTATTTAGGATTTTATTAGAGTTATTAAGTTTTTAATTAATTACAAAATATAAGTTTATCTTCTATAGCCAAGTGTCATGTACATTCTCAAACAAGACAGTATGTTGTCATGTTGTGATTTAACTACCATGTAAAAATATTATATATATATATATATATATATATATATATATATATTTGATGTATAATTTATTACGCAACTAAGTTAGAATTATATTAGTAGATTTTTATTGGTTAAAAAATGTGATTAGATTGTTACTTCAAAAAGAGTCCATTTAAAAAAGCTATTATTAAAATTTATACAAGATTTTTTTTTAATAGTGACTTTTGATTTGATTTTATATTAATAATAAATTTTGTATTTTGAATCATCTTTGTTAGATATTGGTGATCCTTGAAATCTTATTTTATTTCTTTTATTTGATATTTAGAATATATATTATGTAGATCTTATTAAAAAAAGAATTAGAAAGGAATTTTAGTATAAAAAAGAGTAATTAGACTATCTACATAGATGTATGGAAATGGATGATAGAAATTTTTGTTCTTATTGGCCACAGGTCATTTCCAATAGACTTCAAAAAGACTATCCAAGGCCTTATTAGGAATAAAGGTTTTTCTTTTAAGGACATTTAAACATCAAAGATTAGGATCAACATGTTTAAGTTTTTAGCTATGGTTTTGGTACACAAATTGAGTGATTTGAAGTTTTTATAAAAAAAATATAGGCGCTCAAAGTTAAGGTATCTAATTTGTACCTATTGTCACTCTTTGGGATAGAACTTGTGTGTATAGAAAGCAACAAAGGATCGACAACTAGGATTAAAAAGAATTGAAGTCAATACTTATAATCTAATAGTAGTAAGTAATCCACTAAATCAATGGTTGTATTTTGAGCTATATTTTAAGCAATTTGATAAGATTTTGGTTCAAAATTTTTACAAATATGTATAATTATGTTACAAAACTATATACAAAAATTTTGTGGCATTAGAATTTTGGATTTTTGAAATATAAAGAAAATAATACTTGAATGTCTATAAATTAGGGTTTTAAGTATCTGCTAGGATTTTTGAGATATCAAACTATCAAAAACAAATCTATACTTGAATTTTCTTGTAGTAAAGCTTAAGGAGGTAAATTATATTTTAAAAAAAATTGATAAAAATTGAATAGCTAGATCAAGAGTTATTGGATTCTAAAGTATAAAAAAAAATTAATCTTTTGTGGGTGAATGAGCTATTGAAGGATTTTGTTGCAATTTGAGTATTTTGTACAGGCTAAAGGAATTTTTTAGGAGCCAAGATTTTATGAAGGTGGAAAAATGGATATATGAAGCTATAATAAAATTTTGATATAAAGATGAGTTTTGAAAGGAGATTATGGTTTTTCTTTAAAATTATTGAGAATCTAATTTATCAACAATTGGTTAGTAATGATTTTGTATAGAAAAGGATGTTAAAAAAATTTCTACATATCAAAAAAAATCTTTATATAGAAATCAATTTAAATATAAGAAAGTTTTATTAGTTTATTTGTTATAATATTGTCATGTTATTTGTCTTTTTTATTAAGGAAAAATCACTTATTAGAATCTTACCAATAAGTTACAAATGAATTCTTTACAGCCAGATATCGAGCATATTCTCAAATCAAGATCACATCATACAACAATGACAAAATTATTTTTCTATAATTATATAAAATTTATTAAAATAAAAATAAAGTTTCATTTTCATATTAAAGAAAATAAATCTATGTGTAATAAGACAAATTATCCATAAAAATAAATGAATACTTATATTTTGACTTAGAGTGGACTAGTTCAAGTAAACAAGAAGTAGTCATAGTAGTAGAATGCTTTTGAATTTTGTTGAGATGTTGTATACATAGAATATAACTATCGCATTAGCACTTTGTGAAAGGAATATTAGAAAGGCAATCTACCAATTATTTTCTGGATATGTAATAAGTTGCTTAAAAATTAATGTGTCTCAATTGATGATGCTACAAATCATGAGAATTTGGTGGTAACTCTTTTTGAAATTTTGAAGCAATAGACAAGGTAGCCACCATTATAAGGTGACAGATAAATAGAATTGATATAGAAATAGCTGGAACCGTAACAAAGGCAAAAGAAAAAAAATATGCTTTTGTAATAATTGAGCAGCTAGCGGTATGTCAATACGACCTATTTTTAGAAGAACAAAAAATACACAAACACATGTTAGAAGGATTGTCTTTATCAACAAATGATCATCATTAGAAATCTTGCCCATCAAGAGAAGATTCTTACTTGTACCATGGACATACAAAACACTACATTCATCAACAATACAAAGAGAAACCCTAAATTCTAAGATGCAAATAGTATTAGCTATAGTTAGCTAACAGAAAAACAAGATAGCACATTTGTCTAATCCACACTTGGATTGTGTCTATTGATCAGGAGGGATTAAGTGATCTCCAACACTCGGTTTGTAAGGTGTACTGGAAAAAGTCATACAACATACAAAATCCAGAACAAATCAAGGACCTCACTACATATTCTGAATTTATTAGGCAACTTGGAAATCATCTAATATCCCAGGAAACTCACAGTAAGACCAGAATGTTGACTTCCTATTACAAACAGAAAAATAGAAAATAGAGATACATTCCAGATCAAAACTCCTTGCTTAGCTTAACCCAAACAGCTCTATGTGTGTTGTGAACCACCTAATATGTACCATGTGTAACATGCACGAATATGGCTGGAAACCTCCGGCAGTTAAAGCAAACTTTTAGCAACCCATAATGTCCTCATAATCAAATGTTAACGTGATATTCGTTCAAATGGTGTCTGCACCAGTAACTATTTAAGACCGTATTCCTGCTAAGCGTTTTGTAGGAGAAGACAATTCAAATGTTAGAAAAGAGAGTTTGTGGTAAGCGGTTTAAGAATGTGCTTGCTTTTGTCCTAGTTATGGCGTGGAAGCTTACCACAGTTGAGGGAGAGACGATGCCGCACACAGAACAGAATAAACTCTTACGCCGATCAACTCTTCTCCTGCGTCACGTCAGGTCGCTAGTCCACTATGAACCAAAGCAGATGTGAATATTATAATCAACATTACTACCTGCAAATAGCCCCCACCGCATCATTAACCCATGTATTAACAAATAAACATCACAATAAACCAACACGCAAACACCCCAAAGAAGGAGTTAAGCATTAAAACTACAAGAAAAGTACCTCACCTCATGACTGCTGCTGGGTAAAGGTATTGCACCCATACACACACCCTCGAGGCCAGTTTCTGGATCGATGCAAACCACATTGAGAGCTGGAAGGTCTACTTCCAAAATTGCTGAAAGAGTAAAACTACGAGGAAGTCCTCTGGTTGGTGATGTCAAAGGCAGCAGTGTCTTCACCAATTGGGTCTTCAGACGTCGTTGGAGGAGCATCAGGAGGACGAGATGGTGTCTGCAACGGTGAAATCGGGTGGCCAGAGGCGTCCTCTGCGTCATGGTGTTCCTTGAGGCTCCAAATTCTCTCTTGAAAACCTGGCTTCAGGCAATTTTTACTGCATGAAATCCTCAGTTGCTTGCTCAAAATCTGACACTAAAACTCGCTTAATCCCGAAGAGAGAAGTGCATACATTTCAATTCTCAAATTGCTGCAAAGTGTGATAGAACGGTAAACTGAAGGAGACGTTCGTTTATGTTGGTGTGGAAATGACACTGCAGAGACAAGTCTACAAAGCAACATTTGTGACCGATGAAGGCTTCAAGCTCGAACAGTGCCCGCCATCTCGAAAGAATCAGTGGAGGTAATCGCAGCACCTTGCAGCATGGCTGCTTAGCTAATTGACCTCTCTGAATTGCGGCGCTTTTTGTATCACCACAACCTCTCCAAAACTCCGAAATGGCAGCAATCTAGAGGCAGACTTCCATGTCGCACAACACTACACCATCGACCTCCTCATCTTCTCGACATACAACTGGAGTATCCTAATTCTGTCTTCAAAATTCACAATCTGCTGCAAAATTCGCTGAATAGTCACCAAAATCTATGCAGGAAACCTCCAGATATCGGGGGATTAAGGAGAAATCCAATATATTGTATGTTTACTATTGAAGTGTCCATGAAATTTCGTGTAGTGCCACAGAGCGGTTGACATGGATTGAGGCGGTTTGACACGATAAAATTGGCGACAATCGGATTTGTGCACCTACACCTATAAAAGACTGTTAGTTCTTGCCATAGGTTCCAGCCTCTGGAAATCAGAGGTCAGCCATAAAAGTGGAGAAGTGTGGCTCCTTCAGTTGAGACCCACCAGTAGGCATTCAATAATTTATGTTCGATTCTGGATTGAAAGAGTTCAACTTATATTTGAAACCCAATTCGTAAATGCAGTGGTTAACTGATTGAGTCCATCAATCTTACAAATAAATGTCCTATGATAGTGTTCGGATTCGAGCAGCAAGCGTACGTGTGCCGCACAAAATCTCTGAACATCAACATCCATTACAAATTATCAAACTAGTCGAGGTTTGAACCCGCAAAACTCACCCGGTTCTGCAACCGAATGTCCCTCATCTCAAACCGTAAACAAAACCCATTCCAACCTATTCCGAGCGCCACCTCTCTGAAGACCTCTGCAACTCGTAATTCATTCAATCCCCCTGCCTACAGCATTACTACACTTATGCACAAAGTCATGATCATCAAATTGAATGCCACTCTACGATACAGGACCTTGCTCTCTAGTATTTACGTAAATTCAGTCCATCAAACTTTTCAAAACTTCTCCGCCCCTACAATCGCCAAAGATCCTTCACAATTCACCAGTAGCCCACCTGCCAACACCAACATTGAAACTCTTGCGATGAGTGAATATGGCGATATATGGGTCAGTTGCAGAAATTTGAGCATTGCGTGGATTATGAGGAGGACAAGTGGGACTGAAGAAGTGTCTCCAACTCGTCATATGTGAGTAGCAAGCAGCACAGCAAGAAAAAAGAGACAATCAATAGCTCTACAGAGCACTGCTAAGAGTCCGCATCCTTCACATCCACTCACGTATCCGAAGGTCGCCGACCACCAGCTGCCTGCCTCAGGTGTTTGTTCACATTTTTCAGCTGCTGTGCGTCAAGATAGAATCTGATGGATCTCAGATGAGCTGTGGCATTTTCTTCTCCGATTTTGAGCATTAACAAGTTTCAGTTTCTCTGAGATGCGGCCTTTTCGGATTGGATCGTTGTACTCCTTCCTCCGCCGTTACTCTACCCACGTTCAAGGTATGCTTGAGGTAAACTTCTTTTTGAGATTTGGATTTTG
Organism: Physcomitrellopsis africana; assembly: GCA_036785485.1. Lineage (NCBI taxonomy): Eukaryota > Viridiplantae > Streptophyta > Bryopsida > Funariales > Funariaceae > Physcomitrellopsis > Physcomitrellopsis africana. The sequence goes on from JAWRVF010000275.1 coordinate 10,402, forward strand.
CACTCCTCGTGTTATCTTTCATGTATTCAAGAATTTGACGTATGTGAATATTTATTTAATTTAGGGCCGTTGCTGTTCTGAATTGTGTGTCTCAAATTGAGTCATAAATTGGAGGCTGTTGTCTCAATGAGTCTACAGAAGTGGGGTTGTTTCCTCGGGATCCTCTCTCGAGATCCATCTAAACCCTAAAACGCAGCATTTCTTCATGTGTTGCCCAATCTCTAATTCATTTACAAATGACGGCCAAATTTGAAGCAAAATTTGGTTGCAGGCTTGCCCATCCGCGTGGGACACACCCCTGATGCCGGCCGAGGTGTGTTTGCCATCCGGGACATAGCTCATGGAGAGTTTATTCATACTGCTGATCCCGTGGTGGCTCATCCCTCTACAGCATCTCTGGACAAGGTTCTCCTTCTACCTTCTATCTATTCACTCCTTTTCCAATCAGATTTTATTTTCCACGACCATTGATCTCTCCTTATTGTGTGTGTATGTGTGTATGTGTGTGCAGGCGTGTTATTTCTGTCTGAAAGGCTTGAAAAGACCAGTGAGCTACGGTAGATTGTCTGCTTCCGAAGGTTCACCCACCTTCTGTAATAGAACCTGTGAAGAATCAGCTCAAGTTCGTACTTCATTACACCCTAAACATGTTGCTTGACTTCTGGTTCATCATCTGGAGTATTTTTTCAATTGAATGAACGGGTAGGGCAACGAAGACGCGAAATCCTGTTTCCATCGATTTTTCTTTCAATCTTGTAATGGCAAGTTCATCTGATTTGGTGTTCAGGTGTTCTATACCGCTGAACGGCAAGTGGATTGGTCAGAATTTCATGGTTATTGCAGGTGAGCGTTGAGGTGCCTCATGTTGCACCAATTAGACCATCTATAACATAATTAAGTTACTTCCCTTTTAAGATTTTTGAAATCTTTACTACTTGCCCCAATATAGGTTTTTAGCTCTAAGCTGTACATGCTTTATGACGGTACAGCACCTATGGCATTCGTTTCCCCTTAATAGCGAAGCGGCTGGCTTGTATGGTGGCGTCTTCCAGGACTTCTCCAAAATCGCTCGACATCCTGTCTCACGTTGACCTCTCACACGGTATTCCTGACAATGTAAGCGTATTGGCTTCCTGTAACAGTTGGGTGCTTTTGCATGCTTGTTCAGATTAGTTAGATTATTGAGTTGGATGCTTCTAGACTTTTAGCTACTGAAAGACATTACTGACCTATCTGAGATTAGTGGTGACTTCTAGCCGCTGGAAGTTTAACATCCACAGCCGATATTATTCTTTCTCGAGCAAGAAGGAATGATATGCAACTAAGCATTGCTGCATCAGAAGCTGAAGTAGACACTTACATATTTATCTATAGATCAGTTATCAGCATTTTTTAATGCTGAAGCTAACCTCGCACTAGTACAGTGGATTACAGAGCGAAAGCTTCTCTTCAAAGCGCTCAGTTCAAAGGAAGCAAGGGGCCTGAACTTGGAATGTATCCTTTTTTTCCTGAGGCATCAGATCTGAAGTCATGCAATCATTTGTAATGTCAAGGCCTCAAACCTAGGCAATTTGTTAGAATTCAATCTTTGTGGAATTAAGTTTTATTAAGTTGAATGTGAAGCATTACTTTAAAGTTTTATTCCTTGACGTTCTTAGTCTTGACGGACTATTGGTATGCTGGAGTGCTCGCTAGATTGCACATAAATGCATTTCGCATTGAGAGGGTAGAGGAAGAGGACTCTCAGGATATTCTTGCAGCCGCAGCAGCGTCAATCATGGGAGAGAGTATTGTGGGTTCTTCTGTTTACATTCTGCCCTCTATGTACAACCATAACTGCGGTATGGGCACGCTCTATCTTTTTTTATTTTATGCAATGTTGTAGTTGTTATAGAACGGTGAAGGAGATACTTTCTGGAATCATGCCTATTAGTTGCTAGAAATGCCACCACTACCACTATCAAAGCTCATTTTAAAAACGTTCGGACGTTCAGTCACTCTCCTGTTCAACATGTAAATGGCCTCTGATTGAACGATAGTGTCACGAATTCATCACTAATTCTGGATGTTTTTATCAACGACAGATCCAAACGTGGACATCCTCTGGCCTTCCAATGCCACAGCAAACTTGGTGGCTCGTCGGAGCATCAAATCAGGTAAAATTCCCTCGATGATTTCTTGTGTAAGACAAATTCTTCCAGCAATTTCATCACCACTCTTGAGGCTACGATTTTATGATAGTTTTCTCAAAATCGAAGGTATGTGGTTTATAGAACTTTGCTGTTCCTTTTTGCAGGTGAAGAACTGCACATAACGTACATTGATTCAAGCATGTCTCTAGACGAGAGGCGGAGCTTTCTGGAGCAACACTACGGTTTCACCTGTAGATGTGCTCGTTGTAGAGATGGAGACTGAAGAAATACCAATATCTGTTGGCTCTTGCTGGCGTTTCCATATCATTTGTTTGCCACCATTAGCTTCAAGGAATTAGTACCTGCGAATTGGCTATGATGAATGGAGGTACCCTCCACCGAGGTGATCACTGTGGATCCCACAATCCAAACTTGCACTTTGCTTGCAATTGTAACAGAGTTGCATCAGATGTCACTGGCAGTGAATGAGCATCGTGGCATGACATAGCCAGACCACGCAGACAGAGCGAGAGAGATGTTCACCAAAAACACAGTATCTGGTAAAATGGCATACATCATACACAAGTTTTAGTTCTGTGGCTTGTATTTTTTTTTTTTTTTTTCATATTACTATGGTACTGTGGTAGGGAATCCAACTCATTTGTTCAAAATATAGTTTCCATTTTAGTTGCATGAAATTTCTATAAAACTGTCTCCACATGTTTGATACAACCATGTCGTAAATTAAGGCCAGTATTGTGTTACCATCTTAGATTCAAAGATTGGTGACTAACATGGGATGATTATTTTTAAATTCAAACATTAGTATTCATAGCAACAAAGTGTGATGCTTAAGACTTCGAGATTGTAAATTGCATTAAATATAAGAGGAAACAACTTTCATTTTTTTTTTTTTTTTTCTAAGATACTAAAGACTACTTTTTTTTGAAAATATAATTTTAAAAAGATAGATCACCAAGTCTGCAATCTAAAGAAACGGCAATGTCTTTGAAAACTTCTAAGTTTTTAAAGAACATAATTCTTTTAGAAATTTTAAAATATATAAATAAATAATAGTTTGGCTTCATGCAAAATTAAAGTAAGTATGATAAACTTACTTATTCTAATCATAACCATGCTAAAAATATTGAGATATAGAAAATTGTTTAATGGTTGGTATTTCCAAAAATAATAAATCAATTAATCAAGGATAGTACTTCTTTAATATTCTAAAGTATTGGAGGAGAAAAAATTTCAAATCCTAAAAAAATATTTGTAATCTTTCTACTTTATTTGAACAACAACATTTTAAAGAATACTTTTATTGATGTATTGAAGGTGCACTATAAAAATTTCAAAATAAGTTTTATTTTGTAGATATGAGGCTTTTAAAAACCTTAACATAATTTTATTGGATCTTCATAGTTGTTCTATTATTTAATTTCATATTCCATATTTTTTTGCAAAAGCATTGGTGAGAAGGTTTTACAAGATAATTTTATAATGGAAGATTATTGAGATAGTCTAAGTTAAATTATTATAATTTTATATGGTATATAATAATTTATCTAATTCTATTAAATTTATATAAAATTTTATTTAATAAATAAACAATACTATCTTGTTATGATTTTAGAATATTCTCTCTCTCTCTCTCTCTCTATATATATATATATAAGATTACTTGTAGAACTTGTATCTTTAGTCTAAAAAAATATAAAAAAAAAGTTTTAAAAAAAGTTTAATTTTAATGTATTTGAAAAAAATCCAACATCTAGATTTATATTTATTATGAGATACTACTAATCAAAGTGTAGAATGTTGATTTGCATGTTGCCAAATAATCTAGTTCTTCCCAATTTGTGCATGATTCTTGTTTTCTTTTTTCTTTTTTTTCTTTTTATTAAGATTGTTTTGGCATTGCTAAATTGCAAATGAAAAAAACTTAAATACAATAGTTGGATTATTTCTAAATTTATGGGCACATGCCATACACTATTGAGTTTAATTCAATTCTTCTTTTAGAGATAATAACTTTGTATCCATGCCTAATCTTAAAGCTAATTACTTGTCATCTCTATACAAATGGTAGAGATGACGACACATACTTGGTGCATCATTGTATGTCAAGCACTAGTAATTCTACTATAATATATAATATTTAGTATTTTTGCCTTTTATTATTTATTGTTTATTTTTTAAATTAAAAAATTTGCAACTTTATTCATCCTTAAAGCTCTAATAAAAACTTTTACTAATTCCTTCATTTTTGAAAGCTTTGATCCAACTTTTTACCACTTTATGTATTTTAAAGACAACCTAAAAACAAACTATATTGTATAAAAAAAAACATGAAAATATTTTAAACAAGCACCTCTAATATTAGCAAAATTAGTATTGTTGTTCCAAAATGTTGCTATTGCAAATTTAAATATTAATACTATTGTTAATTATTTAAAGCATTACAATAAAACATAGTAATAAATGATAATGCAAACAATGTATCTAAGGATCATAGAAATACTATACAAAAATAATAAGATAATAAAAAAATTAATTATATGCAAACAAGTAAAAAAATAAATATTACATACAAAAATAAAAAGAAATCTAATGATGTCTTTTGAATCCAATTTTTAAAACTATTTTAGTTGGATTATTGAATTAATATCTCAATAATGATTTTAATATAAAATTTAAATTTTTTATGTTGATAATTCTTTTTTAAATGTGAAAGTTTTATATATTGTGCACCAATAATTTTTTGGAACATATTGCTCCCAATGCAAAGCAAGAGACTCTAATGCTAATAGTTTTTTTAAAAAAAAATTAATTTTTTTTGTTTACTGTTATATTTATAAAAATCAAACTCTATCTTTAGTGTGTATTTTTAAAGATCATAATTTTTTTTAATAAAATTTAATAAAAAATTATTTAATAAAACTTAATAATAAAGTTTTAATAAAATTTAATAAAATTAATTTATTATTAAATCTTACAACTATTGATAAATTTTAATTAAAAACACATCTGATTTTTATTTTTGAAACATATAAAGATCCCTACCTCTTAATTTAATAAAGCATTCAAATATCCATATAATAGAAAGGGCATGTTTTACATCAAAGATAAAAAAAAAAAAAAAAAACATAAAAAATACTTTTATCGATGGATATTTTACTTTTACTTTAATCAACAAGAACATTATTTTGAATTGACAAGAAATATTTTTTGGAAACAAGAGAAGAACAACCGAAGTTCACATGTGAATTTTTTGGCACAAAAAGGTCTCAATTCCAAAGAAGGAAACATCGTCAAAACAAGAAATCAACTGAAATTAAAGCGAACTATTTCCACGCTCGATAACTGAAGTTTTTACCTGGGAAAGATAAACGAACACCCATAGTGGACGAATGAAAAACCGAAACCACGATGGATGAGGGACAGAGAACGAATGAAACCACATTGATGGATGAGTTATTAAGGATGAATGAGGATGTCCATCCGACAAAGGAAGGCCCAGGAAACTCGCCATGGCGGAGGAGGAGGGGAGGGAGGGAGGGAGGGAGGCCATGCCGATGGCTGCCCTGCTGCTCCACGCCCGCGCTTCGATGGCCTCAATCTGCATGGCACCCTCCCTCCCGTGCAAGTACCGCGCAAGGGTTCACAGCCCACCATGTGTCACAACCCACCAATCATCCCCCGTAATCGTCCACTCCCGCCCTCTCAGCAACCCCCCCTCTCCCTCCCCTCTCTCCTTTCTCACCCTTCCAATCCCGTACCTTATTTCCCCCATCATCGCTACGCTTCTCTCAATTTCACCATCGTAAGTTCGCGTAGCCATTTGCCCCCGAAATGTTTCATGGGTTTTCGTGGGTTTGGTGTTTGTTTTTTTTTAGTTTGAAGGGGAATCAGGTATACACATTTCTTGGTCCCTCTTCTGGTGTCTCGCACCCAACCATCGCAAGTGTTCTCACGATTCGATTGTTGTAGGTTTTGGCGATTGTCAATTTTCGCCCAAAGGGCTTAATGGGTTTTCGTCGATTTGGTTAGCATCTGTACTGTTGATGGATTTAGGGCAGTAGGGTAAACTGGATCCGTAGTGTGGTGGTGTTGTTGTTTTTGGTTTCGTGCATGCTGTGACGTGATGCGATCATTGCGACGAGGGCGGATTTTGGTCTAAGTGACTGGATTTTAAAGTTATATATACACATATATTTTGTGAAGGATTTTTCGGGAGGATTTTGATGATTCTAAGGAGTTGGGGGAGTTATCATTGTTTTAAGCGGGTAGGATGCGTCAGAAAGAGTTTTGAGTGGGGAGCAGAGTGTGCTGCAATAATCGAGAGATCATCTTTGTTCCTATTCGTTGTGATTATCGATTGTTTGGGTTGGTGCAGGGATTTTGCCCCCTGGTGCCGATCGTAATATTCTAGATGGGGTTGATTTTTTTTAAACTTTTATTTTCTTTTAGTTTTTTAAATAATAAATTCAAATGAGATTGAGGGTGTGTTCGCTAGCTGCATTGAAGGGCGTAGTACTCTTTGTGTTTTACACGTACTCTTGGCTCAAAGATGTTTGCTGGTGTTTTAGGCGTTTTCTCTGACTGTGAAATTGGACCTATCAAAGTTTTTTTCATTCTTCCGCTGTATCGTGGCTCACTATGACAAATGGTAATTATTTAGCCTTAGTTTATTCTTAATTGATCGTTAATCTTCCTTGTTCATCAGCTGCATTACTAGCAATAGCATCATTCACTGTGGGCAGACTCTCGTCGATGGCTTACCATTCTGGAAAATGTAAATTCGATAAAGTTTATTGTAATGGCATACGCTTGAGCCGAATGACTGCACCTGTGATTAGTTAGCCTCTCGGGGAGTATTCTAAGTACTTCGAATGGAGTAAAGAAGTACTTGGATGTGAGAATCCGTAGGCACTAGAGTTTGGACGTGCGGGGTTCACTCGATTTTGTGATGTTAAGACTTGACATCATTTGGGCATGGACATGCCAGAAGACTAGTAACTGCACTTGAATTCGTGCTGTTCAGCTATAATATGTATTCCTTTGGATTTTGGATTTTTATCACAACATCTCATAAGCAGCTGTGTACCAGTCGAACTTTGTTTACGGGATTTGATAATTATTAGTCAGTCATGTTAGTGAAAAACGGAAACAAACTTTAGGGTTGTGTCTGCTCCTAAAGCTTCCATTGATAACTTTCTCCGATCTTAATCTGGTGGAGCACTTGCTTTGGTAATGGGTGAAATTTGTTCATTACACCATCTCTCTTCTTTTTTAAGACCCTTTTACGACTTATTGCATAGTTGTTTTAAAAAGTGCTAGTAAGCCTTGTCTTGATTCACAGGTGTCTTGTTCTGATATTGATCCAGTGTAAGCTGGAGACTTGAAGACTAGGATATGGAAGATTCGGCCACCCGCACATACAAACACATGGCAGGAAGGTCATGGAAGTAAGGTTAAATGCTGGACATTAGGGCTTTAGGATTCAATTTTCTCTCGTCCGACTCCCTAGCTTTTCTGGGCAGAGAATGCGCTTTCTGGGAGAAACAGATTGTTACTTGGACTCTGAACTGCTAGTGTGGTTTTACTTCTCTTAGAAAAAGCACGTAGCAGGCACAATGCTAGAGTTACTTGTATGATTAACACATATTAATAGGAACGATAGGAATACACGTTAGGTAATTTGTGTGCCTAGACCGTCACAATATTGTTGTCTTTAGTAGTACATCATCGTTTCTAAGCATGGACTCACAGAGTCAGTCGGGTTTACCTGTACAGGTAATTTGCACCTACACAGAGCTGGTGCAGAGCATGACTTTGTAGTCGCAAGATCCTCCGAGCATTATTCAATATAACTACCTGCAATCTGGAGTCGCCTTGCACCTAGTGCAAATTGTTTGATATGACCTGCTGTTGTCGGACCGTTAATTTGTAGACATGGAAGCGCAGTCTACTCAAGCCAGTGAGCCGGTTGATGACGGTGGGTTTAGGGTTTCTGAAGATATGGTAGGTCGGGTTAAGGGAACTGGCAGGCCTGACCTGGATGAAGATGAAGATGACGATGTCAATGATGTGTCTGAGCAAGGAAGCGTTCTATCTGATTTTGAAGAGGAGGATGACATAAACGAGGTTGTGGTTGGGTCCATGCCCCTGGTTATCCCAACAGCAGTAGAGAATAATAAGAGTCCTCGTTTGTTAGGTAGCAGTATAAAAGACCCCCTTGTAGAAGTTCAGGGAAATACAAAAGTGGATCTCTCGATTGGAGAAGGACGACTTAGTTCGGAGCATTCTGTAGATGGAGATTTTATTTCGCCAATTGTTTCCAGCACGCTTACAGGGGAGGAGAGTAGCCAACACTTGGTAACGATTTCCAAAACGGACTATCTCAGCGAAAGTGACAAGGATGGCCTTTCTGAACCAGGATCAGATTCGGAAGTTCATTTTGAGCAGCAATTAGACAATCATATGAAGGAACCGAATGGAGGAGAGCCACTAAATTTAGAGCATCCTGCACATGGAGATTCTTTTTCTCCAATTGCTCCCAGTAAGCTTGCAGAGGAGAGAGTAGAGGAAAACAATCCACCTTTGCAGATGTTCTCTAAAACATACTATCTCAGTGAAAGTGATGAAGATGTTCTTTTCGGCCCCACACCAGATCCGATGGTTCTTTTTAAGGAAACATCGGGTGTGCCCATGCATACTGTGAGCACATCTGTTACTAAGGACAACATTCCCCAATCTGGAGAAGGGGCACCTCAAGCTATACCCTCTCCGAAGCTTGATCACGTTGATGCCGTGACGTTAGGGACTGGCGGTCCGGAAGTTGACAGTATATCTTCAGTGAAACGTGATGTGAAGGAGACCACCAGAAAGAAAGGGACAATCATGCGGTTGGGGTCGAAGGAAGCAGAAGAACTATTGCAATTGGACCTCTCGAAAGCGGGGAGAGCTATTTTTCCTTCTGTCAAAAAGTCACCGAAAACATATAGTGTTGGTTGGGGAGTTGATGACCTTGGGCCTGATGAGGTAATCTGATCTTGTACGTCTCTGCAGAAGTGTGAAATTTTCGTAAGTCTCTTGGTGTAGGTTGATATTGTTGTGGCTTGACTACTATGAGAGCCCTGTGCTCTTCCTATTTTAGGAACATAAAATTTGTCCTTGTATTCCTTGCTATTCTGTCTGTGTAGAGTTGATGTTCCGTAAAGTCTTAGCTTTGTAACAAGCTTAATTTCACCAATGGTAATCAACAGCTCTCAAGATATGTCGAGACTCCAGAAGTGAAGGAAACGTATTTGGATACCGTTCTCGATATGGAAGACGTGCTGCTCGAATCCGATGACAACCGCCGGCCAAGCAAAAATATGTTCACAAATCCTAAACAAAAAATTGAGCGAGACGGCAGCCTTACTGCGTCTACTTCAGGAATTTCTTGGGCTTTGGGTAACAGGAACTCCCAGCTCGCTACAAACCATCTTGTAGAGGTTGCCTGGGTTGAAGTCGTTGGAGCCAGACAAAGAAGAGGTGGAGCTTCATTTAGCGAACGAGTTGTAGGCGTGCAAGAGCATACAGTGTACCGAATGCTCGTACGAGGTACTGATGGTCAAGAATGGGAAATTGAGCGCCGCTACCGCGATTTTGTGTTTTTATATCAGCAACTAAACCGCACTTTTCCAGCGGAAAGCACCGTCTCTCTCCCTGCTCCCTGGGACAGAGTAAGAGCTGAGTCTCGTAAACTTTTCGGTAACACTTCACCCAATGTTGTTGAAGTTCGAAGTGCCCTCATTCAAGTTTGTTTGCAATCTCTTCTTCAAGCAGGTCCCCCTCTTAGTACAGCTTCTCCATTCCTCCGTTTTTTGTTTCCTACCACGTGGAGTGTAACGCAAAGCACGATACTTCCGAGGGCTAGCAGTGAGAATTTAAGAACCAGTGGTTCTGGTCTTTCGCTGGACGAGTTTGGCTCCGAGCCAGCATTCTCGCCCAGGTCTGATACAACTAGTGTGGTTGCGGATGGGGGTACGCCTAGCTCTCAATCTGTATTCGGAAAAACTATTCGTTTGAGGCTTGAAGTGCACAAAAAGAAACCATTGGCGCAGCAAATGCAGTCACAGCATCACGCGTGTGCCGGCTGTTACAGGCCGCTTACCTTCGCTGTGGGGTTTATTCCTGGGCTTGCACAAAGCTTAGGACTCAGCGGTCCTCGATGGTGCGAGTATAGCGGGCAATTATACTGTTCTTCGTGTCACCTCAATGAGACGGCCGTGATCCCAGCTTATGCGGTGCAGCACTGGGACTTTGGACCTCGTCCAGTTTCACAGTTGGCAAAAGCATATCTTGACTCTATTTATGACAAGGTGCGAATCTTCTCAATGATAGAGTCAGTCTTTATTGTAGATAATATATTTAACCGGAGATGAGTAGTGTTGTCTGAGAAGTTCATCACGGTTACAGTTTCAACCTTCGTCGGGTCTCTGCATTATGTAGCAACAAGTGAATTAAAGATATAGGTAGCGTATAACAACTATATGAAGATCAGTACTATTTATTTAAAGCTGACTGGTTCTTGTGGGTTCTTTGAACAGCCAATGTTGTGTGTTAGTGCTGTGAATCCGTACTTGTACTTTAGAGTCCCGATTTTGGTGCATTTACGAGATACAAGAAAACGACTTAGTAGGATGCTGGCTTGTATTCGATGCCCTTCAAGATCTCGAATTCAAGGCATGGTGGGCTCAAGGCGGTACCTTTTGGAGAGTAATGATTTTTACGCCTTGCGGGATTTGACTGATCTTTCCAAGGGTGCCTTCGCTGGTAAACATGCTGGACTTTTCTGTTGTAGTCCATCATCCGATCTCTTACTCCTTTCATTGTTCTAATTTCTCTCACTAGTGAAGATGACCTATTTGTAAATGTGGAATGAGAAGGGCCGTGTGTATTGATGACCTTCAAGGTTCTGAAGGAGGAACAGCTGAACTTGGATCAACTGATGTTTCAAAAAACAAGGTTTTAGTTAGTTTACATGAAGTAAAAAGGAAGCTTCTCATATTGGTAATTATTGGTGCTTATTCTCTTGGGAATATTGAAGTCTAAATTGTAGCCTTCAGTGTGGCTCATTTGTTGCGCAATGTTCATGTGCCTTGTGGGCATGTATTTCAGGATTACCTACCTTCATGAATACGATTCTAGAGAAGCTTACAGTTCACATAAAGTGCGAGTGCTCTATTTGTCACGAAATGGGTGAACCCTGTGGTGCGGGAAAATTTTGTAGAGATCCTCTTGATATCATCTTTCCGTTCCAGGTACACGTCAAACTTTCTGCTAGGGCCATTGAATTATGATAAACAGTGTAAATTATTAGTGTTAACTATTGATGCAAAGATGATCAAGTATTCCTTGTTGACTGGTCTACATCTAACATTTGTATTGTTCCTAATTTTGTGCTACAGGATGATGGCGTGGTGAGATGTCTCATATGCCAGTTGCCTTTCCACAAGCTTTGCTTTAGGCTTATAAAGATTTGTCCTTCATGTAGTGGAGAATCGTCTCTCGACATTGCAGAGATGAGCCAGACTCAACAAACAACCTCCATCTCCGACGCAAGTAATAGCGCCTCTTCTCTAAAGAGCACTCCAGATGCTCTTGCCCCAGATGCTAGTGTGCAAGCTGATAGGCAATCCAAGATTAAGATGCCTAATTTCTTGTCAGGTATTTTGAAATCCAAGGATAGCAGTAGTAGCAGAGAAGCAATTCCCGATCGGCAGGACTCGATAGTGTTGGACATGATATCAGGTCCACTTGAGCTCTAATGAGATGAGGACCCCCTCAACTGGATTTTATGAGTGATTAGAAAGATGCAGGCAATCGTCACAGATAGGTAGAACTTGGTGTGGTTGAATACACTGTGTTATGGTCAGTAGCACTGTCAACAACTACCCATTGATCTGAACAGGTCATGAGGTTCATTGAATACTTTGGATACAATGTCAGTGTAAGGTGTTTCAAAGGATGAGTCTCCAAGGTTGGGTATCTTTCAGCCTTGGATATCCACCCGCATGTTGTAAATTGTCACCATGGTCTTGAAGGTCAGTGATAAGTTCTAATTCTTAGATTTCCAAAATTATATCTTCTGAAATTTTTGTCACGTTTCCTGCTTTGTTGCATTTATTTCGTATGTATTATTTTACTTAAGGAAATGGTTGTTAAAAATTATTTGATATTATAGATTTATTTTAATCATGGCATTGTTTTTTTTTTAAGAATTGCATATTCAAATCAGAAAAGTCCTCAGTATTAGTTTATTTTTGGAGTTACTATCAAACTAAATTGAAACATTTCACTATATTTTTAAAGTTTTTGCATCAATTAAAACATACAAAACAAAATGAATTTCCAATATGTTGTTTTGAAAATACATGTGGTAAAAGTAATAGTAAAATTAGTTTATTACTGACAAAAATATTTTTCAAGCATGAAAAATTATTATTATTATTATTATTATGTTGCAATTCAATCAGATACTTTGTTACTTTCTAATGAGATTTGTAAAGCCTTAGAGGTATATTTTAACATCAACTATAATTTTTTTTAGGATAATACTTAAATAAGATGTAATTTTTTTTTTTTTATTTAAAAAATTGATTATAGATATATTTTTTCAGAGCCCACATTTTCCTTTGAACTAAATGTTTTCTAAGTATCTTGGTTTACAAACATGCCTAAACTTGTTACCACTAAATATTATGATTTAAAATTCAAGGTATTTTTTTTTTTTAAATTATAAAAATTATAAAAAAAAAAAAAAATCCAATAGTTGAATGTTGTAAAAAAACATTACTAATATGTAGTAGATAAATAAAAAAAAATATATTGTCATTCTTATCATAAATTTTTTTAATTGTTGTCTATTTTGAAACAACAATAATTTTTTGTTATTTTAAATGAAATTTTTATGTTTTTGATTTGACATTGATAAATAATAACAGTAATAAAACATAATTTTTTATATTTTTATTATTCACAACAATTAATTTAACAAAGATTTGCAAGGTCAAAAGAATTGAAGGTTGAGATAATATGGAGCCATAGAATACATATAGATAAGGGTATATCAAATTTTGGTATTAAAGTAATAAATATAACAAGAATCTTAATTTAACAATCATTATTTATAATCAAAACTAATTATATATTATTTTAAATAGATAGCTTTGTAAAAAAAAGGTTAAAAGTCACAAAACAGACTTGGGCAGTTTTTCAAACCATCAAGCATTTGCCTCAATTTCAACATCAAAATTACTAGCGACACATCAAAACAATGAACAAAATGAGTCTGAGTAAATGTTGGTATTCTCTTGTACCATAATACGAAACATTCTTATTCTACTAAACCCTCTAAAGAACTTCACAGGAAAACTGGGTTTTCATCCACACACTAGTTTGTTTAGAAGTTTATATGCAGAGTTTCAATGCAATTGAGCGATGGCAAAAATCAATACAAAAACATACCGATCTGTTGGTTGGTGGTGCAGGAGCGGCATTGACAGTGAGCAAATTGGAGTGAATTTGGAATAATTATGCTCATCTCCAGAGCCTAGCGTTGCAAATTAGCATCAGAAAAAATTTCTGCACACAAAATCCCCTCGGCGCGAGCTTCATACTTCCATGTTGTATCGTGTTTGTGCAATGCTCGAAATGCACATGATGCAGAACTGGGTACAAGTTTTGATCAATCTGCTCCGTTGCAGGCTCATTGCATTACATCGACAGGTTCAAGCAATCTGTCCAGAAGCTCCAACGATGCTTGAGACTCGGGCTTCGTGTTGCCATTAACAAGGACCTTCTCGTTGAGAAGAGCATGGATTCCTTGAGGCAGTAGCAGGTCTGCTTCTTTGACGCCGCTTAAATCTTCTGTTTCCTGCATGATCGGCCTCGTGACGACGAGGTTGTTGTCTTCGGGAAAACTGGTCACATCGTTTATGCTCAACTGTGCGTCAATTTCTTCCTCCGGGTAAGGATCTTGCACTAATGTTGCCGTAATTGAGGCAACAGTAGCCTCGATTAGCTCCATGTCGTCGATATCCTCAACTGCAACAGATGCTTTCAACTTGGCAAGCTCATCTTGGATATCCTCGAACCCGGTTACTATGTTACTGAGAAGCATGCCTTCTACTGGAGCATCTGAAGATTCTAATGGTGGTTTGTTGAACACAACTTCCAAAGGAATTTGCACATCTAGGGTTATGGCCTCTTGGGCGCTATCAACTTCGACATCCTTGTCTTCCAAAGGTGTCTCCAGCTGAGGAACTCTTGCGATGTCCACTGCAAGTGTCTGATTGTTCAGCAGAGAGACATGCGAGTTTTCCAGGGGCTTACTGACTTCAGTTTCCGCTACTCCACTCTCACCGTGATTGCTTCCCATAGTATGTGAAGGTGCATCTGAAGTTTCTGGTATCTGACACCGATCGACAAAGAGCTCCTCCTTAGCGACCGTTCCTGCGATAATAAAACCATGAAGCAGTTAAGCACAGGCGTAATGTTTCAACTTTTGAAGAGATAAAGCTTCGCCTATTCCCTAAGCCGTGATAGACTTAGCACTGAAGTATGACAATAACCTGCAGGTTTCCTACCTCTGCTGGATTGCAGTGTGTCTTTACCATGACTGTTATTGTTACGCCTCCTCCACTTCGCTGGAAGTGTTTCTAATTCTTCAAAGAGGATGTGTCGTCCCAGCTTTCTATTCAACCTCGCGGACCGCCTCGGCGCTTCAACTGAAACCATGACTCCGACAGAAGATTCTCAATTTCAGCAAAAATTAGAAAAATTACTATTACACTGTAATTGGCATCTCTTACGGTACTCGCCTTGACATTTCATGCGGCTGCTGAAGCAAGACGCTCAGTTACAGTGCTTTGTATTAACGTATCGGATTCGAATTGAACCACAGTGATGCGTAAGATATCCCAAGTAAGATTCATTCTTTGAAAAAGTTTAAAGAAGGTCCCCCATCAATGAATCACCTGATGTCCAGCAAAAGTCTCCCGCTTTGAGGTCTCCCGCGTAAACTTTCAGGTAGCTGATGAGATGTCTTGCAGACTTAATTTCTTCACCATTTGGAGCAATGTAGCTCACATCCTTCCTAGTAGGCACGCCGCCTTCTTTGGACCAAAACTGCGTCACACCACGGCTGATTGAATGCACAAAATTTATGTTTATACGCATCCAAAACGCATGGTCCACGATTTCCAACAATATGCTTGGCGCGAGTCAATGACAAGATTCCAGCTAGAAGTCGGAGGAGACCTTTTTCTTCCAGCCTCTCAGTGTGCCGAACAGGTCCTTCACGACGCAATCCGTGCTTCCGGAGGCTTGAAGCGTCACACCATTGACCTCTGAATTCGCCATCCACCCCTGCGTGCACGTCTTCCAATAACTCGACGAACTTGAGAAGAAAATTTTAACAGCTTGCGCGCACTTCTGCCGTGGTCACGACGTCAACCACTTCTTACCCGCAGGAGTATAGAATTGGCCTGTTGCTGGATGTCAAGCGCATCTTTCGCGCTCATTGATCAAACTCATGGAGATTTTCAGGACTCATAATGCGACTTCAAAGAAATGCGCAATTCCAAGCAGCTGAATGCAACCTTGAACACAACCACCTCAGGACTGAAAATTAGAGGACTTAGAACGCGGAAATTAACGACGCTGTTACAGCCAAGCTTCTTGAGTATTGCATCTTCATGAAAGGTTGGTAAGCATTTGAGGGAATGGAGAGAAGAGGATTTGCAAGGGGTTTGTGTGAGGACAGGGGCACGGAGGTGCGAAGCGATGTGGAGGGCAAGACACCATAGGTGCGAGGTTAGAGGAATGCGAGGTTAGAGGAGAGGAGGCACCATGCGAGCACGGAGGAGTTGCAATCTTCCACAATCTCCTTGAATCTCCTGCCACTCTACCTCCATTGTTGACAACAAGGGATCTCGAATGTATCCGTCCTCCCCACTCGACGCCTTCGATGATCGATCCCGCGACTCCAATCAGTCCCGCCGCCATGGTCGAGACCTCCATCAATCTACACAGCACTCCAATCAATAATCATCACTCGGAATTTCCCAAATCCCAACCCTCCGGGTAGCTTCAGCCTCCCTAAACGAACATGAATTACGAACATGAATTTCTCCCTGTTATTGAATAGGTGCGACGATTAACGCTACGCATGCAGACGAGAACAAGGATTAGTGATTGCATGTGGAGAAGAATCGATCCGATCGATCTTCTTGGGAAAACAAAACTGGGTAACTGTTCATCGGGTTTGCGATTTCGGCTCTCGACGATAACTGTATTCCGTATGTCTGACACCGCGTAAACAATGTGTGTTTATACGATATGTACAATGTGCAAAGTTGGTACATGATTTCATGACCTACAGTTGCGTGTAGACGCCTAGGAAGAAGACTGCGGCACTTTCAGATATGAACACATTTGTTTTTTCCCTGTTTTTTTTTTTTTTTTTTTTTTTTTTTTCTTCCCTCTTTGAAAGAATACAAGCACATTTGGCAACATCCTTGTGGCCGCTCCCACCTGTCGGTGCTTAGATGATTGGTACTTGTAGGATCCCGATTGGAAAGCTACATCACACAGTATGAGACAAGGTAGAGCATAAGAATAGAGCAGGAGAGCTATTATCAATTTAGAGGTTTCTTGACAAGATTGAGAAGAAAAGGAGGTATGGGTCGGCGTTATTGACGTCTTTGCAGCATAAGAATGAAGAATGACAAAAGAAGACTCAACATGCTGTCGTCGTTTTACTGGCAGGGAATCATCTCAAAATTTGGTGCACTCTTTATATTTGTCAATACAAGTGAAAGACTGATTTGGATTCTAGAAATCCAACCAGAAGAAACCTTTGATTTCACCAGTAATTGATTCTTCTTTCACAATCTGCAGTTTGCAAGTTCTAAAAGCGAACTAATGAACACAAATAAACTCGCATTAGAAAAATGACCATTACAGCATTAAGTATCGTTTTTCATCGCCAACCTGTAAGCACACTACAAAATGTTCTACAACTGTGTGTTTAATCTACCAGATCTTGTTTTCAACCACCACTTCAATGATGTCCTTAAGAGTTTCCTGCAGGATTTTAAAAGGACCATACAACTCGTCTGTCAATACCATGAAACTCTAAACCCTAAACCTTAGAAATGACGCCTTTAAAGTTAGAATGTTGTCGTATTAAATTCTTCGACTTGCTGAACAAAAAATATCGACTCGAAAATAATTGAAATCTCAGGTATGACACGAGGCAAGAACTGGTTGAAATGCATTTTAAAGCAATAAAGAGATTTGGCTGTGCACTTACTGCGGAATGATCAGCAAGTCCCAACGAGAGTATCAAGGGCCTGGAACAACCGGTTTTACTGCATCCATAGCACAAAAGACCGCCATCCAGTAAGGACAAACCACTGAATGCAACGTAGAGTCTCAGTGTTACCTTCTACTCCCATTTACGGTTCCTAGTTAGACATATAGAAGCTGCAGAAGATTAAGCATATTAAATAAAGAGACAAATACAGGGATATTGAAGAGAATCATGAAGATAATACCTCATCTTCTCAATAAGTTGACGAGCACAAGCCGTCATCAAAGGCTGTAATGGCAACATTATGCTACTTAGATCGTGAAGAATGTCAAGAGCTACCTGTACAAGTCTAACATAGAGAACAGAACTATGTAACAGCCATTTATAATTCGATCCAATACCTCATCACGCTTGCCCATAAGGATACTGATATTAAAAGTGGGACCAGTGCCATATCCCTCCTCTTTCCTGCACAGTCACTTTCTTGTTTGAACCAAATATTCTTTGACTTTGTGGTGCCATCAAAACACTATCTAGCGTTATTCTTATACAATTGAGAGGTAAAGAAAACACTCTGTAAATGTCTAGATCAGCATATTCAGGATTAGAAAACCATCCAAGATCTCCGAACAGAGTGAAAAAAAAAAAAAAAAAAAAAAAAAAAGCAGAAGCTGCAAAGTTCTTAAAAAATTCATTTGTGACATGGCATGGATTGAAGCTGCCCAACATTCTGAAGACATGCTTCGTCATTAATGGAATGGCCCTGGCAGGGAGTATGCACCTTGCATGCAGGAGAGTGCCCATTTTCCCGATTTGTGTTACTGTAATCTGCGAATAATACCACGCCAGGTACTCTGATGTCAACAAGCTATGCTTCTCTTTCGTAATACAGCATACTTATGAGGAATCACGAAAGAAGACAAGTTGCCTAAAAAGCAAAAGCAAGTATTTGGCCCTGTTGAATTTCACAAAGCAATTTTGTCAAGGGTTTTCGACATAGACTATTGATGTAACCTCGAATCGGAAATGAGCTACGACACAAATGAGGGTTCACAGGTGATAACCACGTGGACAGCATTTGAACAGCAAACTGCGCACAAAGGATGCGGGTGTGAATCATGTGATGAATATGTGCTCACCATAATATGATCGTCATAACTAAACTGCACGACTTCTGTCTTCAGACCCTGCACCGTTCCGTCAACACCATAACACAACATGATTTGAGCTTACACTCGCCACAGCACTACATTCGCCACAGTATCATCACAACGCAAGCTCCGATTTCAACAACTAAATACTGGCATGTGCAAAACTCGAGATCAGCATAGAAATCCACTGATCACCTCAAATTTCAAATTTCACTAACTAAAATCTCTCCACTCAAGCTGCTCATCGCTGCCTGAAAATTCCCCGCTCTCGTCCACATGATCAAACGATCGCCCTCACTCCCAAGAAAACATAAAAAAACGCAATTAGGTCGATATGAACTACTACAGAGAGGAGCCTCGATGGTGAACCTGAATGGAGGTGACGAACTGCTTGGATTTTACTGGAAACGTCGGAGAGGATGCCATAACCTCTTCCAGAATCGCAAAGAGCTCCTAAAGCACCGAAACAGTGCAAGCAAACCCTGGTCCTGAAGTTGCAGCTTCGACACGACACCAAATTCGACACGAAAACACTCGATAGCTGCGTCGCGACCCCGCGCCTCCGATGGTGACTTCCAAATGTGCGACGGGGGTAAAAGCTGGTCACGGGAGGCTCGGATTCGAGGTTCGTTTGGCAATGTCCTGAGACTGAGAGTTCGGTGTTGGCTGGGCGAGGGCTCTGCACGACGAAAGGAGGAAGCCGATGTCCTCGTCGCGTTCCCAACGTGCCCACCCGTTCCCTGTGTAGAGAGCATTCCCCAATTTCCACCCTTCTACCCACAATTAAAGCAAAAAAGATAATAATAATAATGATAAATAACACTGGAAACCCTTGCTTTGCTACTGAAGTTACGGTCTGTTTATATTCTAGGGTTGAAAGGAATAAAAATTAGTTGTTGGATATATATGTTAAATAAAAATTGGTTGTTAGAAATATATGTGCATTTATGGAGATAGTGATAAGATTGTCGCTTAGTTAGTAAGTTTGGTTACAAGTTTAGCTACATATATAATTGCATAAATTTAAATAAATTTTTTTGTCATAACATCCATCGGTATATATTATTGATGTTTATGGATTTTTATTATTTATAATAATATATAAGAGTATTTGATTTTTAAAAAAAAAAAAAAAAAAAGAAGAGGAAGCTTTTGTATTTATTTGATGTACGGAAAATATATTAAATTCATTTCATAAAGAATTGGTGTCTAATACAATTTTTTATTCTCTTTATTATTAATTTAATAAAAACTCTTAAAAGATATATAATATATATAAATTTTATATATTTTATATGTAATTCTTATATATTATAGTTATATGCTTATATTAAATTTCTATTAGCTAACAATAAAAAATTATTAAAATTATATTTTCTACTAAATGAGAATCAAATATACATTCAAAGTTTGGACCAAGCAAAAAAAATAAATAGAAGGCAATTAAGCAACATGCCCTTTATAGAGATTTAAATGATGTTGGTTCCAAAATTGGAATGATTAAAATTTAAATTGGTTTTTAGTAAAGGTATTTGTTATTTTTTATCTTAAGAAAGAAAGGTGATTCAAAGAATAAGACAAATATAATATTTAAAATTACATGTAGGCTTAAAAAAAATAAGTAGAATAAGATATTAATTAAGTTAAATAGCAAAGAGGTTTGCTAATACCACTAAAATATTATAGCTTGCAAATACAAGTAAAAAATGATATCACAATATAAAAATTTTTATAAATTATTACAAAAATATCTATATTATTTTTATTTAAGTGATTTAATTTGTAACATATCAAAGACATAAGTAGAAATTATCTTACTTGTTATTAGATTAAATTTATATAAGGATGCATTCTTGACTGAAGATTTATTCTACTATAATAATATTGCATCACTATGACTTATTTGATTTAGTTAAAAACAACTACTTCTTGCACTAACAACTACAATCAGATAATAGTATAGAAGAATGAAGTAATGAGGTAGACAACTATAACAACTCTATAATTAATATTTATAACAACTAATTTTAGAAGTTTGAGATAGAAATAAAAAAAAACTATGAATCTAAGAGCTACTCCAATATAGGTAATATGTGGGCCTATATAAGCCAACATACCATTATAACACCTAAATTGATTTGTATGTATGCTTTCACAAGAAATATCAATATAAAAAATTCTAGACCAATTATATCAAGCACAATCAACTAATGAAATTGCTTCTCTTGCTTCTTGCTAAAAGTTCCATATCATTATAGTTTCTAATACATTAATATCTTTAGTACATATAAAAAAATATATATAAGAAAAAAAAAAATAATAATAATAATAATAATAATAATGCTAAAGCCCTTGAGATTTTAAAGGAAAATTTATTCAATCAACAATTCTTAGTACAAGCAATTTGCAACCTAGGTATAACTTTTACATCTACAAAGGCTATATTTATTATTTTCTAACTAAAAACTCAAGTTACACAATCTTACTTCTATCTCTTCAACAATTTAACTTAGATAGTATTCTGAGAATCATTTTAATGTGAAGCAACCATTAATATTATACAAATATTTATTTGGATTTGATTTTTAATATTATTAAAAATATAGATACAAAAAATCTATTAATAATATTTTTAAAAAATAGTATATATGAAATTTTATTACATTAAAAATAAAAATATCAATATTTATATAATTGCCATTGTATGTTATAGATATACCATTTAAGTAAAACAAGACTCAAAAAGTTCAAAGAACTAAAATAAAAGAGGTTCATTGTATATTATAAGCAAAGAGCTTGATAAGGCATAAGAACAAGATTAAAAGGCCTAAGTTGAGCAATAAGAATTACGTTGCCAAAACTAAGGATCCTCTCAACCTTGACTCTTTATATATATTAGGTGTAAGGAAGCTCTTTGAAGAGTTTCCTTGATGCTTGGAGGTGAAGTAAACCTAAGATCTTTCTATGATTATCTGAGATTTTTTAAAATCTGTTGAAGAAAGAGAAGTTAAAAGTTCCGACATTTAGCATTAGCAAGAGTTAGATACAAAGAGAAGTGTAGAATAAGATGACTTTTATTTCCAATACTCATTACTTATAGGTGGTAGTTGCTGCCCTAATAGATAACTTCTATCCTTTGGCTTTTATATTTATCAAAAAATATATTAAATATATCTTTTGATATTTCATCTATTATAAGAATATTTTTTAGTATATTCTTTATATTTTTATCTAATTTCTAAATATTTTCTAGTAAATTCTTTAACTTCTTGACCTTGTCTCTTGGCCCTTAATCTCATGGCTTATCTATAAGATATCCCTCTATATTCTAAGAACTAATCCTTTGACTATTAGTAACTTATTTAAAATATTATTTATTATATAATAATTTATTTTATTTTTATTATTATTTATTTTAACAAAATTTTCTAGGATCTTTAAAAATCTTCTTGGATTTTATTAGAACCTATTAAAGACTTTTTGAAATTATCAAGAATCATCTAGAACCTTCTAAGATCAAATAAAATCTTTTAGAATCTTTTAGACTAAGTTAAAATTTTAAAAATCTTTTAGAATCTTCTTTCATTATATGTTTGTGACATCATCTATTTTTTTTAGCTCTATATTCTACAAGGAGAGATAAAATTGAAATTAATCAAAGGCAAAAGAAGTCAAAGATGTGTTGCATGGTATCTGCTACATACTCAAGTTGTCTTTTGTAAGTCAAAAGATTCATTAGTCTTTGCAACCAACAATAGTGGCTAACGCCTTCTACCATAGACTAAGTTTGAACTTTTGTATCTTTGTTGTAAAAACGTCCTTCAAAAATTGTTTCAAGACATTCTTTGTAAATAAAATCTAATTTGATGATAATTGCCACAAAGCAATTGTTGGATATTTTATAATGTCTTTTTAGTTTAGACATTTCTTTATTTCAAGGTCAATAATATAAAATACTCAATTGAAATGGCCTAATTGGAATAATATTGTTCTCTTGTCTATCTATATCTTATTATATAAGCTAATTAAAAAAATATGTTGCAATCTTAAGGTGGAATGGAACTACTTCTAGGTTTGTTAATTTATATATATATATATATATATATATATATGTATATATATATATGAAGGTTGAGCTTTAAAACTTTTTGGATTGTTTGCACCTTTTTTATAAAAAATTATAAAGTCTAAAATATATCACATTTGAATATGCTAGATAGAATTATTATCTAATATGTATTGCTACTTTAGATCTAAAAGGATTTTATTAATAAAATTTCTATACCTTTTACAATGTGTTAATTAAATTTGAAGCTAACTCCCATGTGTGCTTACTAATGTTATAACCACATGGATATACAAAGTACTTTAATTGTCCTTGATTTAGCCTTAAATCAAATATGTCTTCCACCTCAAATTCTTCATAGCTAACCACTTCAATACAAAGCAATTGTGGTTGTAGTCTTCTTAATATGCTTGATTTTTTATAAGATTTTAAAAGAGATATATAAAAAATAGGATGTATCTTTATAAATGCTAGTAGTTTCAATTGATAAGCAATAGAATTAATTTATTTTTTAATAGAAAATAATTTTATCTTTTGATAGTCCAACTTGTCACATGGTCAAGTAGTCTTTATATTTTGTTAAAGCAACTATACTTTATTTCTAACTTGAAATAGAAGTTATTCCTCTCTTTACATGTTAGTTGTTTTTTTGGAACATACATGAGCTTCTTCCTATTAAAGTTTTAAGATAGTTTGCATATTAGCAATTTGGCTTATAAATTAATTTGTTGCTAGATTTTTGGATCTATCAATAAATTATATGTCCAATTTTGGATGGAAGCCATGATTGGAATAAAATAGAATTTATTAAATAAACACATAAACTCTATTGTTATAAGCAAATTTGGCTAAAAACAAATAAAATGTCTAATCATCTTATTGATAATTGATGATATACTTTAAATACTGCTCTAAGATTTGATTGACTCATTCCATTTGGTTATTAATTTGTAGGTAAAATGCTAAAGACAGCTTGATGTCTACTTGAAGAATCTCAAAAAGTGATTTCTAAAACTTAAATACAAACTGTGGTCCTTGATTTAATATAATATCATCTGATAATCTATAATATTGATAAATATTGTTAATAAAAAAATTTGCTATTTTTTCATTAGTAATGGTCTCTTTATATGTTCATAAATTCTAATATGTGTTAGAATAGTTAGTAAAGTATTTAAAAGAGTTGATGTAAGAAACTTTATTTTGATTTTTTTTACTTATTTTGATTATGGCATTTAAATTATATAAGACCTAAATATTTAGTATGAAGCCTTGAGAGGAGATTGGGATCCAAAGATGAAAAATTAAACTACTAAGAGGCTTATTTGGAAGGATGAAAGTAAGATATGGATGAATAAAGGTAAGAAGTAAAGATCTTCATTTCCATTGATTGATGGTTATGTCCAATAGGCTTTCAACAAGCTATCTATAATAAAAATAAGCATTTTGGTGATTTCAAAGAGGGCATATGAAAATCAAAAGCTAGGATTAGAAAGCTTATTTTTAATACTACAATTTTGGTATAAAAATTGGTAGATTTGGAATATTTATGAGGGAAGAATAACACTTAAAGTTAAGGTATATAAATCATATGTACTGTCATTCTTTTAAGAATACAAGAAGTTTTATAAGAGCTTTTGGAAATCAAAAGATGTGATTGGATAAGTGATTTTAAGATCTTTATCTTACATAGAAGAATTATTATATTTGAAGTTTGAAAGAAGAACATATTAGAAGTCAAATATAGCAGATCTAATTCCAAGATAGTAGATAGACCATTTTATTGATAGTGATAATTTCTACCATATCTTAAGCTTTCAAATAAATTTTTAATTAAAAATTTGCAAGAAGATAAATTATTATGCTAAAAAGCTATATACCAAATTTTTATGGTATTTGGATATTTAATTTATAAAATAAAAAGAATTTAATACATAGATATTTGTAAATAAGGATTTGAAGGTACTATTAGGATTTTGGTAATATCTAAAGATAGATAATAAATTGACAATTGATATTTGTTTTGATAGTTGTTAAAAGTACATCAGTACTTTATATAAAATTTGAGTACTTGTGGATAGTCCAATTTAGAGATATATATTGTTGAAGTTTGAAAAAAATCCGTCTTTAGGTTAATGAAGGATTTAGTGTATTTTGCTACATTTTGGAAATTATAGAATACTTGAGGCTTGTATACTTGATATAATTATCTTTTTTAGGAATAAATTTATATAAATTTAGAATTTTTAAAATCTATCTCAATACTTGATTGAAAAATTAGAGACAACCAGAAGCCTAGTATTTTCTAGAAGAAAATTCTCTCTATTCCAATAGCATTTGGAAAACACAAAGGTGCAATGGCTCTTTTGGGATATACAAACATTCTTCAAAATAAAAGAGACCATTTTAAAACTTGAATTTACTTGAATTATTGTAGATATTATTCAAACAATGTTTAACATCAAAAATAAGAAGGTCCATAGTCAAGGTTGCACAAATATGATCAAGAAACAAAAAATTTACTAGAATTGATTTTAAAGTTGCTCAAAAATAAAATTTGTTGGATTTCAAGAGTGTTATTAGTTGTTGGTCATATATTCTTTTTTTTTTTTAAAAAATATAAGATATAATCAATTTGATAAAACATCTCATAATCTTTGTTGTTTTTCAAGTCAATATGTGATGTTGAAGTTGAAATAAGATAGAGATATGTCTATTAAAGGAATAATAATTTTAAGAAAAAAAAAAACAAAATATAGATTACAAAGATAATATTGTAGGCATCTTTAGGTAATAGCAAAGAGTAACTTTCAATAAAAAAATACCTAAAAAAATCTTATATTAATACTTAGAAAGGACGATTTATGAATTTTATAATAGATCTATAAGTGAAAATTTGTAAATTTGCGGATATAATTGTTTTAAATGTATATTATGAATTGGAGATTAATTGAATGGTTAGATCAAAGGTTATTGGAATTCAAATGGATTAGAATCTTAGACATTGGATTTTGAAGATCATTGAGCATTTTTATAATTTTGAGCAATTTGCTTCTTAGATTAAATGATTTTTTTTGAATTGATAGTTATTTTAATTTTTAACATTCATAGAAAATTTAAGAGCAAGTGAATAGTGCAAAAAAGAGCTATTGATACTAGAAGATTGATATTAAGATTGGAGAAGAAAGATATCTTACATCCAAAATAATTAAAAGATTTTTTCTAAATTTTTAAGTTTAATTTTTTTCAAATTTTATGTATTTATTGTCAACTAATAAATTAAAAATTTAAAAAATTTCCAATAAAGATCAATAATTAATTTATTAATTATTAAAATTTAAAATATCTTATAGAATTTGATTAAGATTTATTTAAAATATCTTTAGAATCTCATTAGAAATTATTAAGATTTACTTAATATTTTTTTTAGAATTTGATTAGATTTGAATGGAATTTTATTAGGATTTATTTATAATTTTATTAGGATTTCATTAAGATTTGACAAGGATTTCATGAGGATTTATTAGAATTTATTTAAAATTTGGTTAGAATTTGTTAGAATTTACTTAAGATTTGATTAATATTTGATTCAAATTTGATTAGAATATGTTAGGTTTTATTTAGGCTTTGATTAGGATTTAATTAAGATATTATTAGGATTTAATTAAGATATTGTTAAGATTTTGTTAGAATTTTGTTAGAATTTGATTAGGATTTTATTCATATTTTATTAAGATTTATTAGAGTTTACCTGGAATTTAATTAGGATTCAATTAGGATTATTAAGGATTATTTAAGATTTATTTGTAATTGATTATAGTATAATAAGATATATCTAGGATTTTTTAAAGATTGATAGGATGTACTTAGGATAATTGGAAGCTTATTTAAATTATTTAAAATTATTAAAAAATATATTTTTAAATACCTTATATATTATTTTTGGATTACAAATCCAACTTCAAGGTAAAATCAAATTCTTCCATAGCTAGATGCCTAGTACATTTTTAAGCTGATTTTTATGTAATATAATATTGGTTTTTCATAAAAAAATTAGCTTAAAAAGTCTATGTTGTCATATTATGTGAAGTCTTGCTAGAAAATTCACCAGGCACCTTATTGTGGAAGATAAAAAAAAAATTGCAACAACAAGTCCTAATACCTCTAATAGATTTATATATAATTTTCAATTAAAGATTTATAAATATGCTCAAGCATTAAAGAAGTTCAATTAAATTTTCAAAGAATTATAAAAAAAACATAAGAAATTCTAAAGAATTTCTAAAAATATATTAATATTAAAATCTAAAAAAAATATTAAAATAAAAATATTTTTAAAATATTAAAAATAAAAACTATAATCAAATTTCAAACAAATTCTAGTCAAATTCTAATGAAATCCTAATCATATCTTAGTCAAATCCTAAACAAATTTTAATGATATTACAGTAAAATCCTAGTCAAATCATAGTCAAGCCTTAATAAAATCCTAATAAAATCTTGATTATATTCTAAATCCTAAATAAATCTTAATGAAATTTTAATCAAATTTTAAATTTTAAATAAATCCTAATTCAATTCTAATCAAATCCTAATCAATCTCTTATGAAATCTTAATAAAATCCTAATCAAATCTTAAATCTTAAATAAATCCTTATTAAATCCTAGTCAAATCCTAGATAAGCCCTAATAAAATCTTAATGAAATTCTAGTCAAATACTAAATCCTAAATAAATCCTAATGAAATCTTAATCAAATCTTAAATGAATCCTAATAAATTCTAACCAAATCCTAATCAAATCCTAATATATCATATAGCAGATTGAAATCTCAATAACAAATGATTGAACAATTAATTTTAACTCAAAATTTGTACATCTTTCAAAAACTAAGTTGGTAACAAGCACAAAAATTTTGAAAAGATCCAATTCACCAAATAGAAGATAAATCCAAAACTTTGCTCAAGTATAGGCTAGCCTCCTTCTCCAACCTTAATGTTGATCTCCCAATGCTAATATTTTTTTCTTGCACTATTTAATTGCTTTCAAAATTCATAAATATATAAAAAATTAAGTGTACCACCTACATACACAATTCTCACTTCAATCCAATTAATAAATTGCTAAATATCTTAGAAATCCTTATTGACCTTCAAAATCTAATTTCCAAGATCTTAATCCACTTGAACTTTAATAACCTTCTATCAAATTCTTTAATCAAGCTCAAATTTATAACATGCATTCAATACAATTACAATTATAAATCCAAAAAATTTCACTTATAAATCTACCACCAAATTCACAAAATTTTCAAAAATATAAAGTCCTTTTTATTTCATAAAAATCCCAAGTCATCCAAAATAACCCTAATTTTACAAAGCTCTTGCAAAGTCAATATCTATCCAAATCACTCACAATTAATATTCAAAGAAATCTTCTAAAGTTTTCACTCAAATTTCTTACTTTAATCTACAAAAAAAATAGGATTTCAACTCAAGTTTACAATTGATCTTTTTCAAGTATCAATTTTGAGAATTTTGAGATAAATTTTGCTAAAATCTATTCTTAATTCTTTTTTAAAGATGCCTATATCAATTATTTATCTCATTTACTTTGATTTGGCTTATTTATGCCCCTATAAAATAAACAAAGGTTTCTTTAATAAAAAAGAAATATTAGCACTTTTTAATTTTTATTACATCCTTATCTATTATCTATATTTTAAAGATAATTTACTAAAATATTTTTATTTGAGTCTCTCTATAATATAATAATTCCTTTTTTCTTTCACCTAATGGTCATATTATTACATGACAACATGAATCAAGATAGGAGTTGTGGTGAATGTTGTTTTTAAGCATTCAAAGACTTTTTCAACTTTTCATTCATATTCAAGCTTATTCTTATATATCAATTGTATAAGTGGAGCAATTATCTAAGGATAATTATTGATGAAGATCCTATAAAAGCTTACAAATTTAAAGAAGCATTAGATAACATGTACTAATTTTGAAGTTTTTTTTATTACTAATAGTCTTAATTTATTTTGAATCCATCATTGAGTCTTTATCTAAGATAATATAATCAAAGAATTCTACTTGGAATTCATGAAATATGTATTTTTTAAATTTGGCACATAGTCAAGTATCTTATAATCTTTATAAGTCAAAGTAGACATGTTCTTTATACTCTTCTACAACCTTGGATTAAATCAAACTGTTGTCCAAATAGCATATAACAAAGTTATCAAGAAATTCAAAAAATACATTGTTCATCAAATGTTAGAAAATGGCTGGCATATTTATAAGGCCAAAAGGCATGACATTGTATTTAAAGTATTTATATCTTGTAGAAAAACCAATCTTTAATTTATTGCCTTCTTTGATGTGTATTAGATTATAAGCTCCACAAAGATTTATTTTAATATAGATCTTAGTTTGACCTAATTGGTTAAAGATTTCAAATATTAATAATAAAGGATAATTATTTTTTATTAACACTTTGTTGAAATTACAATAATTGATTCATATTTATAAAGATTTTTTTTTTTTTTTTTTTTTTTTTTTTTTTTTTAACAAAGAATATAGATGCACCAATAAGAGATTTTGAATGCTAAATAAATTTCTTTGCTAAATTCTTATTAATATAATCTCTAAATGCTACAAGCTTATTTGGTGATAAATTATAAATTGGACCAAAAGGTGATTGTGGGCCATTTTGAAGATTAATAGTATAGTCATATGGATGATGTTTTAATAAGATGCCTACGTTTTTTTTTTTTCAAACTCATCTTAAAAATCTCTATATTATTTTGAAAGGGTTGTTGGAGTACTTGCTGCTTCAGATGTTGGAATTGCATAAACAACAAAAGAAGTATTTTCCTTGGTTGCTTTCATAAAGCTCTAATTCTAATAAATAGAGACTTTATGGTTTTAAAACTATGAGGTGTATGGTATTCTCTATCAAGTTTAATAATAATATGTGATATTCAAGGAATTTTTTTTACAAGATATTTAATCTATAAAAAAATTATATCTTTTAAGCTAAAAAAAGTTTTAAAATGATTAAGCTAGATAGAGATCTAATGATATTAAATATAATCCAACTACTATGATTCTTTGATATTACTTCTAATGGATCAATGTTGCGTTGTAGTTTGACTACCATATGAAAATAATGTACATATATATTTAAAATATAATTTATTATATAATTGGATGAGAGTCATATTGGTAGATTTTAGTTAATTACAACATATGATTAGATTACTAATTTGAAAGGAATCTATTTAAAAGAGCTATTATTAAAGATTGTATAATCTAAATTTTTTTAATAATAAATTTTGAAGTTGATTTTATATTAATAATAATTTTTATATACTTTGAGCCATCTTTATTAGATATTAGTAATCCTTGAAATCTTGTTTTATTTTTTTATTCAGTGTTTAGGACATATTATATAAATCTTATTACAAAAAAGATTGAAAAGAAATTTTAATATAAAAAAGAGTAGTTAAGCCATCCAAGTAGAAGAATAGATATGGATGATAGAAATTTCTATTCCTATTAATTAAAAGTCATATCCAATCAGCTTCAAGGAGGCTATCTGAGATCTTATTAGGAATTAGGATTTATTTTTCTAGGAAATTCAAACATCAAAGATTAAAGTCAATAAGTTTAGATTTTTTAATATGATTTGGGATAAAAATTGAATGATTTAGAATTTTTGTGAAGGAGATATAGGCATTCAGAGTCAAGGTGTTGATTTTGTATCTATTGTCATTCTTTGGAACATAACACATGTGTATAAAAAATAATAATATATTAGCAACTAGGATTAAAAAAATCATTTTTTTTGCTATATTTTATATATACCGCTCAATAAATTCTAAGGTGGGATGAAAGAGATATTGGAAGTTGAAGTTAATACTTACAATCTAAAGGCAATAAGTAACTTGTTTAATTAGTGGTTGTATTTTGAATTATATCTTAAAAAATTTGATACAATTTTGTCTCAAAATTTTTAACAATGTATATTATCATGTTATAAATCTATACAAAAATTTTAGTAGCATTTAGATTTTGGATTTTTAAAATATAAAGAAAATAGTTTTTGAATGTCTATAAATTAGGATTTTAAACACTCGTTAGGATTTTTGAGATATCAAACAATTATAAGTGATTTTATAGCTAATTTTTCTTGTGATAAAACTTAAGAATATAAACTAAATTTTTGAGAAATTTGACAAATTCTAAATAATTAAATCAAGAGATATATGATCCTAAAATTCAAGAAAATAATCTTTTGCAATGTTGTATTACGTGTTATCTTGTTTGAAAATGCACCTGATACTTGGCTGTAGAAGGTATAGTTATATATTGCAACTAACCAAGAATCTAAAAATTCTAATATAATCCTAAATAAATTTTAATTAAACTTTAATTAAATCTTAAATAAATCCTAATCAAATCCTAATCAAATCTTAATGAAATCTTAATATAATTATGAATTAAATCCTAAGTCAAATCCTAAATCAAATCCAAAATCAAATCTCAATTCAAATCCTAAATCAAATCCAAAATCAAATCCTAATTCAAATCCTAAATCAAATCTTAAGTCAAATCTTAATCAAATCCTAAAAAAATCTAAATAAAGCCTAAATAAAATCCAATAGTAGATTTAAAATCTCAATAATTATCAAATTAATTATTAATCTTTATTTAAAATTTATACATTTTTTGGTATACAAGTAATAAACAAACATATAAAATTTGAAGAGAACCAAATTTACTGATTGAAAAAAAAAACTCCTAATCATCTCAAGTATTGGCCACCCTCATTTTTCAACCTTAATGCTGATCTTTTAGTATCAATATTTATTTTTTGTATCATTTATATCTTCTAAAATTATATAAAAATACTAAAAATTAAATTAACTACTAATTTAAAAAAATCATTCCAATCTAATTAGCAAATTGTTCAAAATCACAAAAATCCTCTTTAATCCTCACTAATCCTCAAAATCCAATTTTTGAGACCTTAGCTAACTTAAATTCTAATAACCTTTGATCCAACTATTAGATTAAGCTCAAAGTCATAATATACATTCAACACAATTATATTCACAAATTTAAAAATTTTCACCTATAGATTTCATACAAAATTCTCAACATGCTAAAAAATACAAATCTATTTTATTTCTCAATATTTAGAGTTATTCAAATAGAACCTTGGCTTTGCATAGTTCTCACAAAGTCATTAAATATCCAAAAATCTTGAAACCAATGTTCAAAGAAGTCCTATTGAGTATGCTCTCAAATTCCACTTCCTAATCAACAAAATAAGATTCCATCTGACGTAGACACATGGTGTTAGAATAGAGAGAGTTTGTCTCAAGAAAGCATTAGACTTTTGGCTATCATTAAGTGCTCAATTGAGTTTTAAGATAAGGAAAACTTCAAATTTATATAAAAATTATCTCTATAGGAGCAATTACATCAAATATATGAATTTTTAATAGATGAAAATATCTAAGTACATGATAAAATATTATAAACCTTACATACTCTTAAAGGAGATTTTTTCTAAATTCCAACATCTCATATCTCTCAATCAGATCATCCAAATGGTTTTAAATTTTACATAAAGTATTGATATATTTTTAAAAAATACCACATCAAATTTCAACTATAGATTTAATATAGATTTTGAAATATTGCCAAAATCCTAATTCCAGCTTTGAATCGTTGTTTATCAATATCCATGTGTTAAACCTTTCATATCTCACAAACTAAATGTTCAAACACCACAAAAATTGGTATATAATTTTTTAATATAATAATTTACTATTTTAGAAATTTTTAGACAAAAAATCATCTAGTGTCATATGATGTGTTGTCCTGTTTGGAAATGCACCAGGTACTTGGCTGTGGAGGGTGAAATTGCAATTCACAAATATCCAAGAACCCTTAATAGGTTTCATCCATATAAGAAGAATGTGATTGAATATCAATATGAGAGTGCTTAAGTCAATACAAAGTGCTTAAAAACACTCTTCTTGATAACTTTATCTACATATAAATTCCAATTATTTTGTTGCTTATTACAATCAAGCAACTAAGATTTCTCTTTACAAGTCCTAGTCTTATTTAGTGAACTTCAATAAGCTATAATTTTTAATCTAACTATCAACTTGGTATAAAATTTTGCATAAAAATGAAAATATAAGTTTTCTATATGTTCAAAAAGTTTCAATCCAACCAAACTTACAAGTTGTAGAAAATCAGCCAAAATCTACACTGATGTCACTGGGCCACTGGCTTAAAGATTGATGCAGATATCCCAGTGGCAAATTCTCCTTCTCCAACTATTGACTTCAGCTAAAATTTGGCATGTAGCTTGTCCTTCAAGTCTTCTAATATTATGCCAAATTTCATTATGATTCACTTGATATATCTTAAGATATTGTAGAAACCCCAAACAACCTTAAACTACCAATTTCTAGTACCTCTTCATACTAAAGATCACATAAATCTCAATTGCATCATTAGATTGTTATAACTTTTTACTCAGTCTTAGCACACTTAATCATCCACACATTATCAAATTTACAACTATAGATGTCACTTAAATTACACACAATAGCTAAAAGTGCTAGTCCTAATTTTTTTGCATAAAAACTTAACTTCCAATATAAACCCTAATTTTAGATAGTGATTGCTAAGTCCTTCCAAATCCTACAGAAATAAGCCTAACATCTTTGGAATAAGCTTGAAGCTAATCTTCCTACTCTAATTGCCGATCTCTAACTGCTCCAACTCCCTGACATTGGTGGCCAATGTTTTGGTTAGAGGTCTGATTTTGACCTTGTCTCATACATGGTCAATCCTTGGGATATCAATCTAACTTAATTTAAAGATTTTTAAGCTTAATTCTATCCTTAAATTAATTTTAGTATCAACCATATTAACTATTTATTTCTTCTATCCTATTTTTATTAACTTATGGCTTTTAAAAAGCAGTGAAAGAATTTCTATAAAATACAATATATGATCTTTTCTTAAGTATCTTGAATTCCTATTGAACCAAGATAATTAAATATTAAGTAGAAATTATTCTTGTTCATTTTTTTCACCACATTAATGTATTATAACATGACATCGGAAGCTCAAGATATGGTAGAAATTGCCACTATAACTAAAATGGTCCACTTATAGTATTGGAATTAAATAAGCTATCTTCAACTTCTAATATCTCTTTCATCCAAATACCAAATATAATGATCTTTTATGTAGGATATAAATCTTAAAATCACCTTTTCAATCACATCTCTTGATCTTTAGAAACTCTTATATAATTCTTTACATCCTCAAAAAAGTGATAATATATCTTAAATTCATACCTTAGCTTTAAACAACTATATAACCTTTATCTCAACTCTGAATCTCCTAATTTTTATATGTAAAATATTGCTCAAAACCTAAACTATACAATCCTTGCTTCTTCTTTTCAAATGTCTCAAGCTCTTAAAATGGCCATAGATAGTTTGTTGAAAGTTCATTAGATATGACCACCAATCAAGAGAGATGAAGTCTTCTATCCCTTGCCATCATCCTTCCATATCTTACTTACTGTCACGGTGTCGTACTGCATTTACGTGCAGTATATAAAAATATTAAATATCTTGTATCTATTGTTAATATATGTGTGAGTGTTGGAGGTTATTTTAGAAGATATTATAAGAAGAGGATTTATTATAGCCATTTAGTTAATGAATTAAGATGGCTATTTGTTTTGTTCCTATCTTATTTATATCCTAGAATAGACTCTTTTGTAATTAGAAGAAAAGTAAAGGTTGTTTTACATTTCTTGTTGACTTTTGAGGTAAAATGGACCTTGTGAGGGATAAGAAAGAAGAGCATGGGGTGAATAAGGCCCATCCAATAGGATTTGGCTGCCCATGTGGACATCTCATAGTCTAATATGGAAAGAAAGGGAGATATACTCCTCTTGCTAGACCGAGAAGAAAGGGAGTTTTTGAGTGGTGAACTTTGGAGAGAGATAGCTCCGAGAGATAGAAGTGTTTGTAGTGAAAATTGATGGGTGTGTTCTTCAAGTTGTGAGGATTCTAGAACCTACTCACTTGCTTGTATTGGAGTTGTGAACAAAAAGTTATGCTTGTTTTAGTAGAGTGAGGTTTGCTGCCACCCGACGAAGAGGGGCAGAAACTTCGAGCTGCCACTGCAAGTTTGATTTCAACTCTTTCTTAGTGAAATTCTAGCTAGGACATCAATTGTGAGCAAAAGTTGTGAGCTGAGACAGAGACTTTGTTCAACCACCCAAGTCGGACAGTCTCTTCAATCCTTTTGATATTTTAGGTGCTTATAGAAGCTTATGTAAGCTTTATATAAAAACAAAAATCAATACATTTGGAGCTTTGATAAAAGTTTTATGAGCCGTGAAGTGTCAAAGAGGAAAAATTATTGCTAGGGTTTGAAGAGTAGAATCGACTAGCTACAAAATCTGGAGTTTGAGAGGCATGCATGCGAAATTTTAGAGCAAGATAGATGATGGAGTGAGCTTTCTAAAAAGCTATTGCATGTCCAATTTGGAGAAGGGAAGTGATCACAACAAAGGCTGAAGTGAAGAGGAGTTTTGCTGCCTTTGCATTTGCTTGGAAATTTTAGCGCCTGCCAAATTTTTGAAGTCATATGTTTTACAATGGATTATTGGCTTTCCATAGGCTATAAGCACGCTTGATTCGACCTTTGGATGAATTTTTAGTGATTTATTTAGTTTTAGCTTGTTGTATAACTTGTATTCCTCATATGCGGTTGTATTTTGAGGTATACTTGAATACATACATACTTTGCTTATACCTTTTATACAAGTATATATACTTGTATTTATACAAGTATTCTATAAGTATTATACATAATATTTATACAAATATTTATATAAGTATTATACCAAGGATTTATATAAGTATTTATACAAGTATTTATATAAGTATTATTCAAGTATTCGTACTTTATATTTATACAAGACTTGTACAAGTATAATACAAGTATAACTTAAAAACTTAAATAAATATTGTGCAAGTACAGAACATACTTGCACGGCTTCCTCTCATGTTCCCTGCTAGTTCTAGTAGCAGCTAGGAACCCGGCGTTTTCTCAAGGCGAATTCTCTCTACCCGACAATGGACATAAGATTTACTTTAATAAACTATCTAAGTAATAATAGACCAATAGAAGTAGGTAAAATAAGTTGATTTGATAATATGTGATAGAGAAGCTTCCTAGAAGCTTCATAGATGCGAAATCACCTTTATACATGTCTATAGGTGATTGATAGATTATAAACTTGGTGAACAAGGTAGCCACATGGCGCACATGTTGGTAGCTTGTAAAACAAGCTAACCATGTGTCACACATTTTGGTAGCTTGTGGAACAAGCCAAGTACATAGCGCATATTTTAAAAAATTCCAATAGCTATTTTAAAAAGTTATAAGTAAACAACAATAGAGACCACAGAACAATGGTTTATGTAAAAAAAACAACGGTTATTTTTTATGTGAATCATTTGGAAATCTAATGAAATTATGAAGGTGCAGTATTAGGCGTCTGAATGAAATGTATCAACTTGTAAGCTTGATAATACGATTTACATAGCTGATAAGAAAACCCATGTTTATGAAACCTGACATTCATTCAAGCATTCTTTCTTTTCCCAAGAACTAATTTTCAGCCATTCACTGTTTCTCTTGAAAGTATATAGACATCCTCTCAATTAATCACAACTAATTGTAACCCAGAAGAATTAGATATCCACCATTATACAAGTTGTTACTTATTTGATTTGTAACAATGAGATGTGACATTCATTTATTGATTGGGGAAATGAAGGTATTTTATATTGTAAAGTTGTGAGATCACTCACCTTTTGCTTGGTTTTGGATGTACGACATTAAAAGTAACTACAGTAAAGATAAACAATCACAAAACCTTTCCGGGGAATAGAATAGGAACGCCAGTTGAAAACTAGAATTTTCTTTCCAGGGTGGATATTGAAGAAAAAGTGCTTCGGCAGATGTAAAGAAAACTACGAAAAGCACAAGCAGCAATTCTGAGTGCCGAAACATGGTGTCAAAACTCCAAGGCCAAGAGCGGTTTGAAAAGGATGGAAGTAAATGTATAGTGTCGGAAGCTTGATCTCTGATCTATCAGAGCGAGGTTTCGATCCTCGGACCTGTGGGTTATGGGCCCACCACGCTTCCGCTGCGCCACTCTGATGATGTCCACCTAGTTCCAGTCAAACAACATATAGCAGAGGTGATTCTGCCACCGATCGACGTGTACTTCCGATTAACAAGTAGGGTTTCATCCACGGTGCGTTTAACTTCTTGTGGGCATTGAAGTCTATGAAATGACTCACATTCCTTTCAAATTCAACTTTCTCATTTTATTATCATTCTCATGATTCTTCTTCTTCTTCTTCTTCTTATGACATCATCATCTTTTCCAATCTCCAAGAGATTAGAATTATATAAAACGAGAGAGCAAGAATCGCATGCATTTTCATTACCAAGTAAGTGCTTCCATTACTCAACACAAATCTTATTTATAGCTTCAGCTATCTATGTAGATAGATAGAGGATATGTTATGTTGCTTTTAAATTCATTGCTTGTTCCCATACACATTGCGGTGAGTTATTGTTTTCATTTGGGACCTCTCTTACACACTCTTACCCACACATGATACAAATAAATAAATAAATAAATAAATAAATAACCCCTAACACATATTCAATTTACAATCACAGTAACAATCCTCTTCAATTCATTTTTTACAAAGTCTCTTTACATGTAGCATTGTGGGAATCATGTGTTAGCTGATCACCTTATTTATCTTAGATGTTTTTAGGGTTCAAATTTCATACTTTTTAACCAATTGTAAACAGAAGGATTTCATGGATGCTTTGTATTCTCACGATATAATCTGTAAATTTATTTTTACAAAACCTATACCTTTTGATTGTGTTCTATATTCTCATTTAGTATTGTAAAAAAGATATATCTATATATGAAAAAGAAGTAATGTTTGGGTTTTTTTAGGCAAATGAAGTGTTCAGATGATTTTTCCATAAAGAATCCATCGATATTTTAAAATCCCATTTCATGACAATTGTGCCACAATAAAACTTCTGTCCACACTTGGAACTAATGTAAATGACGAAAAAATAAAACAATATTCCAAATTCAAAGATGAAGAAGATGTCAAATAAAACTAAGAATAAGAACATTTGAAGATCCTAATCTTCTTTTCATTTAAAAAAAAAAAAATTAATTTTAAATTTTAAATTTCAAGATTTAGTCCATGAGATTTTGAGAATTGGTCACTAATTTAATTTTAGAAAGTTTTTTTTATTTACTTATTTTTTCAAAGCATGTAATATGAATTGCAAATTGTAATGTTATTTCATTTGAATGTTTTTTTTTTTTTTTTTTTTTTTTTTTTTTGATAAATTTGATATTTTAAAATAATAAATATTTGACCATTGTTTGAATGTTTTATCATTTTGAAAATCTTTTTGTATCTGTATAAATATCATATAATTTATCATTTTTGATGAAAGGTTTTGCCTCAATTTTATCTTTATTGGTATTTTGGAATAAGCTTGTTATATGTCTTTTCCTATTTCAGTTGAACAAGCAATTCTAAATGAACTCAAGTTTACATTATATCTATTGTTAAAAATTAGTGCATTATACTTGGTTATCTTCTAGTTCTACAACAACTTTTGCTGCAGTCAGTGCTTAACATAAAGAATCATACACCTTTACTATACTGTTTAAAAATGTAATGTTAATCTATGTTTCCAAATGTTGAAATAGGATCTATTAAAATTTGGAACATGGTTAATGGCCATTTGTTGAGTTTTTTTTTTTTTTTTTTTTTTTTTTGTTTTTTTGTTGTTGTTGTTGTTGTGTGTGTTTAATATACCTTTGGTTTATAGAGTAATTTGAATGTCTAATTTGAAATATATGGTCTTTTATCTTTAGGTTTAATATCGAGCTTAAAGTAGCAAGTTATAAGTCTCAATTAATTAAAATCTAACATGAATCATCAATCTTTGGTAGCAGATATATTGTAGTATTGATTGTAAAAAATACATTTGTGCAATTACAGTATTCTGCTTCATTTTGATTCAAAATTTCTTGCTAATCATTTTTTCATCCTTGTGTTAAGTTTTTATATTTTCAAAAAAATATTTACAAACATGGAGGACAGTTTAACGGTTTCAACCAAATTTGCAAAACTGTTGCACATGGAAATCAAAAAATATTTATAACAACTTTATGACTTTTTCAATACATTCTAAACTCCATTTCATCATGGTATCAACACTGAATACAAGGCTTGATATAATTGATAGTAATATATTAACAATGATGACAACCAACTACAGCTTCTGCATCAATGTTCAAAACAATTGTCATCCTTATCAATCATTATGTATCATGTGATTTTCTGCTCTAAGTAGATATCTTAAGTTTACATGCAAAAATGGCACATAGAATCATTACTTGATTAGATAGCATTAATATAATTGACTTGTATTAAAAAAATTATTTTTTATTTTATATCTTGTAAAGAATGCCAAAACAAACCACCAACTAAGTGACTCTTTATATCTAGAAGCCCACTTTGAAAAGCCATGGTTCAAAAGACCTATTAAGGTCCCTCATTTGGTAAAAGAAAGTCTTCTTTTAGAACCTTTGGCTTTTGGATATAATATAAAGTAAAAAGAATTTATGAAATAGACCAAATGATTTTTTTATTACAAGTTTAAATATATGAATTCATATCTTGTTTGAAATTTTTTTAATCTATATTAAAAAAACAAGATTTGATTTTTAATACTATATAATTAATGTAATTAATATTAAAAAATTATAATCAATATAAAAAATATTAATTTTTTATTTTAAGAAATTGTAATAAGGCTTCTTAAATTGGTCTAAAAACCACTTCTTAAGATGGATCCAACAATAATTTTGGAAAACAACACTATTCATGGCATGTAGGAAAAAGATGCATTTAACTTCATCTTTTCTTCTTAGAGCCGTTGGATTTAATTTTTTCAAGGACACACTTAGGGGGCCAGAATTTTTAAATGTTATGATTGATTGAAATCAAGGAATCTCCTTGAATTGGCTTTATAATTAAAAAGATAAGAGACCAAAACTTTTAAATGTTTTGATTGGTTGAAATAAAAAAGACTTCTCTTTGGTTGCATTTTGTTTTATTTAATTTTCACCAAACCAAAACTCATCACAAAAGCCGAGCCGTATGGGTAGTAAATTACAGATTAAGGAAACAAGACGTCGCCAGGGGCAAGGTTGTTAACAGGCGGACGTTGAAGATGGTGGTTTGTCACTGACTGGTACGCCATCGCTAAAGCCAGAACCTGGTTGTACATAGAATCAAGGTGTTCAGGTTTATGTTGAGTTACCAATATTTGAATGATAACTATTCACTGCAAAGAATGAACAGACTTTAAAGTACTGTGAAAATATAACAGAACGTCGCAGATTGATTAGGTTCTTTTCATGGAAGCTAAAAACCTTCGTTGCCACAGACAGTCATACCGTTCCATCTTGATAGGGAGCTGCGTAGATGCCAGTTTGGACAGTGGTCCGCCGCCGAGTACCAGTAATCTTCTTGAAGCCGGTGGGGATCACTATCACTGGCATACCCACAAGATTGCCCACGCATACCTTCTCCCAGTCTGTTGCATTTCCAATAAATGCATCTATTTTCTGCTTCTCAATGGTTTGAATAACTTCATGAGCCAGCTTTCCACGAGCTCTTTGCGCCTGCATGGTCGAAGAGGCTGAAACATTTAGTAAGAAAATATGAAGAATACAGAATCAATTTTTTAGAAATAAACAGCGGACGTAACACTTATTACAATCGCTTTGTTTGTGGTTCTAACCGTTCAATATAAGCACCCGAATCAACCAGATTGAATGTTTCAAGAGCTGGTTTTAACCTGTATGTAGTCCACAGCTGAAATCAGGCGAGTACGCCGAAGCTCAACTGGCCACGCAGTCTGATCCTCGTAATTAACATCTAGACCTGCTCGCTGCCAGTGATCAAAATGTGCCAATACGTCCACGTCCATTGTTACGTTGAGTATGAACTGCGCTGAAGGTACAGTGTAGTTCAACGTAAATGGGACCATCTTCACCTGTTTGGATGCAAGAGCTTTCACCAGCTTCAGGTAGCACCAACACCAACTAAGGTCAGATTCATGCAGCACCAACCCGAGCTAGTTCTACGAATCGTGATATCTCACCTCGCTCGAGATGCCCAGCCCACAGGATCCAAACGTCTTAATTAGCTTACATTACCAAAAAGAAAGCGAGAAAAACGATTCTTAACGAGAAGCTTACCCCCATGTCTGCATCCGGCAGATAACCCACGGTTAACTTGGAGACATCAATAGAGAATGGGTCTTTCAAATGGATATTCTCTGAGGACCAGTCTCTTGGATCCTTGCCCCTAATCACGTCGAGTACTATAGCGCAATCGGCTGCAGATCGACAGAGAGGACCAACTTTGTCCTGCAAACAAAGACAGTTTCATAGATATGCTGCAATATATTAGAGCCTCAATGCCCGACTTTTGGTTTCTAGAAATTAGTAATCAAGCAGCAGGAAAACACGATACAAGAGTTCCATCATATCCACATAATGCACAGTGTTGAGAACATGTACCAAGCTTTCAGATAAGCTCATAACCCAGGATCGTCCCACCATTCCAAAGCTGGGACGCAAACCAGTTATGCCCGTGCGAGAGGATGGGTACACGATAGACCCTGCTGTCTCCGACCCGATTGCGAAAGGTACATTTCCTGTCCAAACCATTGAACATAGCCCGAATCTTAGCTTCTACTAATTCCCCTCATAATGTGTGAATTTTGAATCT
Source organism: Physcomitrellopsis africana (assembly GCA_036785485.1). Classification (NCBI taxonomy): domain Eukaryota; kingdom Viridiplantae; phylum Streptophyta; class Bryopsida; order Funariales; family Funariaceae; genus Physcomitrellopsis; species Physcomitrellopsis africana. The sequence continues at coordinate 52,117 of JAWRVF010000275.1, forward strand.
TCAGTCAAGACTCATCTGAATCTCGTCCTCAGTAATGTAGCATTTGTGAAGATGGAAAGTACCTGCAGATGTACTAGCAGCTGGTCCAGCGGACGACCCAGTGCTGCCTTCGTGGATATTCCACGGATTCTTTGTTCGACCTCCAAACCAAATGTCATCCCAAGCCAACGCCCCTGTTGCGAGCTTGGCTATCAGAACTGCACCAGCCGCTTTGAGCCTGCAATTATTTGCTCAGTTGTAACTTAGACTGCAGCTCTACTTGACATCAAGTCGGAAATAACGAAGCATTACAAGTCTTGAGAGCAGCCACAAACTGATACATAATGACATATCCACAGAAAATCGAGCCAGAAGTGAATAATTTGCAAATTCAATAAGTGGCAGTTGCTGTGCTCAAGCAACATCAGAGAATCATTATTACAAATCTACAAAAACTACACTCACTTCTGATAAACTAAGGATTCCTCGTTGATGACTTGATTTTTGAAAACACTTGAGCCCCATGTGGTTTTGTACCCTGGGACGGCGAAAATGTCCTTCAGTCCATATGGTATTCCGTGCAATGGCCCTGCAGAACCAATTTTAAATCAACAACATAACATTTCCACAAAAATTCTAAGAGCAGAATTATACCCGTCTAGAGAATTACTATAAAATGCACAGCCTCGTTTGCGTGTATTTTGCGGTCACCTAAATAAACTTCTTCGGCAAGTAATTTATCAGCAGCAGTGGCCTGCTCAAGGGCCAGCTTCTCAGTATACGTCACCACTGCATTCAGGACATAATCAACCCTACAGATGAAACAAGATATTTTTAGGATACCATCACTGTAATGAAATCTGGAACAAAAGCAGGCAACAAAAACTCTAACCTAAACCTTATGTTTCACAGGTAACGACTTGATTAATAAACTACAAAGGTTATCATCGTTACTTCTTCAGCCGTGTTGTGTACAGCTTAACAAGTTCCACCGAAGTTACTTGCTTGGATCGTAGCAATGAACCCAATTGAAGTATCTGATATAAAAAAGAAAAATTTTAACATTAGCGAGCTCATCACATGGTTGCTGAGGTATATTCTACATAACAGAGATGAAGGAGTCTCCTGCTTACTGATCGCAATCGCTTTCATTAGAATTATTCGCATCTTGGTAGGAGTCTCTTACACTCATGAAAGCAAGATCCTCATCATTCTTAGGACGCTGCACGTTATCCAAAATCGGGTATGAAAACTTGATATCTGGTTCACTAAACTCTTTTTTATTGAAACCTGGATCGAAGAGAAGTGGTACGGGATTCCTCAACCCTCCATCAGGATGAGCCACTAATTCCCTATTAGCTCGAACCCCCACAATGTTTATTGTCAGGACGCCATTTGCTACTTCCTTTTGCTGCAAGTCAAGGAGATAAACAAAATGAATAGAAGCCTGAAAATCCTTGGTTTGAAATCAAGACGGTCTAAAATTCGTGCAGAATATATATAAGGAAAGTTGAGACTGACAGTGTGTTTTTTCAGAGGTAGTAACACTCACCTGTTCTTCATCAAAAATGTCAGCATCGATGATTTTCGTGGCCACACGAATTGCTGTAGCATTGACTGAAACATCAGATGCTTGCATCGTCCGGGGATCTATGCTGCCCAGCACATTGTCGACCACATGGAGAGGTCCATTACAAGCTAACAAGTCCGCAGTCAACACTCTGGCATTGCCAATGTATGTTCTGGTTTTCGTCTTGTGAATCTATGATTTCCACATTAACATGCAATTTAGAGTGTGAAAAAAGTCTCTGTGCTAACGAATGAGCAGACTTGACGAAGTCAGGCACATACAGGTCCTAATATTTTCAGTATTCTTCCACGGTACTCATGAGACGTCGTACAAGCCAAAGAATGTTACTTGTTCAACTGAGCTGCTAGCAAACAGAAGAAGCTGTCCATCTTCTAGATCCTTCACCCGGAATGAACCCTCCACGACTGCATCACGAGGCCGCACGGTCACACGGCTGTCAAAGAGGAGCCTCTTGCAATAATTATTTGAGATCTTCACCACAACCCTAACGCAACAATAGTTGTTCCATGATCAACTGAGCATTTCACTACTCGGAAAAGAGTTTTTTTCATCTAACTGGCCTTGATTGTGAATGATGCCAAATGACTTACTAAAATTCAAAAGAATCGTCTTCAGGTTAGTAGAGGAAAGGAGATCCTCAGTGGAGCTGCAAGGCCGCGCCTTATAAAAGGCGTGCACGCAAATCAAGCGAGAGTTTTTGAAAGCTTTTTCCAGAGCTTTGTTACTTGGTGCGAAGACTGTGAATGATTTGCCTTTCTCACCAAATGCCTTGTTTAGCGCTGCCCTCTCCAGTGCTGCACTGAAAGTGGACTGCACATACGATTAAATTTGTTCGTATCGCCCCTTCAGCAGTTTCAAGAAGATGAGACAACCCTAATAATACTTTCATATTCTATATCAATGTCAATAGGGAGGACTCTCAAACCAAACCAGGGTACGACATAGAGGGAAACCTTCAAGCACACACACCAATTTTAAGATTTGTGAAGCTTATGGAATATCGTTAAAGCATTACCAGCTCAGGTGTAGAGGCGGAGATGGACCTAACGTCTTTGCATCGCCGTTGTGGTCCATCTGTCGAATCTCCTGATGATGTTACAACAGCCAGCAGTATTACTAAGAGAAGGGTCGGCATTAGAACTGTCCACCTTAGTCTGAGACAACGATACATCACAGCAGCTGCCTTAGTTTCTCGGTCTCTTTTCACAATTGGATTTAAAAACGCCCTTTGCCAGCATTCAGCCTTCAGTGAACCTACTTGTCTCCACGCATTCCAATTTCGCGATGGTGGCATTATTCACTACTTGGGTTGTAGCACAAATCTTGATAAAACCCCAGTTCCCTATGTAAATTGATTCCCTATCAACGTCCTCTGGTGTTCGAGGTGAGCTTTTCTTTCTGAGACATTCCACAAAACGTTGTACGTTTCTGTAACGCTCCCAAAAGCTTCCATCATCTGCAACCACACTAGAAAACCCAGTTTGGAATCAACTCAGTCTTAACTTGGAAATCGTCTCGGCTAATGCAAGATTTTATGTAGGACTGGATAAACTCTGATTGCAAATCTAAGCAGCAGTATGGAACTACTGGTCCTACTGTGGCACGAAACCAAACAGACGATTGCTGCTCTACATATCACGGCGCCACATCTAAATATCAAATCCAAATTGATATTCACGTCACCTCAAACTAGAGGTAGGTGAAGTTCAACGATGGTGGAAAAAACTGGACAATCTCAAGCAAATTAATGCTGGAAGCAGTTTCGGGGCACATGCAGAACTAGCTCATCTGAAAGTTACTGATCCACGTCTCTCATATCGGTACAGCTGAAAGGTCAAAGCCGAGCATAAAGCTGGGATCATTCAAACGAGTCACCCCATCACATGAAGTCCCCCTAGAGATGGAAAAGTGCAGTAGTGCGTCAGAAACGGACTGAGGACAAGCGAGGGCGACTCTCGAATCAGAATGCAATCTTCACACCGCATGTTTCAAGGTCTCGCTATTTTTTTTCTACTTAACCTCGTGGTTCACTTTGAATACGAATGCAGTTTGCTCTGCAGATCTGAGACTCAATTTCTTTTCGGCCAGAAATTTCCGATCCGCGATGGGTTCTACTTTCCAAGCCGTAATACTGCGCACTCTGGAGCTCACAAAAATGAATGAGGAATTCAGTCCTACTGCAACTCTACGTCGGCAGTATTGAAGTTCACATCAGTGCTTGCATTTCATAAAAACACTGGTTGAAATCCTAAACTCCGGATGGATGTTCACAGACATCCATCAGTGCAAAGGCAGGGAGCATTCAAGTTGTCTGTGCAACTGCTTGCCTCCTATATTTTAACTCTTTAACCAAAATTCTTAAAATCTTAACTATTGTTATTGTAATTTGTAAAATAAAATAAAATATTTTCTTCATGTGTCCTATGCAATAATAGGCCACAATCAAAATAGATGGAAATTTTTGAGGACGTCCATCCCACTGGATATCTACTACAAGAGAATTGGAGAAGTTATCATGTCAAACTAGGTTGAATGCATCCTCTTGGGACAGTTTGTGGTAAGAGAGTTGGTAGGATAGAGTAGGATAAATGTATGCTGCATGTGCATGGGCAGGAATACCAACAATGATGTACAATCAGCAACCAACATCCCCAAGGTGGATTCAGCTGCAACAATGAGGATTGAGGCTGACAAACATGAACAACACAATGAAGCCAAGGTTGAGATACACAACAATGAAGGAATAGAATGCATTTGAATTGAGTCTTGATGGACACAATTTCCTCTGTGATTGTTTGTAGATTGCAGAAAGCATTGTTTCCAAGCTATACATGGAGATATGTCCACAGCAAACCATCTAAAGATATGGATCTTCTGCTAGGTCAACAATGCATTCTCAAATCCACATCTTTCTTTTGTTGCTAGAATGCACAGCCTTGTAAGTCCTTTGCACAAACTTGCAAATTAGATAAGTCTCACTACCTTGCTTTTTGTTCTTGAAGATCATGACACACAAAACTTTATGCTTCATTAGGTATAATTTCAGTGACATAATTCATGACATGCTAACATTGTTATGTTTTATTTTATTATTTTCTTTCTTTCTTTGTTGTAATACATGTGAACTTAATTCTTGTCTCTCTGTATATATGTCTAAGCCAAGAAAATAAGGAAAAAAAATATTTAAAATCACTCATACATTGTCACTTAACTTATGATCATCTTTATACATTCACTTGCATTTTGGAAACAATTAGTTGTTTACTACATTGTAAATATTTTAATTTAAGTTTATTATTTCTACTTGTATTAAAGTATATTATTTAGATATAAATTTTTTATTTTTTATTTTTTTAAAAAAATAATAATCATCTACCTAAAGCACGTCAATAAAGTGAAAATAGAATATGTTTTATTTATATTTTTTTAAAACTAATTATTTTATTTTTTCTAAGTATAACTATTTATAATTGCAAGCAATAATTTTTTTTGAAATGGTTCTTCTTATTGTTTTTTTAGGAGGCAAAGTAAATATAAGAGCATAAAAGTTTGTATAGTTATGAAACAATTGCATCTAATTAATACACAATTTTTTTTGGTTATCCAAAATATATCATAGACAATTCCATTATAATCAAATAAAAATAAATAAATAAATTAAGAATTCATTATTATCTATATAAATAAATAAATTAATTAATAATTTATTATTATTTATTTATATTATAGATTTTAATGAATTCTTATTACATTAAACCAATATGTTTAAAAATTCATTATAATCTATAATATATAAATAGATATATATGTATATAATTATAAAATTTCCAATTAATATAAAATATTATAATTTTTTTATAATTATAAGAAAAAATTGATTTAAGATAATATACCTAATATATTATAAAAAAAACTTTAATATTATTTTTATATAATGATATATCAAATTATTCACTCTATAGTTATTATACATTAAATATCTAATATTATAAAGAAAAAATATATAAATAAAAAAATAATTTTTGTTTATAATTAAATTTCTTGTCATTTGATGTTATATTCTAATTTTGATCATTTAAAAGTATAATATCTTTAATTAAAAAAATATATATATATGTTTCTTTCTTTAATATTTTTATAACTTAAAATTAACAAACAATACTTTTAATCTTGAAATTGAATGCAAAAAATTAATATTTTTTATATAATATTTAAAAAATAAATATTAAACTATTATCTAAATTAAAAAATATTTTTAGTACTTTTAATTTTTTTCTTATAGATTAATAATATAATAATATTAAAATTAATAAGTATTTATAATATTTATTTATTATTAATACTATTTTTAGTTTATATTAAAAAAATCTATTATAGATTATAAAATTATATATTATTATTAAAATATTATATAATATTAATATAATAAAAATATATAAAATTTGATTTTTATTTGTAGTATTTTAAAAAAATATTATCATATATAATATTAGATTTGACTTTATTTATTTTATTATTATTAATTAGAATATAAGTTTAATATAACATATCTTAATAAATATTTTCATTAAAGATTATTATATCAAATATTATATATTATAAATTTTTATTTTTAATCTAAAATGTATATATATATATATATATATATATATAATTATTAAATCAAATTTATGTTACAAACATAAGATTTACTTCAATAATTATGTAATTAATATAGATAGATAAAAATATATAAAAATAGATTAATAGGTGATTGATAGGTTAGAAATTTGGCCAACAAATTAACTATGTATCATACATATTGATAGTTTGTAGAACAAGCTAAGTACGTGACATATATATAGGAAACTTGTCTTGTAAGTTTTACACATGTCTTGCAAATTGGACATATGTTGGAGATCTTCTAGAATGCCGCTGCCGGGGTAGAGAGAATCTGCCTCAAGAAAGCGCTAGGCTTCTGGCTGCCACTAATTACTCAAGCAAGATTCAAGTATAATAAAAACCCCCAATTTTATATAAAAGAGATCTCCATAGGGCTATTACACCCAATACACAAGCCTAATTTCCTCAAACCTCTCAAAACATAACAAAATACTCTAAATCCTCATTCTCCCGTAGGAAGGGAATTTTTCCCGAACTTCAATAACCCATAACTTTTAATCCAACCGTCCAAAACTACTCCAAATTTACATGAAGTACTGATATATTCTTCACAACTACCACCACAAATTTCAACCGTTGATTCATTATCGATCTTTAGATATCGCCAAAACCCTAGCAGTAGCTTTAAACCCTTGTTCACAAACACCCGTGTACTAAATTCTTCATATCTCACAATCTAAAAGTCCAAATGCTATGAAACTTTGATGTATAGCTTCTTAGCATAATAATACACCTTCTTGGAAATTTTTAGACAAAAATTCGTCCAAAAACTTAAGATATGGCAAACCCCATCACCATCAACAAAACGGTCTACTTACTGCCTTGGAATTGGATGCGCTGTCTTCAACTCTTCATATCTCCTTCGTCTAAACTCAAAACTTAAGAATTCCTTCATAACAGACGTAGATCTTGAAATCACCTTTCCAACCGCACCGTCCGATCTCCAAAAGCCTCCGTACAACTCCGCAAAATCCCAAAAGAGTGACAGTATGTATGAAATCCACTCTTTAACTTTGAACAAGTATAACTTCTTCACCCTAACTCCAAATCGCCTAAAATTTCCTCTCAAACTATACCCAAAACCCTAAACTTTACAACCCTACCTCTGAAATTGCAAATCCTCCTTATGAAGTCGCCGAAACCCTTGTTAAGGTCGCGGGCAGCCTCCTCAAAGCCCATTGGGCATGGTATTCGACCAATAGGGATGAAGTTCCCTATTCCTTGCCTTCATCCGACCATGGCTTGATTTCATCCCTTCCAATTAGCCTCTTACTAGCTTGAATTTTCATCCTTAAGTCCCAACCTTCTCTCAAGGCTTCATACTAAACATTTAGATCTTATAATTTTTAAATACCATAACTAAAATAAGTAAAATAAAATAAAATAAAGTTTCTTCTATCAACCATTTTTAATTTAACTTACTAACCATTCTAACACACATCTAGATTCATAAACATATAATATATTTTAACTAATTTTTACATACTGTAAGTAATTACAGTACGACACCGCCATGAAGCTCTTAGGTAGATAGTATATATAGAAATAAAAATGAAGCCTTCTTCATGTTTATCAGCTCTTTTTTTGCTTCTAATCTAGTTCAAGAGTCTATGTATTTTTTAATCATTGGCAATAGCCATTCCAATTTCTTATTGAATATATATATTTTTTCACTTTGATTTTGTCATTATCCTTTCACATAGATTTCACTAATTTATGTATCTTGTTTCAGTTCATGTCTTTAACAAATTGATAAGAATGCACATATAATATCAAAGTTTTATCTTTTCATGATTAAGAATGGATTACTCCTTCTTCTTAATAAGACATAAGCATATTAAAAATTATGGATTATCCACTTCTTAATTGATATTATTTTAATTTTTTTATTTTTTATTCTTGAGTATTTTATTCTACAATACAAGTAAACATTTTTTTTTCTATTGTATTATTATAGCAAAGCTTGCTAAAATGAAGAACGCAATGGCACAAATGTGAGAACAAATGAAAAAATTAATACTTATAATACATCAATTTAATGTACCACCACAAAGAACAATAAGATTAATAAGAAGTGAAGATATAAAGAGGATATAAAAATAAAAAGATATAAAAATATTGATATAAAGATATAGAGATATACAAATACTTAGCATAGAAGTTGATACAAATAAAAATGACTATATTCTTACAATATATTTTGATGAAATTCTTTTGGCAATGATAAACTTGAGCACACCCACATTTCTAAAGTAGTCAAAGATGTGAGGTTGCCCAATTAATTTGGTAATGTTGTCAACCTTGAACACAAGCTTATATCAAAGGTAGTCAAAGATATGAGGTCGCCCAATTTATTTGGTAATGATATTAAGCTTGAACACCAACTTATATTAAAGGTAGTAAAAGATGTGGATTTGCCCAATTCATTTAGCAATGATGTCAAGCTTGAGCACCTACTTATATCAAAGGTAGTCAAAGATGTGAGGTTGTTAAATTCATTTGGCAATGATGTCAAGCTTGAGCACTCACTTATATCAAAGTTAGTCAAAGAGGTGATGTTGCTTAATTCATTTGGCAATAATGTCAAGCTTAAGCACCCTCTTAAATCAAAAGTAGTCAAAGATGTGAGGTTGTCCAATTCATTTGGTAATGATGTCAATCTTGAGCAGGAGCTTATATCAAAGGTAGTCAAAGATGTAAGGTTGCCCAATTTATTTGGCAATGATGTCAAGCTTGAACACCTACTTATATCAAAGGTAGTCAAAGATGTGAGGTAGCCCAATTCATTTGGCAATGATGTTAAGTTTGAGCACTCCCACATTTCTAAGGTAGTCAAAGATGTGAGGTTGCCTAATTCATTTGACAATGATGTCAAGCTTGAGCATCTACTTATATCAAAGATAGTCAAAGATGTGAGGTTGTCCAATTCATTTGGCAATGATGTTAAGCTTGAACACTCCCACATTTCTAAGGTTGTCAAAGATGTGAGGTTGCCCAATTCATTTGGCAATGATGTCAAGCTTGAGCACCACCTTATATCAAAGGTAGTCAAAGATGTGAGGTTGCCCAATTCAATAGGCAATGATGCCAAGCTTGAGTATATTCATATATCAATATTAGTCAAAGATATGAGGTTGCCTAATTCATTTGGCAATGATGTCAAGCTTGAGCAAAACTTATATTAAAGATAGTCAAAGATGTGAGGTTGCCCAATTCATTTGGCAATGATGTCAACCTTAAGCACTCGCTTATATTTAAGGTAGTCAAAGATGTGAGGTTGCCTAATTCATTTGGCAATGATGTCAAGCTTAAGCACCAACTTATATCAAAGGTAGTCAAAGATGTGAGGTTGTCCAATTGTCACGGACATATACATAGTTAACTATATGATCAGATAGAACTAAATAAAAGAAGGTAAAAGCAGATTAGTTCCATAATATCTTTAGAGAAACTTCCTAGAAAATTCATAGATGCTACTTTGACTTTATAAGTGTTCATTGTAGACTTTTGGATTAGAAACTTGGTCAATAAGTTAGCCACATGTCGCACATGTTGGTAGCTTGAAGACCAAGCTAAATACGTGGCGAGCATATAGGAAACTTGCCCTGCAAGTTTGACACGTGTCTTGCAACTTAGACACGTGTCTTGTAAATTGGATACGTATTGGAGGTCCTATAGAACGTCGCCACTTAGCTCTTAGGTAGATAGTATAAATAGAGACAAGAGTGAAGCCTTCTTTATTCTTGTCAACTCCTTTCTTGTTTTCAATCTAGTTCAAGAGTCTCTAGTTTTCTTGTCTTTTGGCATTAGCCATTCCAGTTTCTTTTTAATATATATATATATTTATATTTATATATATATATATATATATATTTATATATATATATATATATATATATATATATATATATATATATTTTTTATATTTACTTCTTTGAGAGAGGTTTCACTTATTTATTTGACTTCATCCTGTTATTGTCCTTGACAAATTGACAAGAGTACACATAGAGTATCAAAGCTTTGTCTTTTCTTCATTAAGAGTAGATTACCCCTTTCTCTTAATAAGACATAAGTTTATTAGAAGTCGTGGAGTACCCACTTCTAAACAGATATTGTTTCTAGAATTTTTTCTTTTGAGTGTGTGTTCCGTATTTCTTGAAGTAAGAGTAGACATCTTCCTTTTTATTATATTATCATGGCAGAGCTTGCGGAAATGAAGAGCGCAATGGCACAAATGCAAGAGCAAATGAGAGAACTAATGCTTGCAATGCATCAACTCAGTTTACTACTACAAGGAGCATCAAGATTAGCAGGAAGTGAAGATGTAGAGATGGTTGGAGCTACGTCAATATCCACACCAAACCATGCTACCTCACCGATGATAGAGCACCGTTCAAACGTTAGAGAACCAAAAATCAGTTTGCCTCAGAAGTTTGATGGCACAAGATCTAAGTTTCGAGGATTCATCAATCAGGTACAACTGGTGATCGAACTTCAATCTGAGAGTTATCATACGCAAGGATCTCAAGTTAGGTTTATTCGAACGTTACTTTCGAATCTTGCCTTATCATGATTTTCATCTTTTCTTGAACGACATGATCCAATATTGGATAATTTGGAGGCATTTTTTGCGGAATTTTGATCAATGTATGGAGAACATGATGCAATTCGTGTTGCAACCAACAAGATTTGCATCCTACAACAAGGTAATCAATCAGTGTCATAATACGCTTCACAATTTCGACAACTAGCGACCGACATCAAGTAGGACGATGCTGCACTCATCAGTCAATTTCTCTACGGATTATAATATGAGATAAAAAAGTTAATGCTCAATTTACCTGATCCTCAGACATTGAGTCAAGCAATTGATTTTGCTGTGAAGTGTGACAATCGACTTTTTGAGTTTCGATCCGAGAGTCGTACAAGGGAGCCTCAACGTTATTATTCAATGGCAACATCAACATCCTCACAAAACGTACATTCGGAAGTAGAAGACATGCAAATTGATGCGGTACGTTTTAAACCTCTTACTGAACAAGAAAAGATTCGTCGTCGTCAAGAAGGATTATATTTATATTGTGGAGAACCTAAGCACACTGCTCAACATTGTCCAAAGAAACATCGCAACTACAAAATGAGGAGTACGGCTATCAAAGAAGACAACATGTCGGAAAACGAATTTGTCCAGCTACAATAGGGACCGTGCAGCTGGAACCCTGTACAATTCCCAATAAAGGTCCTATTCTCTCCTCAGAACCCTTTCCTTGTTTTATGATAGATGTATATTTAGGACCAAAAAATTACAGAGCCTCTGCCTTATTAGATTCAGGAGCCTCAGCATGTTTTCTAGATGAACAATTTGTTAAGAATCGTAAAATACCTTTAGTACAGAAACCTAAACCCGTACATGTAGAAGTCATAGATGGTCGCCCATTGTCCTCAGGAGATGTCACTCATGAAACCCGTCCTATAAAAGTAACAATAGATGGTCATAATAGCTATGTAACCTTTAACATAATTAAATCTCCGTCTAATCCAGTTATTCTAGGTTTGTCATGGCTAGAAAAATATAACCCTCAAATAGATTGGAATTCTCGTAGACTTGACTTTTTCCAGGATATTATTAAACATCCTACCGATCCAATAAAAAGCTACAAGCTTGGTACAGTAAAACCTGTACTTATAGGTGCAAAAGCTTTTATACACGCAGCAAAAGAAGGACCAACTTTTGCTATTTACGCAACACCCATTTTTGATAGTGGAAAGGCTTCAAGTGGCATTCCAAGCCAATACCGAGACTATCAAGATGTTTTTGAGAAGAAGAATGCTGATATTCTTCCGGAGCATCGCCCATATGATTGTTCGATTGATCTCAAAGAGGAATCTCAGCCTCCTTTTGGACCAATCTACAATTTATCACAAAATGAGTTGGCTGAACTCAAGGAGTATATTGAAAAGAATCTGGCCAAGAACTTTATACGCCATTCCAAATCTCCTGCAGGAGCTCCAATTCTATTTGTGAAAAAAAAAGATGGATCATTACGAATGTGTGTGGATTATCGGGGACTTAATAAGATCACTATCAAGAACAGGTATCCACTACCTTTAATCTCTGGACTTCTTGATCAATTGAATCAAGCTAAGATCTATACAAAAATAGATCTACAAGGAGCATACAACTTGGTTTGCATTAAAGAAGGAGATGAATGGAAAACTGTATTTCGAACAAGGTATGGACATTTCGAATATAATGTTATGCCTTTTGGACTCACAAATGCACCAGCTGCTTTCCAACATCTCATGAACGATGTTTTTCATGAATTCTTAGATGATTTTGTGGTCTGCTATCTAGATGATATTTTAATCTACTTTAAGAATATAGAAGAGCAGAAAATACATGTTTGTCATGTCTTTTAAAAACTCAGAGAAACAGGATTGTATGCCAAGATGGAAAAGGGTGTATTTCATACTACTCAAGTTGACTTCTTAGGATATATCATCTTGAATGATGGCCTCATGATGGATCCTAAGAAAGTCCAAACAATCATGGATTGGAAGATTCTAAAAACAATAAGGGATGTACAATATTTTTTAGGATTTGCCAATTACTATCGAATCTTCATCAAGAACTTCTCTCAAGTTGCAGCTCCACTTACACGTTTGACTTGTAAGGACAAGCTCGAGTGGAGTAAAGAAGCAGAAGCATCATTTGAAGCTTTGAAGATAGCTTTTACTTCTGCACCAATCTTGTATCGCGTTGATTTTTCCAAGGCATTCTTTTTATGGAAATGCATTTATCTGACTTTTGCTTTGGGCGCAAGAGATTGTCACAAATGGGAAATGTTTGACAAACTCCATCTAAGAGCTTTTCATTCCAAGAAATTTTTGGTAGCAGAGATCAACTACGAAATCCACAATAAAGAACTTCTCGTAATTGTCGATTCTTTTCAAGAATGGCGTCATTATCTAGAAGGCGCTTCTAGTCTAGTCACCATGTATACGGATCACAAGAACCTCGAGTATTTCATGTCAACACGCGTGTTGAATCGCCTTCGTGCCTCGGGCTGAAAGATGTCTCTATCGATTTGAGTTTTATTATTACATACCTGGCCAGAAAACAACAAGGTCTGTCTGATGCCCTTTCTAGACATTCTTATTTTGTACCAAAAGAAGAAAATTCAGCTTTTGATCAACAAAGAATAATCCTCTTGAAGCCAGAGCAATTTCATCTTTGAATAATGAAATCAACATTAATTGTTGATTCCACTTTTGTCAAGCAAATCCAGTCTAGTATGTCTTCAGATTCTCTTGTCCATGAGATTAAGAATAATTCATCTAAGTCTGATGATACTTCCAAGTTTGAATTTAATAATAATTTATTCTATTTTCATGGCGCTTTATATGTCTAAAAAGCTATGTAGCCACCACTACGTTGTTCTTCAAGTCTATTATGACTTCCTCGGTGCTAGGGACATTTCGATACAATAAGACCTCAGGTTTCGGATATTCAGAGATTTTTGGTGGCCTCAAATGCGGAAGGCCTCAAATGTGGGAAGGAGTCAAAGATTTTGTAAAAACATGTGATGTTTGTTCAAGATCAAAAACTCCTCGCCACCGACCCTACGGACTTCTTTAGCCATTACCCATTTCAGAACAACCATGGTCTTCTGTGTCTATGGATTTTATCACGGATCTTCCAAACTCAAGTTCTTATGACTCTATATTTGTGATAGTAGATCGTTTCACTAAGATGGCACATTTTATACTATGTAAAAAATCTATCACAGGCAAAGAAACAGCTAAGTTTTTCCTTGACAATATCTACCGCTATCATGGATTACCTAAGGATATTATATCGGATAGGAGAACTCAGTTTATATCGAGATTTTGGAGAATGCTTTTCAAGATTCTAAAGGTAGATATAAAGCTATCTTCAGCTTTCCATCCTCAAACTGATGGACAAACGGAGCGCATAAATCAAGTCTTGGAACAGTATTTGAGATGTACCATCAACTACCAACAAGATGATTGGACAACTCTTTTACCATTGGCAGAGTTTGCTTATAATAATACGATATATTCTTCTACACAACAAACACCTTTCTTTGCCAATTATGGTTACCATCCATGACTTGATACTTTTGACTATTCGAAAGTTGACAATCCTGCGGCGGAAGACTTAGTAAATCATTTGTCAGAACTACATACAACAATGAAGGCACAATTAAAGGAAGCTCAAGAACGACAAAAGATACACGCTGATGCGTATCAAAAGGAACAACCACAACTCAACGTAGGTGACAAGGTATGGCTACTTTGTCGCAATATCAAGACTACGCGACCTTGTGACAAGTTGGACTATCGTAAGCTTGGACCTTTTCATATTTCTGAACAAATTAATCCAGTTGCATATCGATTACGCCTATCAGAGTCTATGAAGATCCACCCTGTATTCCACGTGTCTCTTCTTGAACCATATAAGACAGTGAACATACCAAGAAGAAGACAAGTGCCACCTCCTCCTATAGAAGTGAACAATAATGACGAATTTGAAGTGGAAGAAGTTTTAGATTCAAGGCAGCGCCGAAATAGGTTGGAATATCTTGTTCACTGGCACGGATACGATATTAGTGAGCGCACATGGGAACCAGCAAAAAATCTAGCAAATGCAGCGAGGACGAAGGAGACCTTTCATCAACAACATCCATTGAAACCAAGATGAAGACTTTCCCTATAAAAGAAACAAGATGTAGGCAAGATAACGTTCAACTTTCTATCCTTTTTTGTAGCTTCTTTGTATTTTGTGACGCTAAAGAGATGGAGAATCAACAGCCAGCAGATTTGACTCAAGAGCCTTTATTTGCTGACCTACCGGATGAGACATTGCGATTGTCACAACCCTCAAGACGACGCAACCGAGATGAAGATCTTCAAGAACGACATGTTCTTCCTCGAATAGATGGCGAGATACAACGTGTTTGGTATCACGACCTTAGAAGAGATTCTCGATGTTTGGTGATTTTATTGGAGATAGGAACAACTCTTGACGGTGTTCCAGATGTGACATTTGAAGGAAGTTATGAAAGTCACAATAATGATCAAATAACAGGGTGGTCTTCTCGCCCTGGAATGGGACACTATCGATGGCTGAGAGGACCCATCAATTACCTTCAAAGAGAACAAAGATCAGAGTATGTGGCAAATACTATTCGCCGCATCTTAGACTTTCTACACATGTAATCACCGCTCCTCGTGGAACTCGTCCTTTAAAGGGGGGGTAATGTCACGGACATATACATAGTTACCTATATGATCAGATAGAACTAGATAAAAGAAGGTAAAAGCAGGTTAATTCCATAATATCTTTAGAGAAACTTCCTAGAAATTTCATAGACGCTGCTTTGACTTTATAAGTGTCCATAGTAGACTTTTGGATTAGAAACTTGGTCAATAAGTTAGCCACATGTCGCACATGTTGGTAGCTTGAAGACCAAGCTAAATACATGGTGAACATATAGGAAACTTGCCCTGCAAGTTCGACACGTGTCTTGCAACTTGGACACGTGTCTTGTAAATTGGATACGTGTTGGAGGTCCTATAGAACGTCGCCACTTAGCTCTTAGATAGATAGTATAAATAGAGACAAGAGTGAAGCCTTCTTTATTCTTGTCAACTCCTTTCTTGTTTTCAGTCTAGTTTAAGAGTCTCTAGTTTTCTTGTCTTTTGGCATTAGCCATTCTAGTTTATTTTTAATATATATACTTCTTTATATTTACTTCTTTGAGAGAGGTTTCACTTATTTATTTGACTTCATCCTATTATTGTCCTTGACACCAATTCATTGGACAATGATGTTAAGCTTGAACACTCTCACATTTCTAAGGTAGTCAAAGATGTGAGATAGCCCAATTCATTTGGCAATGATGTCAAGCTTGAGCACCACCTTATATCAAAGGTAGTCAAAGATGTGAGGTTGTCCAATTCAATAGGCAATGATGCCTAGCTTGAGCATTTGCATATATCAAAGGTAGTCAAAGATATGACTTTGCCTAATTCATTTGGCAATGATGTTAAGCTTGAGCACCAACTTATATTAAAGATAGCCAAAGATGTGAGGTTGCCTAATTCATTTGGCAATGATGTCAACCTTGAGCACTCACTTATATTTAAGCTTATATTTAAAGATGTGAGGTTGCTCAATTCATTTGGCAATGAAGTCAACTTTGAGCACTCCCACATTTTTAAGGTAGTCAAAGATGTGATGTTGCTTAATTTATTTGGCAATGATGTCAAACTTGAGCATTGGCTTATATCAAAGGTAGTCAAAGATGTGAGGTTGCCCAATTCATTTGGCAATGATGTCAACCTTGAGCACCAACTTATATCAAAGGTAGTCAAAGATGTGAGGTCACCCAATTTATTTGGCAATGATATCAATTTTGAGCACGAGCTTATATCAAAGGTAGTCAAAGATATGAGGTTGCCCAATTTATTTGGGATTGATGTCAAGCTTGAATACCCTTATATTTTTAAGGTAGTCAAAGATGTGAGGTTGTCCAATTCATTTGGCAATGATATCAAGCTTGAGCACCAACTTATATCAAAGGGAGTCAAAGATGTGAGGTTGCCCAATTCATTTGGCAATGATGTCAATATTGAGCACCAACTTATATCAAAGGTAGTCAAAGATGTGAGGTAGCCCAATTCATTTGGCAATGATATCAACCTTGAGTTCTAGCTTATATCAAAGGTAGTCAAAGATGTGAGGTTGCCCAATTCATTTGGCAATGATGCCAACCTTGAGCATTGACTTATATTAAGATTTTTTAAAGACAAAAGACTTTTTATTGATGTTGATAATGATTTTAACTTTTTACAACCCTTCAAATTAAGTATTTTTAAAGATGTCATATACTAAATTTTATGTGGTAGCATGATCAAGTTTGAATATCCTTGTAAATCAAGTTCCAATAAGGTAGCAATTTTAAAGAATGAATTTGGAAATTTTTCTATAAAAGAATAATTTCTCAATTGTAAGATGTTTAAATTTTCAATCTTTCTACAAACATCTTTGTCATATAGCATGTACAATGCTTTATCTACTAATTCTTCTTTTAATTTGATGTGAAATGACATATCTAATAGAAAATATTTTAAACTAAGAGAATGTTTTATCAACACAAGAAATATGTTTAGTATCCTTAGAACAATATTTGGTGCAAAAATACTAATATTACAACTCAAAAATTGAAGTGATGAAAAACAAGCACTTCTTATTTCACAAATATTAATGTTGTCTTGATGTTGTAAGATAATTCCTCCAACTATAAACCAATACAATTAAATATACAAAAATATTAGAATTTCCATATTATTGGTACACTTAATATACATATAAATCTAATTACAATATAAGATTAACTTGTTTAAATAATAACTTTATATCAACACATATCTAAAACAACATAATAAAAATGAAATGATATAAAAATAAAAAATTCCAACCTTTAAATGTTGATTCTTTTTTATTTACATTACTTCTATATATGCCATTTTGATAATAGTTACATAAATTACCTTTTTTGATACTCCTTGAAATGGATCTACATTCAAATTCCACATTTGTGTGTATTTATACTCCATTTCAATTTCAACAATCTTTCTACCCATATCTCGTAGTTGATCATGTGTTCTTATAATTCCATCTTTGTCTTCTTTTATCAATGATTGATAAATTAATATATCTAATATTAATTCCACATCTTGTTCCAAATTTTTTTCTTTAGTATTGATCCATAATGGCAATGCTCTTTCTTTTGACATGCCTTGTGGACATATATCATTACAAATGAAATAACATATATCTAAATTTTTTTTTTTTTTCTTTAACTTCCAAATTGTAAAAGCTTATTCTTAATATCTTCCAAATCTGGTAGTCACTATTCTTTTCATCTCCATCTAAGTCACTTCCTCTTTTCAACTTTTGTAAAGCTCGCTCCCAACATCTCAATCTCTTTTTTTCTCTTAAGAATGCTCCCATAACTCTTAGACTCAAGGGTAGGCCATTGCAAGCTCTTACAATCTTTTTGCCAACCTCAACAAGTTCATTAGGCAAACTATCTTGGCCGCAAGAATGAGTGACAAACAACTTCAAACTTGTTTCTTCATCAAGTTCTTCAACATTTATTTTACAAATTCCTTCACCATGATGCTTTATTGCCTTTTCATCTCGAGTTGTTGCAATCAATGTGCTACCATTGCTAGCAAATATGTCATCTATAAGTACAACATCTTCAATTTCACTTTGATTCTTCACATTGTCAAAGATCAAGATAGTTTTGTTCTTGATTAAGAATGATTTCAACATTTCTTGAGCTTCCTTTAAATCTCTTGGTTTTGATTCAACTTCAAATTTTTCTAAAATATTGTAAGAAGTTTTATAGCAATCACCACTACTTTCAACAAAGCATGAGGCCTTATACATCTGCTTCACATCATTCAATGTAGCCTTTGCTATTGTGGTCTTGCCTATTCCACCCGTTCCAACAAGATACAATGCCTTCACTTTATTTGCACATTATTGTCTTATTTGTGATAAATATTGTACTCTACCAAACATTTCTTCAAGGAAATCAACCTTCAATTAGAAATTCAACCATATATTAATAAAAGAATAAGAATGATATATGTATTACATTTTAATCTAATCTTATTAACTTCAGCTCATATCATGGTATCTAGACAACATTATAGCATAGAAGAGTGTGTAAAAATATAAAATTCAATCAATACAATTAATTCAATTCATATTTACTTTAGTTTTTAGTATAAGTCTTGCCAATGGCAACCTATTATGTATTTTCTGAATTTCTATATTTTGATGATAATTGTTCTTTGATGCTCCAAAATATGATACATTTGCCATACCAATTCCAACTATTTTTTTTTTAAAAATAAGTTCAATCTTTCACAAATAGTTGCAAACTTTGGTCGATGTAAAGGATTCAACTTCAAACACTCTTTGATAAGCTCACTCAATTCATCACAATTTGAAGGTAAGCTTGGTCTTTCACCTTTTTCAATTCTTTTTAATATCTCTTTTATTGTAGAAACATCATCAAATGGATTTTATTTTGAAAGAATCTTAGAACATACCATTGCAAATGAATAAACATCTACTTCAAAAGGACACATTGTCATTATTTGGAATTTGTTTTTCAATGCCTCAGGAGCCATGTAATAACAACTACCATAAGCAATATTATTCTCTGTAGTCTTTGGATTGCTTCCAACTTCAATCTTGGACATTCCAAAATCAATCACTTTCATAATAGCATGTCAAATAATCTTGGTCATAATTTTTGTCTCCATAATATTAACCAAAATATTCTCAGGCTTTAGATCACAATGTGCAATGTGCATGTCATGCAAGTAACACATTCTTTTTGCAATTTGATATATAATATCAATAAGAAAAATGTAAGATAGTTGCTCTTCTTTTTGCAACATGTCATTCAAATTTGTTTGCATCAATTCCATTCTCATATATAAATAATTTTTATTTACTATTGTCTTAGAAGATTCACCACTTATATTTGCATTACCTTTCATTGCAAAATAATATGTTATTAAGTTGGGATAGCATAAATTAACTAGAATGCTCACCTCTTTGTTAAATGACATATTAAATGTAACATCCATCTTTTTAGTTGCACACAAAAGTCCCAATCACTTTGATTCATAAACTTTTCCATAATTTCCTTCACTTATTCATTTTATAATTTCAAGACTTTTTAGATCCGATAATAGTTTTAAATCATCCAATTCTCCAGCTTCCATGCAAACCAAATCTTCCAACCTTTGTAGTAGATGCTTTGTTAATTTTCAAAATCTTCTTCTCCAATTGCATGGATCAATCTATCACGTAGAAATTTAACATCATCTTCCACTTCATCACATGTTGCAACATTAAAAGTAGCAGATGTAATATCTTCAAATTTGTTGGGATAGTGCTTTAAAAGCATATCACTTGCTACATCACAATAACCTTTCAAATCCAAAACTATTTTCCTAAAAGTCTCTTTATTTTTCAATTGGAAGATAGCTTCTTCACACCAATTTGGTTTTCCACAGTTTTTTACTAGAAAATAAGATTTATTTATTATACAAAATAACTCACTCAATAAAAGCCCAAACTCCAATCCATCATTGGTGCAAGTCATTAGATGGTCAAAAACCTTTGTAATATGTTCAATTTTCTTGAACAAATTTGCACATTGGTGCAAGTCATTAGATGGTCAAAAACCTTTGTAATATGTTCAATTTTCTTGCACAAATTTGCACATTGGTTTCTATTCAACAAGTCTTTTTTCTTCAATAAAACCATGAATGCCCTAATATAAACTTTAGATCCTTTCCAAGTATCTTCACAAATACCTTGAATATTTGATATTTGGTCATATTGTTCCACAATGCTTGAAGATCTTGACATAAAAAAACCATGTAAATAGCTCCAAACCATGAATATATATTGCTTGATTAATTCCAAAAGATATGCTATAATGAATTAGAAACAAATATCCCAATTTCACCTTCTCACCACCTGTAGACAATTACATATTAGATTTGTTTTGTATTTTAAGAATATTCATCAAACACTTTTTTATCCACATTGTTCCATAAATTGTACAATTTTGCATCCTACAATTTGAATCTATAATTCTGAAACTAAACCATCAATCCTAAATAATCCTAAAACCAACACTTAATTACTTTATATATTTGAATATCCTAATTTTAATCTTTAATTTTAATATAAAAATTATTAATCTTAAATCATAATCCTAAATCTTAAATGACTTCTACCTAAAAAAATCTACCTTACAAACTTTGATACACAACTAAAATAATATTTTAACAAGATACAAACATACTCCAAAAAGTTTATAATAACAATATAACATCATAGCATGAAGTTCCTTTAATGCACCCACCTTCTTTTGATTTAATTAAAAAACCAACTCAAATTCCAAAAAACATCCAACCAAACTATATCTTCTATATAATCAACCAACTACAACAAAATTCCTTATTGCAAATTCTAATAAGAACATCTTTCTACAACCCTATTTTCATCCCACCTTTTTTGTTCTACAAATTGGATCATAAATAGGACTCATTTATCCATTTTACTCAATTTCACCTACACTTCTACATACTTCTTTGATCTCAAATTTAAGCTTACAAATTTCATGTACTACACTTACCAATTAAAACAACAATATCCATATTTGCGAGACTTAGTAGTATTAATCACATTAATTCATCACCACTCTTGCAATTTCTAATGTACAATTAAAAAAATATACATAAAATAAAAAACAAAGATAATAAAAGTATAACTCTCTACACCAAATTAAGCTCTTTCTACACTTATGCCTATGTTCATTTCTCCACATAGTTCCACTACTACACAAAAATACATCATCCAAAAATACAAATTCTACTAGAAAGAAATTTCATCCAAAAACCAATTAAAAATATCAAAACCATTAACATATATCTTACAAATAATTCTTCAACCTTAATTAAGATATATTCTTAATAAAATATTCTAAACCTTCACTTTAATCACATAATCAACACAATGCATTAAATCACTTAGTATTTCATTAATGTGCATAAGTGTAGACCTTACTTAATATAGTATGAAAAATTAAAATATAATTTACATGAGACTATAAAATATAAACAATTGATATCTTAAATTATTAAGAAAATTCATTAAAATATAAAAAATTCTTTTTTACAAAAATACTTAGCTTCAATCTATTCTCATCCAACTTCTACTTATACACTAAATCCGTTCTCTTTAAATTCTCAATCAATACACTTCTAATAACAAACAAAAATGAAAAACAAAACACTTCAATAAAGTAGCCAGTCAGCCATGCGGAAGCTATTCTCAAATACTTGCGCTCACGCTGCAATCCATCCAATCCACCACACCCTCAGCACACCACTCCCTAGTCCAACCCGGTTCAGACAACTGCCTATTTTCTGGAGGAAGCACGCCAAGCAAATCAATCTTCGTCGACTACTCCGGCGACGCCGCTACTTGCACCAAAGAGAGCAACGTCACAGCGTGTGGGCATGCCTGCAAGAGAGAAGACATGGAGCTTTCAGCAATTGCGAGGCGAGGCAAGGCAAGCAACTGTGGGTGAGGCCAGGCGAGGCTCTTTGCGTGGATCTGGTCATGCTCAGGATGAGAATGAGACTGATTGGTGGTCATCACCCTTGAGACGAATGAAATGCTGACAGAGACGTCCAATGACGTTGGAGTAATGCATTGGCGTAGAAACGCGCGGCTGTCCGGGGTGGCCGTCACCGCGCCAGAATCCCAGCGCTTGCTGCATCCGCGGAACCGCCGCATGGTAATCAGCTCTCGAAGTAGCCGCGTGCACCGCGTTGTAAACAGCCCCGGAACTGCATCCGACCTTTAACGAAGTGGACCTCGTCGACGAACAGAACCATACTCAACCAACACAGAAATCGATACCAATTATATCCTTGATATCACAGGTCTACAACTTGGACTTGGTTCCGGATTTTTGAACATCACAGATAGGTCATTGCACGCCGATGCGGTGCGCATGTCGGGATCGAAACAACGTGTGTATTTTCGGTGGATATGGTATGTGTGTGAGAGCGGTAAGTGAATTCGAGGAAAAAGCAACATGACAATTTAGGAGGTAACAAGGCGCAGAATGGAGGAAGGTGCAAGTTAACTCAAAAATCCCAGAAAAAAGAAAAAAATCATTCTAAAATCCTAGAACTCTATAAGATACCTAAACCCTATACTCTCAATCATTACCTCTTAAACCTTAAATTTAAATCTTAATCCCAAAATCATAAATTTCAAATTCTAATCTCTAAATTCTAATCTTGTTCCATATATCTTTAATCCTAAGCTTTAAACCTCAACCTGTAATTATAGAATTCTAAATCCTCAACCTCTTACCTTGAAAATGAAATCCCAAGTTTAATCCCTAATCCCTTGCCTTGTACTTTAATCCATCAATTGTTATTGTTTCAGGTCAATTGATCCTATCTAAGCTGTCAATATTTATTTGTTGAATTATAGACCATTTTCTTGGATTTTCTCTTATTCAAATTTATTTTTTTGGAATATGTTTTATTTGTTCTAGGATATAGGATTGATAAGTTAGTTTTAAGCACAATGTATTTGTTTGTGAATAAGTGTATCATGTTTTGTGGTGTTGGTAAAGTTATAATTTCCAACAAATTTATATTCCACTATTTTGAATTTGAATGAATATATTTATTTATTTATTTATCTATTTATTATTTTGAATTAGATTCTTCTTGTAGTAATTGTTATTTTGTTCTTTCCAATGCAAATCTATTCCATGAAGATGTTTTATCTACAAATGGAATGAGTTCCAAAATGTATTGATTTATCAATTCTTTCAGATGCCTTTGTTCATTTGAAAGTTGTTCTTCATAATCATTAATGCCTTTTTTTCAATACAATTGCATTTCAAAACAAATGTGAAGCCATTTGAAGCATATTTCTAATATTTTTTGATTGTTTTGTCTTAATTCAAGACTAATTGCATTCGAAGAAGCTTTTTCAGAACATATTTGTCTTCATGATATTCCCATAGTTTGGCAATAGCAATAAAAGAAATCTTGTTAAAAATATTTAATCAATTCAAGCAAAATATTATTCAAAAATTTATAACTAGAAGAATGTTAAGATTGAATTTCAATATCAAACAAATTTTTTTAATATTTTTATAAGATTTTAAAATGTGTGAATGGTGCAAAAAGGAACTATTGATGTTGGAAGATTGACATCAAGGTTGGAGAAAGAAGACAACCAACATCTAAGTGGAATAGAAGTTTTTTGTTTCAATTTGTAAGTTCCAATCTTTTTAGATTTTGTATGCTTTTTCAGAAATTTTCAACTAGCAGATCAAGAAGTATGCAAATTTTGAATGAAGATAAAAAATTAATTTAATAATTATTAAAATTTTAAATTTTCTATAGGATTTAATTAGGATTTTGTTAAGATTTATCTAATATTTTTTTAGGATTATATAAAGATTGATTAGAATTTGATTAGGATTTACTTAAGATATCTTTAGGATTTCATTAAGGTTGATTACAATTTGATTAAGATTTATTTAAAATATCTTTAAGATTTCATTAAGATTATTTGAATTTTATTAAAATTTCATTAGGATTTGATTAATATTTTATTAGGATTTATTTATGATTTGATTAAAGTATAATTAGGATTTATTTAGAATTTTTTTAGAATTGACTAGAATTTTGTTAATATTTCTTTCAGATTTCTTTTCTGATTTTTTTAGATTTTTAAAGTATTTTTTTAGTATTTTTTTATGATTTCTTTAGAAATTCTTTCGAATTCTTTAAGGTTTCTTTATAGTTTCTTTAGAATTTCTTTAGAATTTCTTTAAGATTTCTTTAGGATTTCTTTAGGATTTTTTTGTGCTTCTTTTAAAATTCTTTTAAGATTGCTTTAAAATTTGATTGGAATTGTTAAATATTCAATTGGGATTTATTCAGGATTTTATTATGGTTATTAGGTTCTTAGTTATTTATAAAAAAAAAGTTTATTTTTTACATTTTGCATTCTCAAATAAGACAACATGTAATACAATAGTGGCTAATCACCTTGTTTATTCATACTAACTATCTCTAACTTTTATTTTTCTGATCCTTTTTAAATTAGCTCTTATTCTTCTTCTTTTAAGTCATTTTATATCAAGTTTTTTTTTTTTTTTTTTTTTTTTTTCTTTCTTTCTTTCTTTCTTTCTTTAAATTTTTTTTTCTTATTTTAACTCATTTTTTTGCACCAAGTCTTTTTCTTTCTCTTTTAATATTTTTTATATAAGATTTTTTCTAAATTATACCTCACAAAAAGTATAAAATCTATTATTTTATTTTTAGATTTGATTTAATGATATTAAAATTAAAAAATTTTGAAATGATAATTTTAATATTAATAAGTATTTATAATTGTACCAAGTTATTTAAAAAGACTTATTTTATCATATAAGGGCCTAACCATAAAGCATCAAACTTCTTAGGGAAGTCCAATTTCCTATCATCTTATATAAGTACCAATATCTTAGGTCTCAGAATCCTAACCTTATATATTTTTATCAAAGGCAATCTTTTTCTTTCTTTGTATAGCTTTTATATACTATGCACTCATCCACTTGGCTTTATCAAATCTTCTAGGTGCTCCAATTAATTTATCAAAGATTGTCTATTTGATAATCTTTTAGCAAATACAATTTAAAAAAAAAAAAAACCTCTAATTCAATAAAAAAAAATGACTTCTATACTATAGACTAAGAAAAAAGGAATGACTTGTGTAGTTATCTTAAAAGTAATTCTATAAGCCCACAAGATTGCTAAAAGATTGGTGTTTCAATCTTTCTTAGAATTGATGATAGTTTTTTTAAATATATTTATTAAGATTTTGTTGATATGTTTTGTACAAATATTGGTTTGAAGATATTATAATGTAACCTTGTGGTGGTTAATTCTAAATTGCAATGTCATATCTTCTATTACCTTTTATTGTAAGTATTTGTCCCTATTATTAATAAAGATCTTTGGACATCTGAAATTGATGATGATCTCTTTAAATAAAAAATTGAGAATATACTTAGCATTATTAGTTTTGATTGCTCTTGCTTTAACTCACTTAGTAAGGTATTCACTGGCTACTATAATAGGCTTCATTCCATTAGAAGAATTGGGATGGACTTCTCTTATAATTAATGCTCTATTTTACAAATGGGTATAAAAGCAATGACATTTGAAAAGGTAGATACATCCAAAGATCATTTTTATTATACTTTTAATATGCATAATACTTCTTGGTGTATTTATGTACATTTTATAATATAAGCTAATAGTAACTAGTCTTAAATACCTTTTGGCTTTTCAAAATATTAGAGAAGTGGTCTCCATATGCATTATTATGAAATGTTGACAGGATGGCTAGGATCTCTTCACCCATGAGACATCTCTTCAACATTAGAACTTGTAGATTTTTAATTTAAGCTTATATATCTTGTTATCAATATTATGGATAAAATAAATCAAAATAGATTTATTAATTAAAGATCTCCTTCTAAAATCCTATACAATTTCTTTGACTATCAACAAAAAAAAAAAAAAACTCAAAGAAATCATTTGCTGCTTGGCCAAATACCACGTAATCTAGTGTCAATATTTTATAACATTGTTGTATTGTAACATGTTTATATGAAAAATATGAACAATAGTGATTTTTATTTAATATTTAATTATTTTGATTCAATAAGAACTTAAGATACTTAAATTTTTTTTTATTAAAGCCTCTTAGATTATTTTCTTATTTTATTAATTAATAGATAAAAGTTAGTTATTAAATTTTTCTTCTAGGTTGTAGAAACTCTTTCACTACTTTTAAAAAACCATAAGTTAATAAAAATAGAAAAAAAGAAGTAAATAATTACTATGGTTGATATTAGGATTAAGTTGAAGGTAGGATCAAGCTTAAAAATCCTTAAAATAAGTTGGATTGATACCTAGGGCTTGACCATGTATGGGGCAGGGTCAAAATCAAATCTCTAGCCACAAAAATAGCCACCAAGGACAAAATATCAAGTCATTTGGAGATCAGTGATTAGGATTGGAGAGTTAGCTTTAAGGTTGTTTCAAAGATGTTAGGTTGGTTTCTGTATGGTTTAAGAGGACTTAAAAATTACTATCTAAAGTCAAGGTTTGTATTGGAGGTTAAGTTTTTATGCAATAAAGTTAGATTAGTACTTTCAGCTATTGTATGCAATTGAAATAATATCTATAATTAAAAATTTGATAATATGTAGGTAATTAAGTGTACTAAAATTGAATAAAAATTTATAATAATCTAATACTGCAATCAAAATTTACGTGAGTACAAAGAGGTACCAAAAATTGATAATTTAAGATTATTTAGGATTTTTGCAATATCTAAAGATCTATCAATTGAATCAAACTAAAATTTGGCATAGTATTAGAAGACTTAAAAGATAGACTATCTATTAATTTTTGGCTGAAGTTAAAAATTGGAGAAGGAGGAATTGCTTCTAAGATATCTATATCAACTTCTAAGTTGGCGGCCAAGTAATATTAGTGTGGTTTTTGGTAGATTTTTGACAATCTATAAGTTGCATTGGACTGAAACTTTCTAAGCATGAAGAAGATTTAAATTTACATCTGTGTACAAAATTTCACACCAAGTTAATGATCAAATTAAAATTTATAGCTTATTGAAGTTCATTGGCTAAGGTTAAGACTTGTAAAAAAAATCCAAGTTGCTTGATTGTGACAAGTAACAAAGCAATTGTGGTTTATATATGAATGAAGTTATCAAAAAGAGTTTTTAATTACTTTGTATTGACTTAAGCACTTTCGTATTGTTATTCAAATCATATTCTTCTTGTATGGACGAAACCTGTTAAGGATTCTTGGATTTATATAAACCACAATTTCATCTTCCTTAGTTAGGTGTCTGGTACATTTTTAAATAAGAAAATACGTAATATAACATAAGTGGTGAACCCAACGTAAAATTTTGGAGTAGAAGGTGTTAGATTTTATTTGTGATTATTTAAAATTGATGGCACAAGAAGGCAAAAAAGTTGAATTTGGAGTTTTTGATGGAGCTTTGGATGGAGCTTCAAGCAGATCTTCAAGTAGAGTTTCAAGTGGATTTTCTTCTGGTGGACAAGGTATATATCTAAATCCAAATATTAAAAATATTTTTCAAGCTTTTATATTATTTATGCAATAACAACAAGGCAATAATCACATGGAAGCTTTGGCAATCAAAGCATTGCAAGCAGTAGTTAATAAGGTTGACCAGTTTGATAGAAAGGATATTTCTAAATATTTAAGATGTTATGTACAAGAAATGGAATTGAATTGAGTCTCTGAAAAGGATATGATTTTATTATTTGAGCTTGCTATGATACTGGAAATAAGAGAATATATGAAATCAATTATAAAATAATTTGGAAGTTCTTGGGAGACATTCTCTCACAC
Source organism: Physcomitrellopsis africana (assembly GCA_036785485.1). Classification (NCBI taxonomy): domain Eukaryota; kingdom Viridiplantae; phylum Streptophyta; class Bryopsida; order Funariales; family Funariaceae; genus Physcomitrellopsis; species Physcomitrellopsis africana. The sequence continues at coordinate 80,486 of JAWRVF010000275.1, forward strand.
ATTGAGAGATGAATATTTCTTAGAAGACTTTGATTGGATCACTAAGAAATCATTTTTGGAATGGATTGAGCATCCTAATAAGAAGTTGCAAGCTACTGAATTATTAAGGGAGTTTGAAAGGTAATATTTTCGGTTATCGAAAGTGGAAAAGATAATCTTGAGATCAAATAAGGTTGAATTATTTCTTTGAGTAGCTGATGGAGAATTGTAAGAAAATTTAGAACTTCTTCTTGAGGATAAAGAAGAGGATGAAGGATTGACAATAAAATGGAAAAAAGTTGAAAATGTAGTGGGATTACTTACAAAAAGAGAAAGGGGAAAGGATAGGATTAATATTCAAAGAATGGAGCAAGTACCTAAAACTCAAGTATCCACTTCACGATCAATAGTACCTTTTATCCAACCTTCAACGATTACATCAAAAAAAAAAGATGTCGGAATTGAAGAACTTATACGCAGAATATGAGATCTTCAAATTAAACTTGCAAGGCTTGAGGAGAAGACTTCTATAATAAATTCAAAAGCTACTTTTAAGTAAAGATATGTCCAAAGATATATTTAATGTGATGATGATTTTTATTCTCAAAAGGATTGTGGTGAATTTAATGAAATGGTGCAACAAGGTATTATTTTTTAAAAAGATGGAAAAGTGGCATTGAAACATACTGGTGATTTTTTCCAAATTAACTTTGATAAGAAAAGTATGAAAGCACTGATTAAGCATTATTTGATAGGATTCTAATAAGACAAGAGAAGGAAATTCTTTTAAGAGGCAAATTCGAAGACGTAAGGCTCGTAAGATGGTTTTATAAGAGTTATCAGAAAGAATATTTCAATATCATTTAAGAAAAAATCAAAAAACTTAAGAGAGAAAGATAAGTCGACGACTTATAAAATTCTCTTTGATATTGTAGCATCAATAGATTTAAAGAGGGTGCTTGAAGAACATGTACTTAATGCTAAAGTTGAATTTACATTGAAAGAGATTTTGGATATTGCAAAGAAAGAATTTCATGATGTCATTATTGATAGTATTAAGCGAAAAAGGCAATTAATGGATGAAGCTAGATTAAATCATACTATTAATATATATATATGTGAAGATGAAAAAGATGAAGTTAACAATTTTTACAAAAAATCAATAAGTGGAGGAGGGAGTTATAATCAAAGAGCATATTTTGATGATCCAAGTGATAAGAAAAAAAAATAATTGAGTCATTATATTCAAAAGCATTGGACTAGAGCAACTACAAAGGCATTAGTGAAGATTGGAGATATGGATGAGCCAATTGTTACTTTGATTGACGACGGTTCGGATATTAATCTTATGTCTAAGGATATTTATATGAAGCAAAAATGGCCAATTGATATAGAGCATGGATAGGTAATACATGCAGCTAATAATATACGAGGTGAATTATATGGTGCTTGCTCAGATGTGAAAATTTGGATTGATGATGTTGCAATGGAGCAAAATTTTTTTGTTCAAGATGCAAAATCTTATCTTCTTATATTGAGACAACCATATATTATTGCAACTCGGATGGAAACAAAAGTACTTAATGATAGTTCAACTTATGCATGGATTTGTAGTGAAGATAGAAAAAAGGAAGTATAGTTTTTGACTGTGCCTCCAAATCATAAACACAATTGAGACAAATTGAAAGAAAATTCATTGCTAAGGATTGTTGAAGAATTTACGGATTTTTGAGGAGTACCACTATAAAGCGAGATTATGGAGGTACAAAAGAGGAAGTACTTTTGCAAGATGTAGGTACTTTTGATACAAATTTTATTAATATTTTTAAAAATAGAAGTATTATATATATAAAGATTATAGATTTAAAAAGAAAAAAAAGAAAAGAAAAAAAAAAAGAAAGAAAGACTATGTCATATTGAAAAGAAATTATGTGAATTAGAGATATTAGAAGATGATGAAAGGATTTTTGATGTTTATGAGAAAAATGGATTGGATGATTCTTTGGAAATGATTGCATCAATTGGATTAGAAGAATATAATAAGGTTGTACAAATTCATTCAAGAGAAATTCATTCTATATTTGAATCTTTTCAAGTACCACAGGTTATAGTTGAAACAAAATATAAGATAGTAGATAAGAAGGTGGAACCTATTGCCAAACCTTTGCTAAAAGATTCTAAAGAACAGATAGAAAAAACATCAAGAAAAAAGAGTTTAAGGGGTCCAAAGAATATTGGACACTAGTTCAGTAAAGAAACTTTTGAAGAATTAAAGATTGATTCTCATGGTTCTTTATTGTTAGAAGAAATTGAATACTTTAAAGAAATGTTAGCAAAACGAGGTAGATCATTTGTCTTTGTATAATTCCATCTTTATATCTTTACTTCTATGATAAATGTTTGAATAATTCAATAGCTTCAAACCTTTATTTACAAGTACCTACATACTAAATTCTTCATATCTCACAAACTAAAAGTCTAAATGCTATGAAACTTTGATATATATCTTTTTAATATAATATTTTATCTTTTTAAAATTTTTTAGAATTTTTTTGTCGAGAAGCTCAAAATATGATAGAAACCATCACTATCAACAAAATGGTCTACTTATTGCCTTGGAATTTGATCTATTGTCTTTGATTTCTAATACCTCTTTTTTTAAAACTCCAAATATAATAATTCTTCTATACCAGATGTAGATTTTGAAATCACTTCTCTAGTTGTACCTTCCAATCTCTAAAAGTTCTCATAAAACTTCTTATACCTTGAAAAGAGTGACAATAAGTATGATTTATGTACCTTAATTTCAAGCATCTACTCCTTCCTCATAAAAATTTCAAATCTATTGATTTTTATACCAAAATTATAATACAAAAAATAAGCTTTTTAATCCTAATCTTTGATTTTCAAATGTCTTCTCTAAAGCTACTAAAATCCTTATTCTTCTTATAGACACTAATTATTTAGGTGCTACATAATTTAAATGTCATAATCAAACTAAGAAAAATAAACTAAAACAAAATTTCTTTTATCAACTCATTTAAATGCTTTATTAACCATTTTAATACATACTAGAATTTATGAACATATTATGCATTTTAATTGGAATTTACATATTGTAAGCAATTATAATACAACAACATAGACTTTTTTAAGGTATTTTTTATGGAAATAGTTGCATTAGACTTTGCCTTAGGCATAGTATTGTCACAAATGGGAGCAAATCACAAATTCCATCTATTAGCTATTTATTTTAAAAAAAATTTAGCAGTAGAGATGAACAATAAAATCTATGATAAAAAACTTCTTATAATTATGGATTCTTTTTAAAAATGGCGTCACTATCTAAAAGGCGTTTCTAATCTAATTACCATGTATATGGATTATAAGAACCTTAAGTACTTCATGTCAATAGGTGTATTGAATTATTATCAAGATTATTAGAGCATGTCTTTGTGAAGATTCAAATTTAATATCACTTATTGACCAAGAAAATAATGAGGTCTATCTGATGCACTTTCTAAACATTCTTATCTTGCACCAAAAGAAAAAAAATTTAACTTTTAATTAACAAAAAATAATCCTTTTAAAGCTAGAGCAATTTCATCTTTAAGCAATTAAATCAATATTGACTATTGATTCAACTTTTTTCAAGTAAGTTCAGTCAAGAATGTTTTCAAACCCTCTTGTGCATGAAATTAAGAACAAATCATCTAAGTCTTATAATACTTCCAAATTCAAGTTTAAAAACAATCTAATTTATTTTAAAAGATGCTTAGATGTTCCAAAAGATAAAGCATGACTATAAATTCTTAAATACTGTCAAAACTTTGCTACAACATGATATTTTGGATATAACAAGACTTTCGAGCTATTAACAAGAGATTTTTGGTGGCATCAAATGTAGAAGGCTATTAAAGAATTTATACAATTGTGGGACATTTGTTTAAGATCAAAAACTCTTCATCATTGATCTTATGGATTTTTTCAACCATTACCTATATCAAAACAATCTTAATCTTTTATTTCTATAGATATCATTATAGATCTTTTAAATTCAAGTTCATATGATTTTATATTTATGATTATAAATTATTTCACTAAGATGGTATATTTTGTACCATGTACAAAATCTATCATAGGTGAAAAAATAGCTAAATTCTTCTTTGATAATATCTATCACTACCATGGATTATTAAGGAATATTATATTAGATAGAAGGATGTAATTTGTCTCAAGATTTTAGAGAATTCTTCTCAAAATATAAAAGATGGATATAAAACTATCTTCAGCTTTCTACCTTCAAATTAAAGGACAAATAGAATGGATAAATCAAATTTTGGAGCAATATTTGAGGTGTACCTTCAACTATCATTAAGATGATTGGACAATTCTTTTGCCATTGGCAAAGTTTGCTTACAATAATTTTGTATATTTTTCTATTAAAAAAATTCTATTCTTTACCAATTATAGTATTATCTATAATTTGATATTTTTAACTTTTCAAAAGCTAATTATCTTATAAGAAAAGATTTGGAAAATTGATTGTCAAAGCTACATATAACAATGAAGGCACAATTAAAAGAAGCTTAAGAACGACAAAAAATCAATATAAATATCTATGATAAGAAAAAACCTCAATTCCATGTAGGCAATAAGGTATGGTTACTTTGTTATAATATCAAGACTATTCATCCTTATGACAAGCTAGATTATCATAGGTTTGGATCATTTTTGTTTTGTGAACAGATCAATCCAATTGTTTATTGATTATATCTATCCAAAATTATAAAGATCTATCTTACATTCTACATATCATAGCTCGAGTCAAATAAGACAAAAGATGTACAAAGAAGAAGACAAATACCATTACTTTGTATAAAAATAAAAAACAATGAAGAATTTGAGATGGAAGAGGTCTTAAATTTGAGGTGGCATCTAAATAGGTTGAAATATCTTATACATTAGTATGGATATGATATTAATAAAGGTACATGTGTCAAGGACATGAACTAGAAAAAGATGCATAATCTAATGGAACTGTATCAAAGTAAAAATCACCAAATAAGAATAAGAAAGTATGTATATTTAAAGAAAACTAGAATGGCTATTGCCAAAGATTAGAAACATGAAGACTCTTGAAACTAGACTATAACTAAGAAAGGAGTTGACAAGAGTGAAAAAGGCTTCACTCTTGCCTCTATAAATACTATCTAACTAAGAGCTACGTGGCGGAATTCTATAAGATCTCATATACATGTCTAATTTGCAAGACACGTGTCAAACTTGCACGACAAGTTTCTCACATGTGCGCCACGTACTTGGCTTGTTCCGTAAGCTATCAGCATGTGTAATACATGGCTAGCTTGTTCTATAAGCTACCAACATGTGCGCCACGTACTTGGCTTTTTTCGTAAGCTATCAGCATGTGTAATACATGGCTAGCTTGTTCTATAAGCTACCAACATGTGCGCCATGTGGCTACCTTGTTGACCAAGTTTCTAACCTATCAATCACCTATAGACATGTATAAAGGTGACTTTGCATCTATAAAGCTTCTAGGAAACTTTTCTATGAGATATTATCAAATCAACTTATTTTACCTACTTCTATAGGTCTATTATTACTTAGATAATTTACTGGAGTAAATCTTATGTCCGTGACATTACCCCCCCTTCTAGAGACAAGTTCCACGAGGAGCGGTGATTACATATTAAGAAAGTCCAAAATACGTTGAATTGTGCTTGCCACATACTCAGATCTTTGTTCCCTTCGAAGGTAGTTGATAGGTCCTTTCAGCCATCGATAATGTCCCATACTAGGGTGAGAGGACCACCCTATTATTTGATCATTGTTGAGGCCTTCATAACTTCCTTCAAAGAAAACATTAGAAACACCATCAGAAATAGTTCCTATCTCTAAAAATATTACCAAACATCGGGAGTCTCTTCCAAGGTCGTGATACCAAACACGTTGTATTTTGCCATCAATCCGAGGAAAGACATGTCGTTCTTGAGGATCTTCATCTCTATTCTGTCGTCTTACAGGTTGTGATAGTCATAATGTCTCGTCCAGTAAATCAGCAAATGATGGCTCTTGAGCTGAATTCGCTGATTGTTGATCCTCCATCTCTTTAGCACAAACAAAATCTAATGACAAACAATGATACAAGGTAGGATGAAACCTCTATAGAACCTGCCTTGTTTTATAGCAAAGATTTTCCTAAGTATTTATCTTAGTTTTGATGGATGTCGTTGATGAAATGCATTAATTTTTATTGATGCATTTGTTAGATTCTTTGATGGCTCTTATGTGCATTCACTAATCTTGTATCTGCGCCAATGTACAAGATATTCCAGTCGATTTCGGCGCCCCCTTGAATCCAAAATCTCTTTAACTTTGAATTCTTCATTATTGTCTATTTCTACAAGAGGCGGTGGCATTTGTCTTCTTCCTTGTATATCCATTGTCTTGTATGGCTTGAGTAATGACACGTGGAATACATGATGGATCTTCATGGACTCCGGTAGGTGTAATCGATATGCAACTAATTTGATTTGTTTAGTAATATGAAAAGGTCTAAGCCTACGATAGTCCAACTTTTCATAAGGACGAGTAGTCTTGATATTGCGACAAAGTAACCATACCTTGTCCCCCACATTGATTTGTGGTTGTTCCTTGCGATATGCATCTGCATTTGTTTTTTGTCATTCTTGAGCTTCTTTTAATTGCACCTTCATTATTGCATGTAGCTTTGACAAACGATTTGCCAAATCTTCTGCTGGATTATCAACTTTTGAAAAATCAAAAGCATCAAATCATAGATGATAACCATAATTGGCGAAGAAAGGTGTTTGTTGCATAGAAAAATGTATCGTATTATTATAAGCAAATTCTGCCAATGGCAAAAGAGCTATCCAATCATCTTGTTGGTACTTGATGGTACACCTTAAATATTGCTCCAAGACTTGGTTCATGTGCTTTGTTTGTCCATCAGTTTGAGGATGAAAAGCTGAAGATAACTTTATATCCACTTTTAAGATCTTGAAAAGGGTTCTCCAAAATCTTGATACAAATTGAATTCCTCTGTCCGATATAATATCCTTAGGTAATCCATGATAGCGATAGATATTATCAATGAAAAGCTTAGCTGTTTCTTCACCTGTGATAGATTTTGTGCATGGCACAAAATATGCCATCTTGGTGAACCGATCTACTATCACAAATATAGAATCATAAGATCTTGAGCTTGGAAGATCTGTGATGAAATTCATAGAAATAGAAGACCATGGTTGTTCTGGAATAGGTAATGGCTGAAGAAGCCCAAAAGATCGATGACGAGGAGTCTTTGATCTTGAGCAGATATCACATGATTGTACAAAGTCTTTGACTGCCTTCCACATTTGAGGCAACCAAAAATCTCTTGATATAAGTTCCAAAGTCTTGTTGTATCCAAAATGTCCTGCCATTGGAAAATCATGACGTGATTGAAGAACATGTAAACGTGCTTCTCCTTCTGGAACATATAGACGTCCTTTGAAATATAGTAGATTGTTCTTGAACTTGAATTTAGAAGAATCATGAGACTTAAAAGAATTATTCTTGATATCATAAATAAGAGGATCTGAGGACATACTTGACTGGAATTGCTTGAGAAAAGTTGAATCAACAGTCAATGTTGATTTTATTGCTTGAAGATAAAACTGCTCTGATTTCAAGAGAACTATTCTTTGTTGTTCAAAAGCTGTATCTCCTTCTTTTGGTGCAAAATAAGAACGTGTAGAAAGGGCATCGGACAAACCTTGTTGTTTTCTTGGCTGATAAGTGATAATGAATTTGAATCTTGCCAAAGACATACTCCAACAAGCTTGACGTCAATTCAACACGCGTGCCGATGTCGTATTATGTGTTGTCTCGGTTGGGAATGCACCGGGCACTTGGCTGTAGAAGGTAAAGTACTGTTTGCAAATACTCAAGAAATCCTAATATGTTTCACCCATATATAAGGAATATAACTCGAGCTTTAATTCAAAAGTGTTTAGAAACACTCCTCTTAGTAAAATCAATCTTACATATACCCCAATTATCTTATTTCCTTTATTATTAAGCAATTTTTATTTTTGTTTATAAGTCCTAACTCTAATCAGTGAGCTTCAATAAGCTATAATTTTAAATCAAACCGTCCACTTAGTGTGAAATTTTGCACACACATGCTGGTATAAGCCTTTTACATGCTTAGAAAAACTTAGTCCAATCCAACTTACAAATTGCAAGAAAACGCCCAAAAAGCACACTAATGACGCTCGGCCGCCAACTTGAAGATTGATGCAGAAATTCCAGTGGCGATTTCTCCTTCTTTCATCATTAACTTTAGCTCAAACTAAGTATATAATTCAACCTACAAATTTTCTATCAACATACTAAAAATTATATTGATCCAATTAGTTGATCTATAGTTATCACAGAAATCCTATCCAACCCTAAACTGCCAACTTCCGACAATCCTTTGTATCAAAACTCAAATATCTCCTGATTGCATCGCTAGATTAATACAAAACTTTGTATACACTTAGCACATCCAACAATCCAGACAATTTTAAATTTTGAACCATAGGTGCTTCACAGATTTTACGAATCACTCAACAATGCAAGCCATCAATGTCTTATATAAAAACCCAAATCACCAATACAAACCTTGATTTTGAATAGCGATTGTTAAGTCCTCCAAAATCCTATGGTTTCAAACTAAATGCCATTGGAACTCCTTTCAAGCTATCTATCTAATCCTAATCGTCGATCTTTGAATGTCCCTCTTCCTTGCGGTCAGCGGTCATTTTTGTCCTTAGAGGTCTGATTTCGACCTTGTCTCATATCTGGTCTTTCCTTGGGTATCAATTCAACTAAATTTAAGGATTTTAAAGTTAAATCCTATTCTCAATTTAATCTTAATACCAACTATAATAACTATTTTCCTTTTCTATCCTATTCTAATAAACTTATGGCTTTTCAAAATCAGTAAAAGAGTTTGTATAGCCTAGAAGAAAACTTTAACAACTAACTTTTATCTGTTAGCTATTAAAATAAGAAAATAATCTAAGAGGCTTTCATAACCCTTTTTTTAAGTATCTTAAGTTCCTATTGAACTAAGATAATCAAGTATTAAATATAAATTGTTCTTATCTATACCTTTCACTATATAAATGTGTTACAACATGACACCGACATGAAATACTCAAGGTTCTTGTGATTCGTATACACAGTGTTTGGACTCGAAGTGCCTTCTAGATAATGACACCATTCTTGAAAAGATTCCATGATTATAAGAAGTTCTTTGTCATGGATCTTATAATTAATCTCGGCTGTTGAGAATTTTCTTGAATGAAAAGCTACTGGATGAAGTTTGTCATCTGTTTCCATTTGTGACAAAATTGCACCTAAGGAAAAGTCTGATGCGTCTGTTTTCATAAAAAATGCCTTAGAAAAATCTACACAATACAGGATTGGTGCAGAAACAAATGATGTCTTCAAAGCTTCAAATGCTGCTTCCGCTTCTTGATTCCATTGGAGTTTGTCTTTACAAGTCAAATGTGTAAGTGGAGCCATAACACGAGAGAAGTCTTTGATGAAGATCCGATAATAATTGGCGAATCCCAAAAAGCATTGGACATCTCTTATTGTCTTTGGAATCTTCTAATTCATGATTGTTTCGACTTTCTTAGGATCCATCATAAGACCATCATTTGAAATGATGTATCCTAAGAAATCAACTTGAGTAGTGTGAAATACACACTTTTTCATCTTGGCATACAATCCCGCATCTCTAAGTTTTTGTAATACTTGACGAACATATATTTCATATTCTTCTGCATTCTTAGAATAGATTAAAATGTCATCTAGGTAGCAGACGACAAAATTGTCTAAGAACTCATGAAAAACATCATTCATGAGATGTTGAAAAGCAGCTAGTGTATTCGTAAGTCCAAAAGGCATGACATTATATTCAAAATGTCTGTACTTCGTTTGAAATGCAGTTTTCCATTCATCTCCTTCTTTGATGCGTACTAGATTGTATGCTCTTCTTAGATCTATTTTTGTATAGATCCTAGCTTGATTCAATTGGTCAAAGAGTCTTGATATTAGAGGTAATGGATATCTGTTCTTGATTGTGATCTTGTTGAGTCCTTGATAGTCAACACACATCCACAATGATCTATTTTTTTTTTCACAAGTAGAATTAGAGCTCTTGCTGGAGATTTAGAATGGCGTATGAAATTCTTGGCCAAATTCTCATCAATATACGCCTTGAGTTCAGCCAATTCATCTTGTGATAAACTGTAGATTGGTCCAAATGGTGGCTGAGTTCCTTCTTTAAGGTCGATTGAACAATCATATGGACGATGTATTGGAAGAATATCTCCATTCTCTTTCTCGAAAACGTCTTGATAATCTTGATACCAACTTGGAATGCTACTTGAAGTTTTTCTATCGTTGGAAATAGGTGTAGCATAAATGACAAAAGGTGATCCTTCTTCTGCAGCGTGCAAGAAAGCTCTTGCACCTACAAACGCAGGTTTAATTCTACTAGACTTATGATTTCTTACTTGATTAACTATATTGTTAGCTATACTTTTAGAAAAGTTCAGAGTACGAGAAATCCAATCTATTTGAGGGTTGTGTTTTTCTAACCATGATAGACCTAGAATAATTGGAATAGAGGGAGATCTAATTATGTTGAAAATTACGCAACTATTATGGCCATTTACTACTACATCTAGAGGAAGTGTTTCATAAGTAATATCTCTAGAAGATAAAGGACGACCGTCTATGACTTCTACATGTACGGGTTTAGATTTTTGTATTATTTGTATTCTATGGCTTTTAGCAAATTCTTCATCCAAAAAAAAAGCCGAGGCTCCCGAATCTATTAAAGCAGAGGCTTTGTAATTATTAGGTCCTAAATACACATCTATTATAAAACAAGGAGATGATTGTGAGGAGAGGATAGGACCTTCATTAGAAATTGTACAAGATCCCAGTCGCATGGTTGTTATTGTGGCTGGATAAACTCGTTTTCCGACATATTATCTTCTTTGACAGTCGTACTTCTCATCTTATAGTTGCGTCATTTCTATGGACAATTTAGAGCAATGTGTTTAGGTTCTCCACAATACAAGCATAATCCTTCTTGACAACATTGAGTCTTTTCTTGTTCAGTAAGCGGCTTGAAACATATAGCATCAATTTGCATGTCCTCGACTTCTGAAGATACATATTGAGAAATCATTGGTGATGCCACTGTATTATAATGTCGCTGAGATTCCCTCGTACAACTTTCATTTCTGAATTTGAAAAGCTGATTATCACACTTCACCACAAAGTCTATTGCTTGACTCAATGTTTGAGGATCGGGTAAGTTCAACATCAATTTTTTCACTTCATATTATAATCCGTAGAGATCTGATTGATGAGTGCAGCATCGTCCCACTTGATATCGATTACTAGTTGTCAAAATTGTAAAGCATATAATGTCACTGATCGATTGCCTTGTCGTAGAATACGAAGCTTGTTGGTTGCAACACGAGTTGCATCATGTTTTCGATACATAGATCAAAATTCTGCTAAGAAAGCTTCTAAATTATCCAATATTGGATCACGTCATTCCAGAAAAGATGAAAATGAAGATAAGACAAAACTTGAAAGTAGTGTACCAATAAATCTGACTTATGATCTTGGAGTTGGAAAACTTTGCGGTTGCAATTCAATCACCAGTTGAACTTGGTTGATGAATCCTTGAAACTTGGATCTTGTGCCATCAAACTTCTCAAGTAGACCAATTTTTGGTTCTGTGATGCTTGGACGATGTTCCAATGTAGGAGGAATTATATGGCTTGGTGTAGATGTTGAAGCAACTCCAACCATATCTATATCTTCATTATTTGGTAACCTTATTGCTCCTTGTGGAGGTACAGTGAGTTGATGCATTGCAAGCATCAATTCCCTCATTTGCTCTTGCATTTGTGCCATTGCACTCTTCATTTTGGCAAGTTCGGCCATGATAACACTTCAAAAAATATCTAAAACCACTCGAGATAAATAACAGGGAGAACAAAGAAAACACTAGGAATAATATCAGTTTAGAAGAGGGTAATCCGCAACTTCTAAAGTGCTCGTGTCTTATTAAGAGAAAGGGGTAATCCACTCTTAAATCAAGATAAGATAAAGCTATGATATTATAAGTGTACTCTTGTCAATCTGTCAAGGACATGAACTAGAAAAAGATGCATAATCTAATGGAACTATATCAAAGTAAAAATCATAAAATAGAAATAAGAAAGTATGTATATTCAAAGAAAAATAGAATGGCTATTGCCAAAGATTAGAAACATGAAGACTCTTGAAACTAGACTATAACTAGGAAAGGAATTGACAAGAGTGAAGAAGGCTTCACTCTTGCCTCTATAAATACTATCTAACCAAGAGCTACATGGCGGTATTCTATAGGACCTCATATACGTGTCTAATTTGCAAGACATGTTGTCATGTTGTAAATTAAAACATAGTGTGAAAAACATAAAAGAATACATTTAAATAAAAAAATTAAGATTAGAAGAAAGATTGATAGAAAATTAGTAGTAAGAAGATACAATGAAAATTTATCTTGAAAAGTGAAATTTCTTCAAGTTAGTAAAAAAAAAAAGGTTGAGGAAGTGGAAAAGACATGGGCTAAGAGGTCTTTTTGACCAAGAGGATAAAGAAGATCAAGAGGGAGATGACAAGGAAGGGTCGTGAAGAAGAAGGAGGAGAGTTTTTTTGGAAGGCATAAGATTTTTTTGATAGGAAGTATACATTTTTGTGTATAGAGGAAGCTTGGAGAGGATTTTAGATGCGAATTTTTGTGGGTTAGTAGTAGACAAGTTAAGGAACTCATAGAGACAATTTTTATGTCTTTTCATTAAGTATCAAGGAAGATATGAGTCGTGAAGATTGTAGGTGTTTAAGACTAGGGTAGTGAGGGTTACAAAATTTCGGGCCTTGGTTCTTGGAAACCACTTAGACTTTAGCAAAAAAATTTGTTGGATTTTTGTTTCTTATAGAATTAACTACTTTGTATCAAAATCTCAAGTCAATATGACCTCTGAGCAAAGAGTTATGAGTGAAATTGTAACCGGTTTGAATGAAAAGAGAAATAGAGTGAAGGCAAGGTTGAGGGTTTGTATGGGTAGTGCATGTGTGTGGGTTTTTTTGGATATAAAAAGATTTAGGAGACGAATTTGAGTGTGAAATTTAATAGACATGATCTATGTAAGTTAAGGAAGAGATGAGTGTAAGTTTGATACTCATTAGTTTTATAAATAAAATGTTATGCTCTTTCAAAGTGACAGGGGTCTATCTCCAAATCAGTGAAGTTTGAGGGAGCATATCTTTGTCATCAGAGTAGTATTTTGAGTAAAATTTGTTTGGGTTTGTAGCTATATGAGTCTATTAAGTTTTGTAAAAAACTGATTGCTATAGGAGTTATATTCGAGGAGTTATGAAGAAAATTGTGGTCGGATCCAGAGTTGTTAGAAGGCAAAATTAAAGAAGAAGGATGGAACCTATAACTCAAGTTTGGAGAAGGCTCTTAGAGCAATATTTAGAGGGTGTTTACAACATGAGATAAGCTATAAGTCTACCAAATATTAGCACTTAGGTCTTCTTTAATGAAGAGCAATGAAGGTGTGAAGCAAAGGGGGTCTAGAATCAAAGGCAGCATAGAGGGATTTCTTTGACAACATGGTTCTCTCTAACCACATGAGCTATAATCAAAAAGTTTATGGGGTTTACTTCTTTACTCTCTTATGTACCTTGTGTCCAAATTTTGCTTCAATTGATGTGATATCCTAGGATTTATGAGCAAAATTGAAGGCGGGTTTCTAAAGGCAGAATATGTTAGGGTTAATAAAGTATGTTTTTATATAAATTCTTCAATTTTATGAACTTTATGAATCTCATCTTGCACTTGAGAAACTAGAGGCAAAAAAGACCCAATGTTTCTTAGGGCTAAGACTCTCACCACGACAACGTGTCGAACTTGCACGACAAATTTCTCACATGTGCGCCACGTACTTGGCTTGTTCCGCAAGCTATCAACATGTGTGATACATGGCTAGCTTGTTCTACAAGCTACCAACATGTGCGCCATGTGGCTACCTTGTTGACCAAGTTTCTAACCTATCAATCACCTATAGACATGTATAAAGGTGATTTTGCATCTATGAAGCTTCTAAGAAACTTTTCTATGAGATATTATCAAATCAACTTATTTTACCTACTTCTATTGGTCTATTATTACTTAGATAATTTATTGGAATAAATCTTATGTCCGTAATAACATGTTAGTAAATAGATATGATATTTTTGAGTTCAATAATACAACTATCCAAGAATCTAACATATGCATTAATTAAAGTCAATACATTTTATCAATGATATCTATCAAAGTTAAAATAAAAATTTAAAAAAATCTTTATTATTAAAAAAAATAAGTTCAATAAAAATTTCATTCTATCTTATATCATTTTTTGCTATTATTTTGAAATTTTTAGCACCAAAAAAATAGAGAATCAACAATTGGCAAATTTAGCTTAAGAGATATTATTTGCTAAATTATTAGATAAGATATTACAACTATTACAAACTTTAAGATAATAGAATAGAAATAAAGATCTTCAAAATTGATATGTTCTCCCTCAGATTGATGGCAAGATATAATATACTTGATATCACAACCTTGAAAGAGACTCTTGGTGTTTGGTGATATTTTTAGAAGTAGAAACTATTCTTGATGGTGTTCCAAATATTTTCTTTGAAAGAAGTTATAAAGGTTTTAACAATGATCAAATATCAAAGTGGTCCTTCCGCCTTGGTATGAGACACTATCGATGGTAGAGAGGACCTATCAACTATCTTCAAAAGGAATAAAGATCAAAGTATGTGGCAAATATAATTTGGTGCATTTTGGACTTTCTCAACATGTAATCAGTATTCCTTATGGAATTTATTCTTAAAAGGGAGAATAATATCACGGATATAAGATTTATTCTAATAATTATCTAATTAATATGACTAGATAGAAATAAATAAAAATAAGTTAATTTGATAATATCTTATAGAGTAGCTGTCGCAAGCATAAGATTTATTTCAATAATTATCTAGTCAATATAAATAGATAGAAATAGATAAAAATAGATGATTTGATAATATCTTATAAAAAAACTTTTTAGAAGCTTCATAGATGTGGATTCACCTTTATACATGTCTATAGGTGATTGATAAATTAGAAACTTGGCAAAAAAGCTAGCCACATATTATACATGTTGGTAGCTTGTGGAACAAATTAAGTATGTAGTGCATATTTAGAAAACTTGTCTTGCAAGTTTGACATGTATCTTGCAAACAAGACACATGTTAAAGATTCTATAGAATATTGCCACATAGTTTTTAGATAGATAATATATATAGAAACAAGAGTGAATCCTTCTTCATTCTTATCAATGTCTTTCTTATTCTTAGTCTTGTTTTAAAATTTTCTAGGCTTCTTGTCTTTGATAATAGCCATTTTGGTTTTAATATTATTTTATCTTTGGAAGATTTTCTATTCTTTTGAGTGACACAAGAGTATATTGATATTTTATTCTTTTATAATTCATATTCTTGATAATTTGAGAAGAGTGAAGATTTATTGTTCTTATTTTGTATTAAAGAAGTGAATAGACTATCCCAATTTTATTATTGCATTTAAAGATTGCAATCTATTTAACTTTAAATTAATATTCTTTGCTTTCTAATCTTGATTTTTTTTTGAAGGTCAATAGATTATCCTTCTTTGTAGAGATTTTTATTTGATATTAGAGATTACAGATTATCCTCCTCTAATTTGAATTGTGAAATTATTAAGTTGTCCAAGATATAAGAAAAGATCATAGATACTACACTTAGCAAAAGTGAGAATAGATTTATAACTATTGTAGATCTTTAGAAGCATATCAATATTCTTAGGATGGAAATTTCATAAATCATTAATACCAATCATAGAAGCATTATTCCTATGTTTATAGAAGAATTTCAGAGCCTATATCAAGAAGTTGAACAATTGACGGAAGCAACTAAATCGGCCTTACAAGCAAATCTAAAAAGCCTTATTTCTACAAGCATGAAAAATGTAAAGAGTAGTATGCCTAAGAAGTTTGATGGAACAAGATCAAAATTTTGAGAGTTTTTGCAATAAGTCAAGCTATATCTAAGATTGCATCCTTTCCAATATCCTAATGAATTTATTCAAGTTGGATTCATAAGCACATTTCTATAAGAAAGTACTCTTTTTTAATTTGTACCTTTGATAGAAAAAAATTTGTAACTTCTTTATAATTTGAATTTATTTCTCAAAGTGTTTACAACCATGTTTGGAAAAAATGATCAAAAGAATAGTAGAAACCAAGCTTTTATCTTTACAACAAGGATCACAGTTAGCCACAACATATATTGCAAAATTCTAAAACCTTGCTTCTAATGTGGTGTCAAGGACACAAATTCAAATAGATATATAAGTAAGTGAAAATTATATCAAAAGAAAATAACAAAATAAAAATAAAAAAGTATATATATTCAAGAAGAAGCTAGAATAACTATTGCCAAAGATTAGAAAATACAAGAGATTCTTAAATTAAACTAGAAATAAGAAAGGAATTGACAAGAGTGAAAAAGACTTCACTCTTGTCTTTATATATATTATCTATCTAAAAACTACCTGGTGGTGTCGGATAGAGAGAATCTGCCTTGAGAAAACATCGAATTCTTAGCTGCTATTAGAACTAACAGGGAATATGAAAGGAAACCATACAAGTATCTTATATACTTGTACAATGCTTATTCAAGCTTCTATATTATACTTGTATTAAAGTTGTATAAATCTTATACAAATATAAAATATAATCTTTTATATAATATTTATATAAATATAAAATATAATCTTTTATATAATACTTGTACAAATATTTGTATAAATACTTTATATAATATTTATAAAATAATTATATATATAAATACTTGTATAGTATGTATAATCAAAGTATGTATATACTCAAGTACACCTCAAAATATAACAACATATGAGGAATATAAGTTATATAACTTGCTGAAATTAAATAAATCACTAAAAATTCACCTAAATATCAAATCAAGCATGCATATAGTCTATAGAAAGCTAACAATACATAGTAAAATCTATCAAAATTTCAAAAATAGAGGTCTTACCACTTAAAAGTTATGGCTAATTGAAATAGGTACTAAAATTTTCCAACAAACCACAAAGGCAGCACAGCTCTTCTTACTTCAGCTTTTGTTGTAATCATTTGCCTTCTCCAAATTAGATATGCAATAGCTTTTTAAAAAGCTCATTTCTTTATCTAATTTTTCTTCAAATCTTGTACATATACCTCTAAAACTTCAGATTTTATGGCTAGCTAAAACTACCCCTCAAACCCTAGTGATAATTTATCCCCTTGTCACTTCAAAGCTCATAAATTTTTCATAAAAGCTCCAAATATATTTATTTTTGTTTTTATGGAAAGCTTATATAAGCTTCTATAAGTATCTAAAATACCAAAAAGTTTTAAGAGATTGTCCGACTTGGGTGGTTGAACAAAGTCTCTACCCTTCTTCATTAGGTGACAGCAGACTCTTTCCCACTCTCAAGCTCACAACTCTTTCTTTCCAATTCCAAATGCTTTAAGAAATAGCTCTATAGAAAGCTAACACAATTTTCTACACTCTCTACAAATTTTACTAAGAAAAAATTGAAACAAAACTTGCAATAGCAGCTCAAAGTTTTTACCTTCACTTCTCAATAGTAGCAGACCTCATTCTACCAAAACAAGCGTAATTTTTCACTTACAACTCCAAAACAAGCAAGTGAGCAGGCTCTAAAATTCTCACAATATAAGAAATATAATTTTTGAATTTCATTACAAAAGCTATTGTATCTTCTGAGCTATCTCTCTCCAAAATTGCCTACCCTAAAATTCCCAAATTCTAGGTCCAACAAGAGGAGTATCCTCCCCTTTTCCTCCACATCAGTCCATACTACGTCCATATAGGTAGCCAAAATCCTATTGGATAGGCTTTATTTATTCCATATTCTTCTCTCTTATCCCTTACAAAGGACCATGTTACGTCAAAGTCAACAAGAAAGGTAAAATACCCTTTATCTTTTTTAAAATTACAAAAGAATCTATTCAAAGGTAAAAATAAGGCAAGAGCAAAACAAATAGCCATCCTAATTTACTAAATAAGTGGCTAAAATAAACTCTTCCTTTAAAATATCTTCCAAAATAGCCTCTAACATTCACACATAGATAACAAAAATAAATATAAAATATAATTTTTTTTACATACTCCATGTAAATGTAGTATGACAGCGGCATTCTATAAGACCTCCAATATGTGTCCAATTTGCAAGACATATGTCAAACTTGCAAGACAAGTTTTTTATATGTGCACCACATATTTAGCTTGTTCCACAAGCTACCAACATGTGCAATATATAGCTAGCTTATTCCATAAACTACCAATATATGCAATACATGGCTAGTTTGTTGGCCAAGTTTCTAAACTATCAATCACCTATAGACATATATAAAGGTGAATTTGCATCTATAAAGCTTCCAAGAAGCTTCTCTATAAGATTTTATCAAATTAATCTATTTTTATCTACTTCTATATATTTATATTAATTAGATAATTATTAAAGTAAATCTTATATCCGTGATATTATTCCTCCTTCTAAGAACAAATTCCACAAAGAGCGGTGATTATGTATTGAGGAAGTTCAAAATGCGCCAAATTGTATTTGTTACATATTGTGATCTTGACTCTTCAGCTTGATTTGAATAGATGTTGTTGATGAAACGCATTGATTTTTGTTGATGCATTTACTAGATTCTTAGATGGCTTCTATGTAAATTTATAAATATCATATCCATGCCAATGTATAAGATATTTCAGCCGATTTCAGTGCCACCTTGAATCTAAGACTTCTTCCACTTTGGATTCTTCATTATTATCTATTTCTATAAAAGACGGTGGTATTTGTCTTCTTCCTTGTATATCTATTATCTTATATGGCTTGAGTAGTGACATGTGGAATATAAGATGGATGTTTATAGATTTTGATAGGCATAATCAATAAGCAACTAGATTGATCTATTCATAAATTAAAAATGGTCTAAGCCTATGATATTCTATCTAGTCACAAGGACAAATAGTCTTGATATTACGACAAAGTAACTATACTTTTAAGCCCACATGAAATTGAGGTTGTTCTTTGTAATAGACATCTGCATTGATCTTTTGTCATTCTTAAGCATCTTTTAATTGTGCCTTCATTGTTGCATGTAGCTTTGATAATCGATTCACCAAATCTTTTGCTGTAAGATTATTAGCTTTTGAAAAGTCAAATATATTAAATTATGGATGATAATCATAATTGGCAAAGAATGGAGTTTGTTGAATAGAAGAATATATCAAATTATTATAAGCAAACTCTGTCAATGGCAAAAAAATTATCCAATCATCTTGATGATAGTTGATCATACATCTCAAATATTGCTCCAAATCTTGATTTATCCATTCCGTTTGTCCATCAGTTTGAGGGTAGAAAGTTAAAGATAGTTTTATTTCCACCTTCAATATTTTTAAAAAGATTCTCTAAAATCTTGATATAAATTATATTCTTCTATTTGATATAATATCTCTTGGTAATCCATGATAGCAATAGATATTATCAATGAAGAATTTTGTTATTTTTTTACTTATAATAGATTTTATATACAATATAAAATGTGCCATCTTGGTGAAAAAATCTACAATCACAAATGTAGAGTTATATGAACTTAAATTTGAAAGATCCATGATAAAATCTATAAACATAAAAGATCAAGATTATTTTGATACAGATAATAGTTGGAGAAGTTTATAAGATCAATGACAAAGAGTTTTTAATCTTGAACAAACATTACACAACTATACAAACTTTTTAACAACCTTCTACATTTGAGGCTACCAAAAGGCTCTTGATATTAGCTCCAAAGTCTTATTATATCTAAAATATCTTATCATAGGGAGGTTGTGATGAGCTTCTAAAGTATATAGTCGTACTGCACCTTCTAGAATATATAAGCATCTTTCAAAACAAAATAAATCATTTTTGAATTCAAACTTAGAAGTATCATGAGACTTAGATGAATTATTCTTAATTTCTTGAATAAGAGAGTTTAAAGATATATTTGACTGGATTTGCTTAACAAAAGTTGAATCAACAATCAATGTTGATTTTATTACTCTAAGATGAAATTCGTCTGGATTCAAGAACATTATTCTTTGTTGAACAAAAGTTGAATTTTTTTCTTTTAATACAAGATAAGAATATCTACAAAATGGCATTGGATAGACCTTATTGTTCTTTTGGCTGATAAGTGATAATAAACTTGAATATTAATTAAAAAAAATGCTCCAACGAGCCTGACGATAATTCAACATATGTACTGATATGAAATATTTCACGTTCTTATGATCCATATATACAGTGTTGTATTATAATTCTATATAATATGTAGAAATTAATTAAAATATAAAATATGTTCATAAGTTCTAGTTTGTATTAAAATGATTAGTAAAATATTTAAAAGAATTGAAATAAGAAACTTTGTTTTGATTTTTTTTACTTAATTTGATTATGGGATTTAAATTATATTAAACCTAAGTATTTAGTATAAAGCCTTGAGAGGAGATTGAAAGCCAAAGGTGAAGAATTAAACTACTAAGAGACTTATTTAGAAGGATGAAGAAAAATTGTAGATGAATGAAGGAAAGGGGTGAAATTTTTCATTATTATTGGTCAATAGTCATGCCTAATAGGCTTTGAAGAGGCTGTCCATGAGGAGAACAAGGATTTTGGCAACTTCAAAGAAGACATTTGAAAATTAGAGACTAATATTAAAAAGCTTGATTTTTATACTATAATTTTGGTATAAAAATTGAAAGATATGGAATTTTTATAAGGGAGAAGTAGGTGCTTGAATTTAAGATGTACAAATAGTATCTATTGTCACTTTTTTGAAGATTTAACAAATTGTATGGAAGCTTTTGGAGATCAAGAGATGTGGCTAGAAAGTTGATTTTAAGATCTATACTTGATATAGAAGAATTGCTACATTTGAAGTTCTAAAGAAGGAGATATTGCGAGTCAAAGACAATAGATCAAATTCTAAGGCAATAAGTAGGCTGTTTTATTGATAGTAATGGTTTTTGCCATATCTTAAGCTTTCAAATGAATTTTTATCTACAAATTTATAAAAAAATGTATCTTTGTATTAAAAAACTATACATCAAAGTTTCATAGCATTTGAACATATAATTTGTGAGATATGAAGAATTTAATATACAGATGTTTGTAAACAAGGATTTGAAGATATTGTTAGGATTTTTGCAATATCTAAAGATCAATAATGAATCAATGGTTAAAATTTGTGGTTAAAGTGGTCAAGAATACATTAATACTTTATGAAAATTTTGAATGAATTTGGACAGTTGGATTATTAAAATTTGGAAATAATTTCCTTCCTATGGGTGAATGAGGGTTTTAGAGTATTTGTTATATTTTGAGTATTTTGAGGAAATAAGACTTATTTTTTAGATATAATAGCCCTATGAAAGAGACTTTTATGAAAATTTGGGAGTTTTGTTATACTTGGATCTTGATTGAATAATTAATAGTAGCTAGAAGCTTCGCACTTTCTTGAGGAAAATTCTCTCTACGACAACAACAGTGATTGGACTAGAAGCACCTTCTAGATAGTGACACCAATCTTAAAAAGAATCTACAATTATAAAAAATTCTTTATTATGGATTTTATAATTGATTTCTATTGCTGAAAATTTTTTAGAATGAAAAACTATTAAAAGGAGTTTATAATCTACTCCTATTTGTGACAATACCACATCTAAAGTAAAGTCTAATGCATTTGTTTTCATAAAAAATACCTTGAAAAAGCTGACACAATACAAAATTGGTGCAGAATTAAAAACTATCTTCAAAGCTTTGAAAGATACTTCTGTTTCTTTATTCTAAATTTGTCTTTACAAGATAAGTGTATAAGTCGAATTGCAACTTTAAAAAAAAAAAAAATTGATGAAGATTTGATAGTAATTAGCAAATTCCAAAAAATATTGCACATCTTTTATTATTCTTAAAATCTTGCAATCTATGATTGTTTGGACTTTCTTTGGACCTATTTTGAGACCATCATTCAAAATGATATATCTTAAGAAGTCAACTTGAGTAGCATGAAATACATACTTTTCCATCTTAGCATATAATAGTACATCTTTAAGTTTTTGTAATACATAACAAACATGAAATTCATATTCTTCTGTATTGTTAGAATAGATCAAAATGTCATCTAAATAATAGACAAAAAAATCAGCAAGAAACTCACAAAAAATATCATTCATAAGATATTGAAAAGTAATTGGTGTATTTATAAGTCTGAAAGGCATGATATTATATTCAAAATGTCCATATCTTATTCAAAATATAGCCTTCCATTTATTACCTTCTTTGATGTGTACCACATTATATGTTCCTTGTAGATCTATTCTTGTATAGATCTTAACTTGATTTAGTTGATTAAGAAGTCTAAATATCAAAGATAGAAGATATTTATTCTTGATGGTAATCTTATTGAGTCTTCAATAATCTATACACATCTAAAATAAACCATTTTTTTTTTTACAAATAAGATAAGAGCTTTTATTAAGAATTTTGAATGGCATGTAAAGTTCTTGGCCAAATTTTCATCAATATATTTTTTAAGTTCAACCAATTCATTTTGTTATAAATTATAGATTGGTCCAAATAGAAGTTGAATTTCCTCTTTAAGATCAATTGAGCAATCATATGGATAATGTTTTAGAAGAATATCTGCATTCTTTTTCTCAAAAACGTCTTGATAATCTTGATATTAGTTTAGAATACCACTTAAAGTCTTTCCACCATCAACAATAGGCGTAGCATAAATAGCAAAAGATGATCATTCTTTTGCTACATTCATAAAAACTTTTATACCTACAAATATGGATTTTATTATATTGGACTTATAGCTTGTCACTTGATTAAGAGGACTCTTATTAATGCATTGAAAAAAGTCAAGACTATAAGAAATCTAATCTATTTGAAGATTATATTTTTTTAGCCATAATAAATCTAAAATGATTAGATTAGAAGGAGATTTAATTATATTAAAGATTATATAATTATAATGACCATCTATTTTTACATTTATAGGAAGGATTTTATGAATAATATCTCCAAAAAAAATAGATGACCATCTATGACTTCTACATGTATGGATTTAATTTTCTGTACTGAAGGTATTCTATAATTTATAACAAATTTTTTATCTAAAAAATATGCTGAGACTCCTAAATCTAGTAAGGCAGAGGCTTTATAATTTTTAGGTCTCAAATAGACATCTACTATAAAACAAGGAGAAGGTTTTGAGAAAAAAATATAATTTTTATTAAGAATTGTATAAGATTCCAACTGCACGGTGTCGTGTAGTAATATGACCACTAGGTGAAAGAAGGAAGGAGTGATTATATTATAGAAGAGCTCAAATGAAAATATTAGAGAAAATTATCTTAGAAAAATAGATAATAGACAAGGAGGTAGTAAAAATTAAAAGGTACTAATGCTGCCTTTTATAAAAAGGAATTCTATTTACTTTGTATAGCCATAAATATGATAAAACAAAGTAGATTAGAAAGATAATTTGTATAGGCATGTTAAGTAAGGAGTTAAGAGTAGGTTTTAGAGAAATTTACCTCAAAGTTATAAGAGTTGATACCCGGAGAGGGCCGGTTAAGAACCTGGGTCAAAACCAAACCCCAAGACACAAAACCACGTGCCTATGGCGGATCCGGGAGTTTTTTGCAAATCGGAGATTAGAATTAGAAAGGAGACTTGAAGGGTTTTGCATAAGAGTTGGTTTTGAGTGATTTGGATAGAAAACAACTTTGTAATAGCTTTGCAAAGTCAGGGTTTCTTTTGGTTGCTTGATATTTTGTGAAATAAAATAGGGTTGATGGTTTAGGCAATTCCAAAAGCTTTGCAGCAGATCTACAGCTGGAATTTTGTAGATTTTTGGGTATTGTTATTGTTAATGTGTGCTATGAATTTGAATTGAATCTAACGGTTTAGTTGTATGTAATTGAGGTTTAAGTGGGTCAAGGTCTCGGAATTTAAGTTTTGAGGGTTAGTTAAGGTTTTTAAGATCTTGAGCAATCTGCCAATTGGATTGGAGTAATTTTTATTTGTGTAGATAATAGACTTGTTTTCCTATATACATGAGTGATTTGACACTGATTGAACGGTGAAGAAGGGAGAAATCAGCACTAGAAGATTAGCATCAAGGTTGGAGAAGGAGGCCGACCAACACCCGAGAAGGTTTTGGGGTTTTTCTTCCATTTGATAAGTTCAATTTCCTTCAAATTTGTTGTGCTTGTTTTTGACTAAGAGATTGAAGGATACACAAATCTTTAAGTAAGATCAACGGTCTAATCAATAGATATTGAGGTTCTAATTTTCCCTAGGGTTGATTTGAATTGGTTAGAGTTTGGTTTAAGATTTGTTTAGGATTCGGTTTAGGGTTTAGGGTTTATTTAGGGTTTGGTTTAGGGTTTAGGATTTGTTTAGGGTTTGTTTAGGATTTGGTTTAGGGTTTAGAGTTTGACTTAGGATTTGACTTAGGTTTGACTAGGATTTAACCAGGGTTTGACTTAGGATTTGATTTAGGGTTTGATTTAGGATTTGACCAGGGTTTGACTTAGGGTTTGACTTAGGATTTGACTTAGGTTTTGACTAGGGTTTAACTCAGGGTTTGACCAAGGTTTGACTTAGGATTTGATTTGGATTTTGACTAGGTTTTGACCTAAGGTTTGAATAAGATATGACTTAGGATTTTAAGATTATATTTTTAGTATTTTCTAAATTTAGTATTTTATATATTATTTTCTATTATGATTAATATATGATTCATTTATTCTTCTTTTGTAATTGCTTTAAGATTGAATCAAGGTTTGATTAATATTGTTAAGATTTAATAGAAGTTATGTAGGATTCTATTAGACTTGTTAGGATCTTGTTGTTGTGTATTTCCTTTTTGTCTTCCACAGCCAGATGCCCGGAGCATTCTCGAGCAGAATAGCATGTATTACGACAACGGTCCTTATTATAGCTCAACAAACTTGTTTTCTGATATATTATGTTCTTTGACAATTGTACTCTTTATTCTATAATTGCATCATTTCTTTGAACAATGTTAAACAATGCGCTTAGATTCTCCATAATATTAACAAAATCCTTCTTGACAATGACAAGTCTTTTTTTGTTTAGTAACAGGTTTAAAATATACCACGTCAATTTGCATGTCTTCTATTTTTGAATGTACATATTGAAAAGATGTTGGTATTGCCATTCTTTTATAATAATGTTGAAGCTTCCTTATATAATTCTGAGATTGAAACTCAAAAAGCTAATTATTACACTTTACAGCAAAATCAATTGCATGACTCAGTATCTGAGGATTGAATAAATTGAGCATCAATTTCTTTATCTCATATTATAATCTATAAAAAAATTGGTTGATAAGTGCAGTATCATCTCACTTGATATTAGTCGCTAGTTGTTAAAATTGTGAAGCATATGATGTCATTGATTAATTTCTTTATTGTAAGATGCAGATCTTATTGGTTGCAATAAAAATTGCATCATGCTTTCTATGCATGGATCTAAATTTTATTAAAAATATTTTCAAATTATCCAATATTGGATCACATCATTCAAGAAAAGATGAAAAGCATGATAAAATAGAACTTGAAAGTAGTATTCTAATAAACCCGACTTATGATCCTTGAAATGAATAACTTTAAAATTGAAGTTCAATCACCAGTTGTACTTAATTGGTGAATCTTTGAAACTTAGATCTTGTGCAATTAAACTTCTTTGACAAACTAATTTTTAATTCTTTAATACTTGAACGGTGTTCAATTATAGATAAAGTGGTATGGCTTGAAGTAGCTTTAATCATCTCTATATCTTTAGTTCTTACTAATCTTGTTACTCTTTGTGGTGGTATATTGAATTGATGCATTGTAAGTATTAATTCTTTCATTTGCTCTTACATTTTTGTCATTGTACTCTTTATTTTAGCAATCTTTGCTATAATAATATAATAGAAAGAAAAAAAATATATATCTATTCTCATTATAAAATAAAATACTTAAGAACAAAAAAAAAAAAAAAAATCTAAAAAAAAAATTCAATTTAAAAGTAGATAATCCATAACTTCTAATATGCTTATGTTTTATTAAGAGAAAGGAATAATCCACTCTTAATCAAAAAAAAAAAAACTCTGATACTATATCTTTACTCTTGTCAATTTATCAAAGACACAAATTGAAACAGATGCATAAGTTAATGAAAACTATGTTAAAGGAAAATGACAAAATAGAAACAAGGAAGTATGAATATTCAAGAAGAAATTAGAATGGCTATTACCAAAGATTAGAAAATATAAGAGACCCTCGAATTAGGCTAAAAACAAGAAAAGAATTAACAAAAGTGAAGAAGGCTTCATTCTTGTCTCTATATATACTATCTATTTAAGAACTACTTAGTGGCATTTTATATGACCTCTAATACATTGTCATATTACGTGTTCTCCTGTTCAGAAATGTGCCAGGCACTTGGCTGTGGAGGGTGAAGATACCATTTACAAATATTCAAAAATCTTTAATAAGTTTTTTCTGTATAAGAAGAATAAGATTGAATATCAATATAAAAGTGCATAAGTAATGCAAAGTGCTTAAAAATACTCTTTTTGATAACTTCATCTATATATAAATCCTAATTGCTTTGTTACTTGTGACAATCAAGCAACTAGTTTTCTCCTTACAAATCCTAATCTTATTCAATAAACTTCAATAAGCTATAATTTTTAATCTAACAATCAATTTAATATGAAATTTTGCATACAAGTGCAAATATAAGTTTTATAAAAGCTTGATAAGTTTCAATCCAATCCAACTTACAGATTGTGAAAAATCAACCAAAATCCACACCAATGTCACTCAGCCATCAGCTTAGAAGTTAATACAAATATCCCATTAGTAATTTTTCCTTTTCTAACTATTAAATTTAGCCAAAAATTGGTGGGTAATCTTTCCTCTAAGTCTTCCAACATTGTATCAAATTTCACCTTAAATTGACTAATAGATCTTTAGATATTCTAGAAAACCTAAACAATCCTAAACTGCCAATTTCTAGTATCTCTTCATACTAAAGATCACATAAATTCCAATTGCATCACTAGATTGTTACAAAAGTTTATTTAGTCTTAGCACACTAAATCACCCACATATTATCAAATTTCCAACTATAGATCTTACTTCAATTGCACACAATAGCTAAAAGCGCTAGTCCTAACTTTATTGCATAAAAATTTAATCTCTAGTACAAATCTTAATTTTAGATAGTGATTTCTAAGTGCTCCCAAATCCTATAGAAATAAGCTTGATATCTTTGAAAGAAGCTTGAAGCTAATTCTTGAATCCTAATTGCCGATCTCCAAATGACCCGACCCCCTACCTTTGGTGGCTGTTTTTGTGGCTGGAGGTTTGATTTTAACCCTGTCTCATATACAATCGATCCTTGGATATCAATCTAACTTATTCTAAGGATTTTAAAGCTTTATCCTATCCTCAATTTAATCCTAGTACCAACCATATTAACTATTTATCTTCTCTATTCTATTTTTATTAACTTATGGCTTTTTAAAAGCAATAATAGAATTTGTACAATCTAGAAGGAAAATTTAACAACTAACTTTTATCTATTAGCTATTAAAACAAGAAAATAATCTAAGAGGCTTTCATAAACCTTTTTTTAAGTATCATAAGAATCAAGATAATCAAGTATTAAGTAGAAAATATTCTTATTTATACTTTTTACTATATAAACATATTATAATATAATAACATGTCCAATTTACAAGATACATGTCAAATTTGCAAGACTAGTTTGATATATGTGCGCCACGTATTTAGCTTATTCTACAAGCTACCAATATGTGCAACATGTAGCTAACTTGTTGGCCAAGTTTCTAAACTATCAATCACCTATAGACATGTATAAAGGTGAATCCGCATCTATAAAGCTTTTAAAAAGCTTATCTATAAGATTTTATCAAATTAACATATTTTTACCTACTTCTATCTATTCGTATTAACTGAGTAATTATTGGAGTAAATCTTATATTTAAGATATGTGGAATAGAACAACAAAGTTTTTATTAATCAATTTTATTATGGATTAAAAGATAATACCAAAGATTAACTACTGATAATATTAAAAGCAAATTCTTTGGAATAATTTATTACTAAAGCCATTACATGCAATAATTTTTTATTTAAAAGATATTAGGAATATAGATTTGGTTAGAAAAAAATAAGTCAATTGATGACAACAACTTCTAAGTTTTCAAAAATTTATTTAACTAAACCAAAACAAATGCAAATTGATGTAGTATGTTTTAAATATCTCACCAAATAGGAAAAGATTCGATGTCATCAAGAGGATTTGTGCTTATATTATGGAAAAATAAAGCACAGTGCTCAACATTGTTCAAAGAAGCAATGTAATTACAAAATGACGAGTATAGTTGTTAAAAAAGATAATGTATGAAAAAATAAGTTTTTTCAGCTACAATAGGAATCGTGTGATTAGAATCATGTGTAACACCTTGTAAAGATCATATTTTTTGCTCAGATCTCTCATCTTGTTTTATAATAGATGTATTTTTAGGACCTAAAAATTATAAAGTCTTTATTTTATTAGATTTAAGAGTCTCAATTTTTTTCATAAATAAAGACTTTGTCAAAAATATATATATATATATATATATATAGTCAAAAAAACTAAATCTTTGCTAATAGAAGTTATAGATAGTCGTTTGTTATCTTTTGGAGATATTATCTATGAGATTATTCTTTTAAATGTAACAACTAAGAGATATAATAACATAATAATATTTAATATGATTAAATCTTTTTTCAATATAATTATTTTATGATTATCATGGTTAAAAAAGTAAAATCCTTAAATAGATTCAACTTCCCATAACCTTAATTTTTTTTGTAGTTTAATCTAAAAATCCATTAGTCAAATAAACATACATAATTCTAATACATTCAAATCTTTATTGATAGGTACAAAAGCTTTTATACATGCAGCAAAAAGAAGATTATCTTTTGTTATATATGCCTCATCCATTTTAAATACTAAAAAGACTACAAATGGTATTCCTAGCCAATATTAAGACTTTCAAGACATTTCAAAAAAAAAAAAAATGCAAATACTTCTCTAGAGCATCAACCTTATAATTTTTTAATTGATCTTCAAGAGAGTTCAACCACCATTTCGACCAGTCTATAGTTTATCATGGAAGGAGTTGGCTGCATTAAAAGAATATATTGATGAAAATTTAACTAAGAACTTCATATGCCATTTAAAGTCTCCAACAAGAACTCTTATCTTATTTGTGAAGAAAAAAGACAAATTTTTGTAGATGTACGTAGATTATTAAGGACTTAATAAGATTATTATAAAAATTAGGTATCCTTTATCTTTGATTTTAGAACTTCTTGGTCCGCACCAAAAAATGTCATGAATAGAAGATTGTATTTTGAACTAAATATGAGCATTTCAAATATAATGTCATGCCTTTTGGACTTACAAATGTACCAATTGCTTTTCAATATCTTATAAATGATATATTTTATAAGTTTCTTAATAATTTTATTGTCTATTATTTAGATAATATTTTGATTTATTGTAAAAATATAAAAGAACATGAATTTTATGTTTATTGTGTGTTATAAAAATTTAGAGATGTAAGACTATATGCGAAGATGGAAAAGTGTGTATTTTACATTACTTAAGTTGATTATTTAGGATACATCATTTTAAATAATAGTCTCATGATGGATTCTAAGAAAATCTACACAATCATAGACTGGAAAATTCTAAGAATAATAAGGGATGTGCAATGTTTTTTGAGATTTGCCAATCACTATCAAATCTTCATCAAGAATTTTTTTTCAAGTTGCAGCTCCACTTATACACTAAACTTATAAGGACAAACTTGAGTGGAGTAAAGAAATAAAAATATCATTTGAAGTTTTGAAGACAACTTTTACTTTTGTATCAATTTTGTATCGCATCAATTTTTCTAAGGTATTTTTTATGGAAGCAGATGCATCAGACTTTGTTTTAAGTGTGATATTATTACAAATAGGAATAGATCATTAATTCCACCTAATAGCTTATTATTTTAAAAAAAATTTATTAACAGAGATTAATTATAAAATCCATGATAAAAGAACTTCTTACAATTGTGGATTCTTTTCAAGAATAGCATCATTATCAAGAAGATGCTTCTAATCCAATCACTATATATATGGATCACAAGAACCTCAAGTATTTCATGTCAACACTTGTGTTGAATTGTCATCAAGCTCATTGGAATATGTCTTTGTCAAGATTCAAGTTCATTATCACTTATCAATCAAAAAAACAACAAGGTCTGTCTGATGTTCTTTCTAGATGTTCTTATCTTGCACCAAAAGAAAGAGATTTAGCTTTTGATCAACAAAGAATAATTTTCTTGAAGTCGGAGCAATCTCATCTTCAAGTAATAAAATCAACATTCACGATTAATTCAACTTTTTTCAAGTAAGTCCAATCAAATATGTGTTCAAACCTTCTTATTCATGATATTAAAAATAATTCATTTCAGTCTCATGATACTTCCAAGTTTGTGTTCAAAAATGATCTATTCTATTTCAAAAAATGCCAATATGTTTTAGAAAATAAAGCATATCTATGTGCTTTTGAAGCTTGTCACAACTTTCTTACAATAGGATATTTTGGATATAACAAGACTTTAGAGCTAATATTAAAAAAAAATTAAATGTGAAAGGCTATTAAGAAATTTATACAATCATATGATATTTATTTAAGATCAAAAATTCTTCATTATAAATCTTACAGACTTTTTAAACCATTACTTGTAGTAGAATAACCTTAATTTTTTGTTTCCATAGATTTTATCATAGATCTTCCAAATTCAAGATCATATGATTTTATATTCGTGATTGTAGATTGTTTTACCATAATCATCCATTTTATATCATGTACAAAATCTATCATAGGTGAAAAAATAGCTAAATTTTTCTTTGATAATATCTATTGCTATCATAGATTATTTAAGAATATTATATAAGATAGAGGAACACAATTCGTATCAAGATTTTGAAGAATATTTTTTAAAATATTGAAAGTGGATATAAAACTATCTTCAATTTTCTACCTTCAAATTAATGGATAAATGGAACGAATAAATCAAGTTTTGGAGCAATATTTGAGATGTAGCATTGATTATCATCAAGATGATTGGACAATTCTTTTGCCATTAGCAAAGTTTGCTTATAATAATTCAATATATTTGTCTACTCAACAAACTCCATTCTTTATAAATTATGGTTATTATTCACAACTTGATACTTTTGACTTTTCAAAGGTTGATAATCCTATAGCGAAAGATTTGACAAATTAATTGTCAGAGCTATATATAATAATGAAGGCTTAATTAAAAAAAGCTCAAAAACAATAAAAGATCAATGCAAATGTCTATCATAAAAAACAACCTCAATTCCACATGGACAATAAAATATGATTACTTTGTTGTAATATCAAGACTATTTGTCTTTGTAAAAAATTGGATTATCATAGATGTGGATCATTTCAAATTTATAAACAGATCAATCAAGTTGCTTATCAATTATACCTACCAAAATTTATGAAGATTCATTCTATATTCTATATGTCACTATTTGAGCCATACAAAACAATGGATATATAAGAAAAAAAAAAAACAAATACCATTGCCTCATATAGAAATAGATAACAATAAAGAATTTGAGATAGAAGAGATTTTAGATTCAAGGCAATATCAAAATCAGTTGAAATATCTTATACATTGATATAGATATAATATTAATAAATACACATGGGAGCCATCCAAGAATCTAGTAAATGCATCAGTAAAAGTCAATATATTTCATCAACAACATCTATCAAAACTAAGATAAAGAATTAAGAAATATTTTCAAAGATCAAAGTATGTAGCAAGTATAATTCAATTCATCCTTGACTTCCTCATTATGTAATCATCGCTTCTCATAGAACTCGTCTCTAGAAGAGAGAATAATATCATACACATAAGATTTATCCTAATAATTATCTAATTAATATGGATAGATAGAAGTATATAAAAGTAGATTAATTTGATAATATCTTATAAAAAAACTTTTTAGAAGCTTTATAGATGTGGATACAATTTTATACATATCTATAGGTGACTGATAAATTAGAAACTTGGCCAACAAGCTAGCCACGTATCGCATATGTTAGTAGCTTATAAAACAAGCCAAGTACATGGCACACATATAAGAAACTTGTCTTGCAAGTTTGACATGTGTCTTACAAATAGAACACTTGTTGGAGGTCCTATAAAATGCCGCCAAGTAATTCTTAGATAGATAGTATATATAGAAACAAGAGTGAAGCCTTCTTTACTCTTATCTATGCTTTTTTTATTCCTAGTCTTGTTTCAAGAGTCTCTAGTCTTCTTATCTTTGGCAATAGCCGTTCTAATTTTAATATTATTCCATCTTTGAGAGATTTTCTATTCTTTTGATTGATATAAGAGTGTATTGACATTTTGTTCCTTTATGATTCATGTCCTTGATAGCAACTTCCTAAAAAATTTATAGACATCGTTTCATCTTTATACATGTTTATAAGTGATTGATAGATTAGAAACTTGGCCAACAAATTAACCACATGTTATATATATTGATAGCTTGTGGAACAAGGTAAATATGTGGAGCAAGCTAAATATGTGGAGCAAGCTAAATATGTGGAGCACATATAAAAAACTTGTCTTACAAGTTTGACACGTGTCTTGCAAATTAGACACATGTTAGATGTCCTATAGAATGCTGCCACATAGCTCTTAGATAGATAGTATATAAGAAGATAAGAGTGAAGCCTTCTTCACTTTTGACAATTCTTTTCTTGCTTTTAGTCTAGTTCAAGAGTCTTTGTATTTTTTAGTCTTTGGCAATAGCCACTCCAATTTCTTTTTGAATATATATACTTTCTCATTTTTATATTGTCATTTTTCTTTGATATAGATTTCACTGATTTATGTATCTTCTCTCAATTCATGTCTTTGATAATTTATAATTATAAATATCAAAATCTAAAAAATATAATTTAAAATATATATATATATATATATATATATATATATATTATTTATAATTTTATATTTTATTATGAAATATTAATAATTTTTAAATATATATATTTTATGAAAAAATGAAAAAATAAAAAAAAATATGGTCTTTTTATATTCAAATCCTTTAAGTTGTTAAATTTAATATTATTTTTTAAAATTTGTTTAAAAAAAAAATCTGAAGATTCATTAAATTTTAGACATATATATAATTTTTTTATTAGATATTATTATATTATAATATAGCTAATTAATAAAAAGATTGTAGAAGACCAAATTATACAGAAAGAACTTAAATATGATGGTTATATTTATTTATTTAGATTTTTATAGCTAAAAGATGCCTATTAGGTGAAAATATTAATGTTCTATGCTGCTTTTTGTACTATTAAGGCTTCTATCACCTAAGTAGGGCCATATATGTGTCAAAATAAGGTGGGATAGATAAAAGAACAATAAATTTATCTCTACAAGAAAAACAAGGATAGGCTTTGACAAAATTTATTATAAATAAATAAAATTAGTAAGATTCATACTTGAAAGATGATCATTTGTAAGACATTATTGAACTTTGATTTTAAAGTATAAAAATAATTTATGGTAAATGGAGGTTATTTTTAGAAATTAAAAAAAAAAAATGATATTTGAGAATTGATTTCAAGAATATCTTAAGAGTGTAAAATTTACAAAGATGTGATTTTAAAAAAAATTAATAAGATAATAATTTATAATATTTTATAAATAATCTAATATTAAAGACAATAAATATTAATATATTTTTTGGATAGATTTTTAAAAATCTAGCATTGGTCTATAGTTAAATTTTTGTGAGTGTATGAATGTAGAAACAAAAATTTGGATTTGTAATTTTTATGTCATTTTAATAATGTAATTAATAGATATCTATTTGTATATATAATGTCAAGGATACAAGAATATAGAATAAGGGACTTGAAAACTATAACAAGGTTTCCATAAGAAACCAACAAGAACTCAAATTAAATAGATGAGTACACAAACAATACTAAGAAAGATGAGTTAAAACTCCAAGAGATGCGTTGTTGAGACTGAAGAATTCTTCAGCCTTGACTCCTATATATATTCTTACCTAGGATGCTTCTTGAGCGGCTACCATCAAACTAAGAAGCTTCTCAAGCAACTTCTACCAATTGGAAAGCTTCTTGAGCTCTTTCTATTAATTGGGAAGCCTCTTGAACTCCTTCTACTAACTAGGAAACTTCTCAACTGACTTTCATCAACTAAAAAGCTTTTCAACTGATTTTCATTAACTCGAGAAGTTTCTAGAATGTTCTAAAAAGTTTTGTGAACCTCCAAAGTGTATGTTCCTAACATCACCTCTTTCTCTAGCGACGGGTTCTAAGAGGAGCTCAGTCTTACTACATATGTAAGAAATCAAGAATATACTATATTATTAAGGTTATATATTTTGTTCTTTATTCTTGGACAATAGATTCTATCGGTCTTTGAAAAAATTGCTTATAACCTTGAGCTAATACCTCTATTGTTGAAATATCCCATCTAAGGATCTAATCTTTATTACGGCCTTCAAAACATCCTCCAAACAAGATCTTCGAACTAAAAAGATTCACCTTTCTAAATTCAAGCAATATCATTAAAGCTTGATCATTGGAATTAAGACTTGCATGGTTGGATCTTGCTCCTAATGGCTCCAATTGAAATCATATTTGGTGTTGAAATATGTTGTCCTCACTTTGCTCAATTGAAGGTTGTAAAAACTATACTAATTCATTCAAAGCTTGCGTAGTAAACAAATCTCTTGAGTCTTCTTCTCTCGATGCTTGAAGGTTTGACATGGTCACTAACTTGTTTCTATCACTCTATTCTATCTTGCAACAGACAATTACATCTTGATGAAGGCTTTAATTTAACTGTTCTCCTCTTAATGACTATTTTTTGAAACCAATCTTCACTAAGAAGTTATCATCAAATATATTTGGATTTGTAGAGATAGAGTTGATAAAATTCGTGTACCTTTTGACGTGCATTGGCAAGATTTGCGGTCGGTTCTCATATGCGCTCATTAATATCATAGCCCTGCCAATGAATAAGATATTCTAATTTGTCCCACCTTTACCATAAATCAAATAACTTTTTCACCTCGTATTCTTCATGGTCTTCAATTTCGATACTAGGTGGTGTCGTAGTAGAGAAAATCTACCTCAAAAAAGTACTAGGCTTTTGGCTGCTACTAAATATTCAACCAAGATCTAAAATAATAAAATCCTCAAATTTTTATAAAAGTCTTTCTTTTAGGACTATAACATCTAATACATAAGTCTTATTTCACAAAAATACTCAAACTATAACAAAATATTCTAAAACTCTCATTCCCCCGTAGAGAGGGAATTTTTTTCAAACTTCATTAATTCATAACTTTTATCTAACCATTCAAATCTACTCCAAATTTATATAAAATACCAATATAGTCTTTACAACTACTACCACAAGTTTTAACTGTTGATTCTTTACCAATGTTTAGATATTGCCAAAACCCTAGCAGTAGCTTCAAACCCTTGTTTACAAACACCCATGTGTTAAATTCTTTATATCTCACAATTTAAAAGTGCAAATACTAAGAAACTTTGTTGTATAGCTTTTTGGCATAATAATACACTTTTTCAAAAAGTTTGAAATAAAAATTCGTCCAAAAACTCAAGATATCATAAATCCCATTACTATCAACAAAACGGCCTACTTATTGCCTTGGAATTTGATCTACTATTGTTGATTCCTAATATCTCCTTTTTTAGAACTTTAAATATAAAAATTCTTTTACATTAGCTATAGAGCTTGAAATCACCTCTCTAACCATATCTTTCAATCTCCAAAAGCTCTCATACAACTCTTCCAATCTTCAAAAGAGTGACAGTAGGTACAATTTGTATACCCTAACTTCAAGCGCCTACTCCTCCCTCATAAAAATTCCAAATCCCTTGATTCTTATACCAAAATTGTAATACAAAAAACAAGCTTTTTAATCCTAGTCTTTGATTTTCAAATGGCCTCCTTGAAGTTGCTGAAACCCTTGTTCTCCTTATAGGCAGCCTCCTCAAAGCCTATTGGGCATGACCATTGACCAATAGGAATGAAGAACTTCACCCCTTGTCTTCATTCATCCATAATTTATCTTCATCCTTACACATTAGCCTCTTAGTAGTTTAATTGTTCATCTTCAGGTCCCAACCTTCTCTCAAAGCTTCATACTAAATATTTAGGTTTTATATAATTTAAATCCAATAATCAAATTAAGTAAAAATCTAAAATAAAGTTTCTTATACTAACTCCCTTTAATTTACTTTACTAACCATTCTAACACATATCTAAATTTATAAACATGTTATATATTTTGAGTGGATTTTACATACTATAAGCAATTACAATACGATAGCAATAATTGTTGTATTCTTCTTAGAATATGTAACTCTCTATAAGGTTCTAAAAGAGAGACATGAAAATTTGGATGTACCTTCATAGCAGATGGTAATTCCAAGCGAGATGCCATTAGATTAATTTATTTTTGGATAGAAAATAGTTCCAACCTTTGATAGTTCAACTTATTGCATAGCCGCTTGGTCTTGATATTCTATCAAAGAAGCCATACCTTATCTCCAATATGAAAAGTAGACAATTGATTTCTAAATTTATCTAAGATATCTTCTAAGTATCTTGAGCTGCTTGTAATTGAAGCTTGAAGGTTGATTGGTGTTGCAAAAGCTGCTTTGTAAATCCTTTAGCCGCTTGATTGTTGTTCTTTGGCATACTCCACAGATCAAGCTTCGGGTGATATCTATAGTTGAAATAAAACGATGTTTGTTGGATTGAAGCATGAATAGTATTATAATGTACAAACTTAGCTAATGATAGATAGAAGATCCAATTGTCATGTTGAAAGTTAATACTATATCATAAATATTGTTCCAAAATTTAGTTAATTCATTCTATTTGGCCGTCAATTTGAGGATAGAAAGCCAAAAAAAATCTAATATCCACCTTTAATATTTCAAAAAGATATTTTTAGAACTTAGATATGAATTGGGATCCTCAATTGGATATGATATCATCTGGTAAGCTATGATATTGATATATATTGTCAAGAAAAAGCCTTGCCGTTTCTTCACTAGACGTAGTCTTTTTATAAAAGATGAAATGAGCCATTTTTATAAGTCGATGAACTACTACAAAGATGTTGTCTAATGAATTGGATGGCGATAGATTTGTAATGAAATCCATTGAAATAGAGGACCATGCTCGTGCTGAAACAGACAAGGGTTGCAAGAGTCCATAAGGGTGATGTCGAGGATTTTTGGACCTTGAACAAATGTCGCAAGAGAGTATAAAGTCCTTTACTACCTTCTATATTTGAGGGCACCAAAAATCTCAAGAAATAAATTCCAAGGTCTTGTTAAATCCAAAGTGACTCGTAGTTGGAAAGTCATGGCAAAATTAAAGAATGCGCAGTCATGTTGGTCCTTCTAAAATATATAAACGTTCTTCAAAGTATAGAAGGTCTTCCACAAATTTGAACTTATCAATATTTTCTCTCATGCAACGCTTGACATCAAAGGCCAAAGCATCATTAGTGATTACAACACGCACCTGGCTAAGAAAATTAGGATCAATAAGTGTCGATATAATGATAGCATTGAGATGAAATTGCTCCTGTTTCAACAAGGTTGTATATTATTGATCAAATGCTACCCTTGGTACAAGATATAATCTCCTTGATAGAACATCAGATAATCCTTGTTGCTTCCCTGGATGATAGATGATAACAAAATTAAATCTAGATAGCGACATATTCCATCAAGCTTGGTGGCGGTTAAGAATCCAAGTTGACATAAAATATTCTAAGTTCTTATGATTTGTATATACAATCATAAGATGCATTACACCTTCAAGAAAATGATGTCATTTTTCAAAAAAATCCACAATAGCAAAAAGCTTCTTATTGTGGATTTTATAATTGATTTTGGCAGCGGAAAATTTTCAAGAATAGAATGCAATAGAATAGAATTTATTATCTATATCCATTTGTGAAAGTACAGCCCCTAGTGCAAAATCTGAAACATCAGTCTCCAGGTAGAATGTCTTTGTAAAGTCTGAATGTATCAATATTGAGGCTATAGTAAACGCCGTCTTGAGATCTTGGAATGCCTTTTGTGCTTGAAGCCCCCATTCTAACTTATCCTTACATGTCAATTGTCTAAGACAGGCGGCAATTTGAGAGTAATTTTTTATGAAGATTTGATAGAAATTAGCAAATTTAAAAAAATATTGTATGTCTTTCACAGTCTTTTGAATGGCCCATTACATAATCACCTCTACCTTCTTGGGATCCATTGTCAAACCTTCAATAGATACAATGGATTCCAAAAATTTCATCTGAGATTGATGAAATACACATTTCTCTGGTTTGGCATACAAACCTGTATCTCGCAGCTTTTGTCATACTAATTTAACATGCTCCTTGTATTCTTCTAGATTTTTTGAATAGATGAAGATGTCATCAAGATAGACCACTACAAACTTGTTCAAATATTCTCAAAATATGTCATTCATTAAATGCTGAAAGATAGCGGGTGCATTTGTTAGTCCAAAGGGCATGACATTATATTCAAAATGTCTATACCTTGTCTGAAGTGCGGTCTTCCATTCATCTCCCTCCTTGATTTGTATTAGATTGTATGCTCTACAAAGATCTATCTTAATATAGATCTTGACTTGGCCGAGTTGTTCCAAAAGTCCTAAAATTAATAATAGTGGATAATAATTTTTTATCGTTATCTTATTCAATCCCTAATAATCAATGCACATATATAAGGAACCATCCTTCTTTTTTACAAAAAATATAAGTGCACCTATTGGAGACTTTGAATGCTTGATGAAATTCTTTGCAATATTTTCATCAATATAATCTTTTAATATTGAAAGCTTATTTTGAAAAAGATTATAGATTGGACCAAAAGGTGGTTGCATTCTTTCTTGAAGATCTATAGTACAATTATATGGTCAGTGCTTTGGCAATATATCAGCATTCTTCTTCTAAAAAATATCTTGAAATTCACTATATTATTCTAGAATACTTATTGATGAAGTCATATCTTCTTTAATTGGAGTCGCATAAATAATAAATGGTCTACCTTCTTTAACAAATATTATGAAAGCCCTTGCTCCAATAAATAAAAATTTATTATTTCGGGGCCTTTTACATATTTTTTTTGTAGGGATCTTCATCAGAAATGTTATTCTTTACAATCTCCAATCTATAGATGGATTATACTTTTCCAACCAAGATAATCCAAGAATAATAGGATTTGAAGGAATCTTGATAACATTGAATACAATCTAGCTTCTATGATCTTTGAATGATACTTATATAGGTGTGGTTTCATAGGTGACACTACCAAAGGATAAAAGTCATCTGTTTATTATCTCTATATGAATAGGTTTAAGTTTTTGTAGTAGAAGAATTTTGTGAAGCTTAATAAATTCTTCATCTATAAAATAAGCGAACACCCTTGAATCTAACAAAGCGGTTGTTTGAAGCTTTTGAGGGCCAAAATACAAAGGCATTATGAAACAATGAACAAGTTGAGCAGAAAGAAAGAAATCTGAATAATTTTATAGTGTTGGATTGTCTAGCCGCATGGTCCCTACTGTGGCTGAACATTGTCATTTTCTTGAACAATTGCACTCTTGATTTTGGTAATATATCAATTTTGTTTTTTCGAGCAATTACCAATCTTATGTAATTTTCTCGCCATAATATAAGCATAGACCTTCTTCCATCTGACGCTTCTTTTCTTGTGGACTAAGAGGTTTAAATCATACTACATCAAATTGCATATCTTCTACTTTTAAGTGGAAATTCAAAATACTTATTGATGTAGCAGGAGAATTTTGAATTGGGTATTGTCTTGTTGAAGCCTATGAACGTTGATCTTATTGACATTGAAATAATTGGTTATCATATTTTATGGCTTAACTAATGGCTTCACTAAATAATCGTGGGTCTGGGAGTAACAATAACAAATCTCTTACATTGTCTCTTAATCGCCAATAAAATTGGTTCATTAGAGCTTCTTCATTCCAATTGATGTCGTACACTAATTGCCTAAAATCAGATGCATAGATTGATACAAAGCGTGCCCTTTAATGTAATGATTTAAACCTCTTAGTCCACAAGAACGTAATGCTCGGATCTTAGCTATTGCCCAATGAGTCTTATCATGTTCTCTAAATGCTTCTGCAAATGCTTCCATAAAAATTTCAAAGTTGCTTAGAATTGGCAATATTTTTTCAAACAAGGGAGCAATCCATGATAATGCTTGTCTCGTAAGCAAAGTGCCAATTAATCCAACTTATGATTCCTCTGTTGGATAAGTATTCGATTGTACAACTATTATCAATCAAATTTGATTGATAAATCCTCGGAACTTTGAATGCGTATGATCATATTTTTTCGGAAGACTAACTCGAGGCTCCTTACCTTGTTGAACAGGCAGATTTTCCTAACGTAATATAGGTAGTACTGTATCCTCAAGCATAGAAGTTGGGAATGGATGCAGTCTAGATTGTCGTACTCTACATATTGCGTCATTACAAAGTTTTGCAACAACCCCTTCAATCTCTACAGTCCTAGCAGATAAAATGATAAGAGCACTTATAATAGCATCTAACTTGGACTCAAAAGATTTGATCATATTAATGTCTTGACCTCTAGCCATTTCAAGAGAAAAAAAGAAAGAATCTTTAAAAAAAAATAATAATATTAGTTTAGAGGAGGGTAATCCACAACCTTTAAAATGCTTTAAGACCTTCAAAGAGAGGGGTGATCTACTCTCTCACAAGAAGGACAAAGCTCCAATATTAATGAAGAAAATATCAGTTTAGAGGAGGGTAATCCGCAACTTCTAAAGCATTGGTATACCTTCAAGTAGAGGAATAATCCACTCTCTAACAAGAAGGATCTAACTCTCATATTGAAGATGAGGGCAATTTTGACAAACTATCAAGGATATAAGAATACAGAACAAGAGACTTGAAAATCATAACAGGATTTTTATAAGAAACCAACAAGAACTCGAATTAAATAAATGAGTACATGAATAACACCAAGAAAGGTGAGTTAGAACTTCAAGAGATGCGTTGTCAAGATTGAAGAATTCTTCAGCCTTGACTCCTATATATATTCTTGTCTAGCTACCATCAAACTAAGAAGCTTCTCAAGCAACTTCTACCAACTGGGAAGCTTCTTGAGTTCTTTCCACTAATTGAGAAGCTTCTTGAGTTCTTTCCACTAATTGGGAAGCATCTTGAGTTTCTTCCACTAACTAAGAAACTTCTCAACCGACTTTCACCAACTAAGAAGCTTCTCAACTAATTTTCATTAACTCGAGAAGCTTTTAGAATGTTCTAGAAGATTTTGTGAACCTCCGAAGTGTATGTCTCTAATACATAAAAGAATATCAAAATTGAACAAATTAATAGCAGCTATAAATTTTTAGATATCTAAACATTTGCTTATTAGATAAAGTAGAAATTTAAAGTGATAATATAAGATATAACAACCTAATTACAAATCAAGTTTGAATAGGAGTTAACAGTTGAATTAGAAAAAATAATTAATAAATGTATGCATCAAGTTCAAAATAGAGAACCAAGAATTATTAATGGAAGATTTTTTCCATTATTTTTTTATATGTAAATTAGATCTCTTTTAAATTTTTAAGTGCATATATGATTTGAAAAAGAAGAAGAAAAAAAAACTTAATAAAATTTGAAGCTAATCCAAATATCTAATTAAGAATAATATCTATTATAGTTTATTGATTAGAATTTAAGATATGCTCAAGATTTGCTTTAACTTTGATTATTTAAAGATTTAAAAATATTTTTTAAAGAAATAAAAGTTTGGTATATATAATAGTAAAGTTAGTATAAATGAATTTTTAAAAAAATTAACATTATTATTATTATTATTTTATAAGATTAGAATTAAATTAATAAAAAATTAATACTATATAATTTTCAATAAGCATTATGTACAATAATTTTATTATATATTTTTGATAATTTTATCTATATTTTAAAAAGTTAAATAAATTAAAATATCATTAATTTTTTAAATAAATTTTAATATAAATAAATAAATTATTTTTAATTATTTTTAAATTAAATCCACTTTTATATATAAGACTATTATAAATCTTAATTTTAGTCAAAAGTCAATATAAAAATAGCTAATTATATAAAAATAAAATAAATAATGTATTCTTTAAGAATCATTAAGGTAACTTCTTAGATACAAGTTGGATCTTTAGATGTTGTTAGATGCATTATGTAGTTGTTAGAACTTCTTTTGGAAGTTTTGTATGTCTAAAAAACTATTATATAAGTATCTTACAATTTGGACTCCTTACTTGTAAGTCTTGTAGTTCTTGAAAAGTTTCTATATGACCTTATTTTTACCTAACATAAATAAAGATAAAACTTAGGCCATCTTCAATCTTATTAATATTTTCTTATACTGTAATCTTGATTTAAAAATTCCCATTTTTTTATATTTAGCAATAGCCATTATAATATCTTCTTTTCTATATATATATATATATATATATATATGGTTTTTTTCTTTTATTTTTATATATTTTTATTTATATGTATCTTTAATATTTTGTACCAAGTATAAATCAAAAAATTATTTTTAATTTTAATAATGTAATTAATTAACTTTTAAAAGAATCATATTTTTTAAATCTTTAAATAATAATTTAATATCTTAAGAAAATACTTTAAAAAAATGAATAGAATTTGGTTGTTTTTGAAAAATAATATTTATGTTTTAACTTATTTTGATTATTTTTATCATATTTCTAGAAAATAATAATAAATAATCTAATTTTTATCACTTATGAATTAAATTTAATTATCTATTTAATAATTACTATAAATTCAAAAAATGATATAATTTAGTTGAATCTCATGCTTTATAAATAGTTTTTTTTGAAAAATGGAGTATTTTGTATGATTTTTTTATCCAACATTATTTTAAAAAGTGCTTGTGCTTATAAGTGCCACAACTTTATTATACAAACATGGTTTGAATATTTGAAACATTTATAT
Source organism: Physcomitrellopsis africana (assembly GCA_036785485.1). Taxonomy (NCBI): domain Eukaryota; kingdom Viridiplantae; phylum Streptophyta; class Bryopsida; order Funariales; family Funariaceae; genus Physcomitrellopsis; species Physcomitrellopsis africana. Next base: position 124,147 of record JAWRVF010000275.1, read on the forward strand.
CACAATCTCTATGTACAAATAACAAATTCAGCTTTGATTTTGATTATTCACAAAACACACAAAATTTCATTTACTTTCAGTTATCATTTTTGGTTTTTGCAATAAATTTTTTAAAATTATTTTTTATCTTATCTACTTATCTCCTAGAAAAAAATATGATTAAATGAAGCTACCAAAAAATTGTAACTTTGTATTGTCAAATCATATTAAATAAAATTTGAATAATAATTCAATTTATAAACTCATCAATAATAATGATTGAGATCATTTTAATAAACTAATAACACATAAGATTTTTTTTTTTTGGTATTCTGTATTTCCTGTATTATTTGGTTAATAAAATAATTCTAAATGTGGATTCTGATTTTAAAGCTTTTGATTAAATTTCTACTTTTTACAAAATTACCAAAAGCCAATTTATTATCAAAATAATGTAGTGTATTAGATCCTAGATAAAATTAAGTATATGAAACTTAAGCAAATTACATTCAAATTAGAATAAATATTCTAAAAGACTATAATTAGAAAGATTATAGGACTTTTTGATAATCTGAGAAAAAACTTTATATATGTATACGTACATATATATATATATATATTTTTTTTTCCATTCAAATGAAATATTCAACTGTTCAAATTATTTTCAAAGAAATTAGTTCAAAAGGAATAAATAAAGTTTTCATAAAGAATTCTTTCTATAAACTTTAATTGAACAAGGAATTTATTCATAATTTTTACGTTTAAAATTTAAAATTTGACTACTTTCAATATAGATGTTGAGAATAAAATTCTTCAAAATTTGAAAATTATTTAAAATTTGGTTTTTTGGGATACTGAAAATTATTTAAATTTTCATTTAATTTTTTTTAGTTTATAACCCTTTCGGTTTATAATCAATTTGTAACAAAGTAAACAGTTACCATATTGAAATCTAAAAAGAATAGATCATGAGTGCTTTAAAGGAGAGTTGAACTTATCTTTTGGATAAATGAATGGGAAGATATGAATATCAAAATTGGAAGTCAAATCAAAACATGAGCACTGAAATTGGTTATTTTTGGTGACATGCCCCAATGAACGAGTTCAATCCAGTCTTCAGGCAGTGATAACCACAGGATTGTGAGTGTGCTTGAATGACAAGTGTCTCGGCGAAGTTGCTGCCGAGGACCGGATGGGTGCCACAATTTTGATATTCCCAGGGTTTAGGGTTTCGCTGGCTATGGATCTGGCAGTTACCGATGTGCACTTACACGCAATTTCAGATTCTAGACAGGTTTGCAACAGCTGGGTTGCCAGTTTTGAAGGACGAGAGGGAGGATTTTATGAAGCTGTGTGGTGATGGCTATGGTGTTGACGTCCAGGTGCCGTTGCTCGGTTGCCATGCGCCCTGCAGATTCAGAACTGAATGCCGTTGCGACACGGCCTCTCGGATTAAGACTCACGATGTTGAGGTACCGAAAATTCCATGTTCGTACTTGTAAACTGTCATGAGTGTCTTGAGAAGCTGCAGCCCACAATTGTGCTGCAGATTCTGCGAATCCTAGATGCGTATTTGTAAGATGAGTCTCTAAGTTCGTGAAAAACTGCAATGCAGTGGACTGCATGAGATTCTCCCAAACTTAAGACAACCGTCACTTGAGAATGCTGGCACTTGTTGCGGAATTCCTTAAGCAAGTCTACTCTAGCAAACCAGTTTACTCAATCGCTGTATGTTGCCATCTTTCTCGATCACATCTTCCTCTCTCTTCTACCTTGTAATAACTTGCGAACTCTTGAGAAGAGAGTTGAGTGAAAATCGAGCAAATGTGGGAGGGGTCATCCTGAAATTTGGCATAGTGGGCGCAGAGGCTCTTAAACTACTCATGTTTTAGTCACATAGCAAGTGGTAATTCGTAGTGTTCATCTTTTTTTAGTGTGGTGGGGTATCGTGCAGTGACACCTCCAGACCCTCGAATTGTTCTCTGAAAAAAGTCGGAGACGTAGAGAGGGTAAGCTATCTTACATTAGCATCAGTTAAACGGAGCAATGAACTGGCAATTAATTCGACGACGAAGAAAAGTCCAATTCAAGTTCAGGAAGGGAGGCCTTCTTTCCGAATCATGGCGGAAGGGAACATGTGGTTACTGGAATTTGAAGCGTCCGGTCTTCGCGTGCTTGCAGATCCATGGCTCTTCGGTAGCCAAACATTTTGGGACCAGGCCTGGCTCTACACTGGTGCGTTGTGTGTCCCTTGATGCTTTTGATTTATGTACTAAATCACTCCTAGGTTAAATAAATTCCTCTCCATATAATTTTGTTAACTCCGACTGGTTTTCACTCTTACAGGCCGGTCTCAGTCCCAACAGAGGGGCGGATTTCCTGGTGACTTGACATTGGAGTTTGTGAATAGCGTGGATGCTATCACCATAACTCAGGTAGAAGAAGAACTGAAATAGTGTTCAGCAAAATAGTTGGCGAATCAAAATTATGTCTTTCAGTTCATAAATGTGATTTTTTGTAAATTTGTTCAACTAATTATCCGTCTGCGAGATCGACAGCCTCTAATGCATGATCTCTTATCAATGCTATGGCAGGAATGGGAAGACCACTGCCATTTACCTACACTCAAGATGTTAAGGTATGGAGATTCATAACTGTTGAGAGAACCATCCTCACAACAGATTGTCATCATAAGTTGGGCATTGCGGTGAAGCTTAAGCTGCAAGATATCCCTTTAGTGTGGATTTATCCTCTTGCCTCATAAAGTGTCATGGAAAATGATTGTAGAAAGGATATGCCGGTATTTGCATCGCCGAAAGCAGCGGCTGTTGTGCAACGACTTGGGTTTACAGACGTCAGAAACCTTGCTCACGGCACCTCCTCGCAGATTTCGGGTTTAAAAGTATGGGCTACCGTTGGTGGACGTGTGGGTCCGCCATGGGCGCTTCGTGAGAACGGCTTTGTTCTCCAAGAACTGCAAACAGGGCTTAGGTTTGGGACCCGGTGTGGAGTTCATGGTTGGGGATTAAGGTTGCATTCTTTAAGAATTTCAACGTTAAGAGAGTGTATCAGACATTGCAAGGACGTGATTGGTGAAACCTTGATGCTTTGCAGGATCTACTACGAACCTCACTGTAGTTTTGATGAAGAATCTGTCCGATCTGTGAGTCCAGGTCATTACTCTGCTCAATCTTGTGTTGTAGAATGTTATATTGTTCTACTGCAAGAATGCTAACATGCAAATAAATGGTATGTGCCTTATGTATGGTAATTGGATTTGTAGCTTATGAAGTAAATAATGACAAATTGGATTGTTCATTACTTCGTGGTACTGCGTGCAGTTGATGTGGTTATAACTCCAGGGCGTCAGTACAAAGTTGCTGGCTTCCCATTGACAGAGAGCGTCGACGAATCTGTGCGTCTCTTACGCATACTAAAACCGCAAGTGATTATCCCCATCCAGTTAACCCACCTGGAAATGTCGGGGTAACTGCAGAACAACTTCAATGACTATTCGTTACTGTCTTGTTCTTCTTATGCAGACTTGGTTTAAGAAATTATTTTGTTATCAATTTGTGGTTTAAATGACATTTGAATTTTGGAATTTCATTAGTGTGACGGCGCCCGTAATCCAACTCATAGGCACTGTGAACGACTTCGAAGAAGATCTTCGTAAAGCCGGAATCACTGCCAGGTTTGTGCATGCTTCTGGTATAAATTTGCATATTCAAGTTACGAGATTCTTTGATCTGCCGATCAACAAGGATGACTACTGATTTTTTGTGGAGTCGGTTGCTTGCAGAGTTGTGGTGCCTCCTCTTTCAGGACACTTCAAGCATGTCCAGCTTGAGCTTCAACAACAAGCTTCTTGACGTTTCGATTTACAACTACCTACTATTTTTTTGTAGAGTTATTATGTGTACCATATTTACAAATGACGGAAGATCATATCAACGGAACTCAATTTGATCCTTCTCAGACGCCACCTTGCAGATTTCATTCAATTACGGATAGGGTCTCATCGCACACAGTTGATTGTAACTCCTGTTCTATGGGGCTGTGAAGACACCCAGAGAGTGGCTATTTCAAAGTTGCACCAGGTGTAGCAGATGACTGATACACTCAGGAACACAGTGGAAAAACTAGCAAAACTCAACCATATGTGCATAATATCTCATGGCGCAAGTCGAAGGCCTTCAATAGTGCGGCAATCAATTGCAGCAATGCTTCATACATGAGAATACGAAATTCTTGAAAAGAAGGGAAACTAACATGAATGGCCAAAGAGCAAGTGGCGCCTTCGATTTCAAACCTACCTTAACAATATAACGATCTTGAACATCAGAAAACATGCTATAAAAAGTACAATTCGTAATTGTCGGAAAGGAAATCCTTGTAAAAACAAGAACTAAGCTCTAAAGATTGAACTCATTAATTGAGTGGCAACAAGTTGGGAAACTTAAGTGATTCAACAGCTCTTGCATATTAGAAAAACAAAACAAGTGATAAACATCAAATAACTTTTTGTTATACACCAAATTAAAAAAATTTATACAAAACAAACTACAAATGAATTTTTTTAAAATATAGTACAATCAAATTATTGCCAAATCTATTAACTTTGAAAACATTATAAGTTATTGAAATATATAATTGTTATTGACATAAAGATTACAAGCTACAACTAATATTTACAATAAAAATTTTAGAAATCAATATTAGAACTTAAATTCTATTATTAAAAATTATAATTTTTGTACAATTGAGATTTAAAAATTAAAAGTAGAATGTTTAACTTAAGCAATAAGAACTAAAGATATAAAGCATATAGAAAATATTTGGAGATTAAAGAGTAATAGGTCTAAAAAAATAATAAATAAAATTAAAAATTATATTTAATATTTAAACTTAGATTTTAGAGTTTGAAAATAAAAATTAAAAGTTAAGATTTAGAAATAAAAAATTATAATTTATAGAATTAAAGATCTAAAATTATAAGTATATCTTATAATATTTTGATATTTTATAAAAAAAATAAAAAAATTTATAATCTTTTTTTTTTTTTTAAAAAAATTTATCTCTAATTATTGTATTTTTAATGTTGTAGATAGTATGATATATAAATCTTTAGATTTGGATATAGGAATGAATAATATTTTTAATCTAAATCAAGTTATATTATTATAGCAAAGTAACTAATTCAAAACTTTGACATGTTTCATAAAGCGACAATCACTTATTCAATCTAAAATCTATAATTTAGAAAAATAGAATTTAATATTTTATACTTTAAATTTGGTTTTAGGATTAAATATTAAAAATTAAAGACTTAAAATTTATAATTACATATTTATATTTATGAGAATATTTTATTGGATATATATATATATATATATATATATATATATATTTTTAATTGACCTATTTTTTATTTATTATTAAAATTCTAATTTCTACATTCACAATTTCAAAGTCCTTCCACACATCTTAAAACAATAACAAATTCTTTGTTAGTGTTGGCATCTTGCTTCTCTTTTATTAATAGTTTAAAGAAATTTTCAAGCATCTTTGCCAATTTTTTTTATGTTAGATATCTTTCTTTTGGCTAAGCTTCATTTTTTATTTAATAAATAGAGACATAACCATTGGTATAAGTCTTATTACTTTATACAAGTAATGAGTTAGTGAGATTAGTTGAACTTGGAATTAGAATACACTTTTATTTTTAATCTTTTTAATAAAAAATATAAAAACTTCTTAGATGTCATATATTAGTACTTTGAATACAAGTAGGTCCAAAATCTAATTAAATGAAAAAAGTTCTTTCTAAACTTGGCTTTGATTTAAAGAGAGCTTATTAATCACCTTAAATCATCACTATATTGTTATATCTCTTGTCAGATATTAATTTCTAAGTACAAATCTCTAAAAAAATTCTTCTTGTGCCAAAGTTGACAAGTTGTTAGAATTCATATTAAGAAGAATTTTACACCAACTATTAATTTGAATTGAACTACATACAATTCAACAATAATTAAAAGATTATAAGGGCTTAATTTAGATTAAAAAATAAAAGAAATAGAATTAAAATTTTAAAAATAATTTATATTTTTAATCAATTTAAATAGAACTCTAATATTAATAAAAATAATATTAATAACAATTGTCCTTCAAACCATTGATCTTAGTAGTTATTTAAACCACTTTGATTAATTAGTAATAGTAAGTTATTTTTTTGTTAGTGTTTATTTATTTTTTTAATCTAATTTGCTCTAATTCTAACTTCAATAAACCTATCTTCTATTATCTAAATCCTATTTGTCTGGTTTTTGTTAGTCCTAGATTTTATTACCTAAGAAATAAGCAAGATCTTGTGATTGAAGAAAATTAAAATTTAATAAATAATAAGATTGAATTGTATTAACAATCAACTTCAAAAGCTCTCATGTAAGAATAAGTAAAATATTATTGTATATAAAGATAAATTAATAATACAAGATCTTACTAGAGAATTTTTTTCTAAGGGTTGTGAATAAGAATACAATTTACCAAGGACAAACCTAAATCTAATTTTTTTTTAAAAAAACTTAGAACAATTAACAAAAATTTAAGGTTTTAAAATTCATTAATTTTTATTCAAAATTAATAAATATTAGATGGATTTAGAATCCTAACTATTGTGCTTCTAAAAAGAAGAGTTTTTTTTTTTTTTTTTTTGTAGTAAAATATGAATTATACACACAATCCAACACAAGTTTTAAGAATCTTATTATAATAAGAGAGTTAAATAGAAGAGATTTTAGAATTGGTTTTTAATCCTAAAGCAAATTATACTTTCCAAGTTTAAATCAAAAGAAATAGGTTGTATTACTTGTTGAAGAATCTCTAAGTTTAATCTTATATCCTAAAGCAATACTTGGTTTGGTAGAATGATACTTAGTATTAAAACTGAACAAAAACAAGAAAGAATTTTTGCCGCCTTAGATGGCTCTTATATTATTGAGCTTTTTTTCTACAATCGTATCATATTATGTAAAAATTAGCTTGGAAATGCATTAGGCATTTGGTTGTGGAAAGGTTTGATTTTACCTTGAAGTTGGATTTATAATCCAAAATAATACATAAAGTATTTACAAATATCTTTTTGGCAATAACTTAAGTAAGCTTCTAATTATCTTAAGTACATCCTATCAATCTTAGAAAAATCTTAGATATATCTTATGATATTCTAATCAATTTCAAATAAATCTTAATTAATCCTTAATAAATCTAATTTTTCTTTAAAAAATCCTAATCAATCAAAAAAATCTTTAAAAAATCTTAACCAATTTTAAAGAAATCTTAAAGAAAACTTTAAAAAATAATAAAAATACCTTTAAAAAATTCTAACCAAATCCTAGCCAATTCTAAAAAAATCCTAAATAAATTCTAATTGAACTTTAATCAATGTCTAAGTAAATCCTAATCAAATCCTAACCAATCTTAATAAAATCTTGTTTCAGATTTAAAACCTCAATAACTATTAAATAAATCATTGATCTTGATTTAAAATTTATACACTTCTCAATTCACTAGTTGATAATAAGTATATAAAATTTGAAGAGAACTAAACTTACAAATTGGAAGAAAAAGCTCCTAATCTGTTTGGGTGTTGATTGTCCTATTTTTCTAATCTTGATGTAAATCTTCAAGCATCACTAGCTTCTTTTTTCACTATTCACTTGTTCTAAAAATTTTCATAAATTTTAAAAATTAAGTCTACTATTAGCTCACAAAAAACTAATTTCAATCCAATTGACAAATTACTCAAAATCATAGAAATCCACATTGGTGCTCAAAAGCCAATTTCTAAGATCCTAATCCACTTGAATTTCAATAATCTTTAATTAAACCATCTAATTAAGCTAATATTTATAATACACACTTAAAAAAATTATATTTACAAATCCACAAATTTTCACTTATAGATTTGCTACAAAAATTATAAAATTCTCTAAAATATATATCTTTTTTTATTCCACAAAAAAACAAAGTTACTCAAACAACCTTAACTTTGTAAAGCTTTCACAAAGCCAATATCTACTTAAATTACTCAAAAATAATCCTCAATAAAATCCTATTAAATCTACTCTCAAATCCTATTCTCTAATCAAAAAAAGAACCTCACATTTGTCATAGATACATGGTTTTGTGCCTTGGGGTGTGGTTTTGACCGTGCTTCACAACTGATCGTCTTTGAATATCAATCTAAGGTTTTCTAAGTATTTTTTTTGAAAGCTATTCTTTACTTTAAAGTAATTTTCTACTATATTTTTAATTAAGCTCTTTTATAATATATATATATATATATATATATTTTTTTTCTATCACCTAATATCTATGTTACAACATGACAACAATTATCAATTTCTAATTTCTAGGATTTTATTGATCCTTGATTTAAAACCTTAAACCTAAATATATTCTTAGTTTAGGATTTTAATCATATTCTATCTAGATTAAATTTAGTCATGTATTTCTTATCTCATCCAAATAAGACTAATCTAAATTTGTTTAGCTAGCTTATTAACTTCTTTAGTCAATATCAAATGCTATCATTGCCTCTTGTCCAATTAAAGTACAACCTTGGATACTTCTTTCAATAACCAAAAAAAATAGTGCAAGTATCATTGTGGAAGGGAGTTTTTTTTTTTTTTTTAAACAAACTTTGGTATTGTAGAAGAAGAATTGTTAGTCTTAGGATTTTTATTATCTTACAAGTAGATAGAATCTTTGAACTACAATCAACAAGGAAGAAAAAAAATCAAAAGGCAATTACTAGTCTTTATAAAAAAGACATTAATACTTAAAAACTAAATAAATTATAAAAATTAGAAGATAATTTCAAGAAAAAATAACCTACGTCTATATTGTATGGATTAAATTTTTGTTATTTATAAATACTTAAAAAAAGAAGATCTGATCTCAAAGCATATTATTATTATAAGTAAAGGAATAATACACTTGCTACTTACTCAAGGAAAAAACTCATAAATCCAACTACATACTTCTAAGCAATCTTTGACAATTGATAATAAATGGTATTCATATAGATTAAAAAAATTTCAAACAAGATATGAATTCATATATTTAAACTTGTAATAAAAAAATCATTTGGTCTATTTCATAAATTCTTTTTACTTTATATTATATCCAAAAGCCAAAGGTTCTAAAAGAAGACTTTCTTTTACCAAATGAGGGACCTTAATAGGTCTTTTGAACCATGGCTTTTCAAAGTGGGCTTCTAGATATAAAGAGTCACTTAGTTGGTGGTTTGTTTTGGCATTCTTTACAAGATATAAAATAAAAAATAATTTTTTTAATACAAGTCAATTATATTAATGCTATCTAATCAAGTAATGATTCTATGTGCCATTTTTGCATGTAAACTTAAGATATCTACTTAGAGCAGAAAATCACATGATACATAATGATTGATAAGGATGACAATTGTTTTGAACATTGATGCAGAAGCTGTAGTTGGTTGTCATCATTGTTAATATATTACTATCAATTATATCAAGCCTTGTATTCAGTGTTGATACCATGATGAAATGGAGTTTAGAATGTATTGAAAAAGTCATAAAGTTGTTATAAATATTTTTTGATTTCCATGTGCAACAGTTTTGCAAATTTGGTTGAAACCGTTAAACTGTCCTCCATGTTTGTAAATATTTTTTTGAAAATATAAAAACTTAACACAAGGATGAAAAAATGATTAGCAAGAAATTTTGAATCAAAATGAAGCAGAATACTGTAATTGCACAAATGTATTTTTTACAATCAATACTACAATATATCTGCTACCAAAGATTGATGATTCATGTTAGATTTTAATTAATTGAGACTTATAACTTGCTACTTTAAGCTCGATATTAAACCTAAAGATAAAAGACCATATATTTCAAATTAGACATTCAAATTACTCTATAAACCAAAGGTATATTAAACACACACAACAACAACAACAACAAAAAAACAAAAAAAAAAAAAAAAAAAAAAAAAAACTCAACAAATGGCCATTAACCATGTTCCAAATTTTAATAGATCCTATTTCAACATTTGGAAACATAGATTAACATTACATTTTTAAACAGTATAGTAAAGGTGTATGATTCTTTATGTTAAGCACTGACTGCAGCAAAAGTTGTTGTAGAACTAGAAGATAACCAAGTATAATGCACTAATTTTTAACAATAGATATAATGTAAACTTGAGTTCATTTAGAATTGCTTGTTCAACTGAAATAGGAAAAGACATATAACAAGCTTATTCCAAAATACCAATAAAGATAAAATTGAGGCAAAACCTTTCATCAAAAATGATAAATTATATGATATTTATACAGATACAAAAAGATTTTCAAAATGATAAAACATTCAAACAATGGTCAAATATTTATTATTTTAAAATATCAAATTTATCAAAAAAAAAAAAAAAAAAAAAAAAAAAAAACATTCAAATGAAATAACATTACAATTTGCAATTCATATTACATGCTTTGAAAAAATAAGTAAATAAAAAAAACTTTCTAAAATTAAATTAGTGACCAATTCTCAAAATCTCATGGACTAAATCTTGAAATTTAAAATTTAAAATTAATTTTTTTTTTTTTTAAATGAAAAGAAGATTAGGATCTTCAAATGTTCTTATTCTTAGTTTTATTTGACATCTTCTTCATCTTTGAATTTGGAATATTGTTTTATTTTTTCGTCATTTACATTAGTTCCAAGTGTGGACAGAAGTTTTATTGTGGCACAATTGTCATGAAATGGGATTTTAAAATATCGATGGATTCTTTATGGAAAAATCATCTGAACACTTCATTTGCCTAAAAAAACCCAAACATTACTTCTTTTTCATATATAGATATATCTTTTTTACAATACTAAATGAGAATATAGAACACAATCAAAAGGTATAGGTTTTGTAAAAATAAATTTACAGATTATATCGTGAGAATACAAAGCATCCATGAAATCCTTCTGTTTACAATTGGTTAAAAAGTATGAAATTTGAACCCTAAAAACATCTAAGATAAATAAGGTGATCAGCTAACACATGATTCCCACAATGCTACATGTAAAGAGACTTTGTAAAAAATGAATTGAAGAGGATTGTTACTGTGATTGTAAATTGAATATGTGTTAGGGGTTATTTATTTATTTATTTATTTATTTATTTGTATCATGTGTGGGTAAGAGTGTGTAAGAGAGGTCCCAAATGAAAACAATAACTCACCGCAATGTGTATGGGAACAAGCAATGAATTTAAAAGCAACATAACATATCCTCTATCTATCTACATAGATAGCTGAAGCTATAAATAAGATTTGTGTTGAGTAATGGAAGCACTTACTTGGTAATGAAAATGCATGCGATTCTTGCTCTCTCGTTTTATATAATTCTAATCTCTTGGAGATTGGAAAAGATGATGATGTCATAAGAAGAAGAAGAAGAAGAAGAATCATGAGAATGATAATAAAATGAGAAAGTTGAATTTGAAAGGAATGTGAGTCATTTCATAGACTTCAATGCCCACAAGAAGTTAAACGCACCGTGGATGAAACCCTACTTGTTAATCGGAAGTACACGTCGATCGGTGGCAGAATCACCTCTGCTATATGTTGTTTGACTGGAACTAGGTGGACATCATCAGAGTGGCGCAGCGGAAGCGTGGTGGGCCCATAACCCACAGGTCCGAGGATCGAAACCTCGCTCTGATAGATCAGAGATCAAGCTTCCGACACTATACATTTACTTCCATCCTTTTCAAACCGCTCTTGGCCTTGGAGTTTTGACACCATGTTTCGGCACTCAGAATTGCTGCTTGTGCTTTTCGTAGTTTTCTTTACATCTGCCGAAGCACTTTTTCTTCAATATCCACCCTGGAAAGAAAATTCTAGTTTTCAACTGGCGTTCCTATTCTATTCCCCGGAAAGGTTTTGTGATTGTTTATCTTTACTGTAGTTACTTTTAATGTCGTACATCCAAAACCAAGCAAAAGGTGAGTGATCTCACAACTTTACAATATAAAATACCTTCATTTCCCCAATCAATAAATGAATGTCACATCTCATTGTTACAAATCAAATAAGTAACAACTTGTATAATGGTGGATATCTAATTCTTCTGGGTTACAATTAGTTGTGATTAATTGAGAGGATGTCTATATACTTTCAAGAGAAACAGTGAATGGCTGAAAATTAGTTCTTGGGAAAAGAAAGAATGCTTGAATGAATGTCAGGTTTCATAAACATGGGTTTTCTTATCAGCTATGTAAATCGTATTATCAAGCTTACAAGTTGATACATTTCATTCAGACGCCTAATACTGCACCTTCATAATTTCATTAGATTTCCAAATGATTCACATAAAAAATAACCGTTGTTTTTTTTACATAAACCATTGTTCTGTGGTCTCTATTTCTGTTCACTTACAACTTTTTAAAATTTAGATAGCAAGGGTTTGAATATGTTCATTCATTAATTCATAACCCACTCCCAAATTTTTAATTATGTTTACTGTACAAGATGGATACGCATATTTGGTTGTGTGTGAAGTCTTAGGAGGTGCTGTGTACTAGACTTAGAGTTACTAATGTGGACCATTAATTAGGTCCAGAATCAGTGAGTATCCAGTCGGTGAAGAGTCGAAATTGTGATTTCAACCCCAGTTTCGATCGCTCGGGTTCGATGAGTTCCAGTGTGGACTGTGGTAGAGTTTTGAGCTATGTGCTCGTTGTGGCGATTTCTGCCGGTCGCACTCACCCCGAATTCGCGACGAGCTCGGTTGACCCGCGAGGGCAAGCTGAGCGTCTCATCAAGGTATTGAATTTGTTCGCCGATGTTTCGAGTGGACCCGATGGGGAAGAAGTCTTTGATGATGTTAAGCTGCAGGAGAATAGAATTATTTTGGACGTTGGAGGGGATGCTGGGTTTAGCACCGAGGAGGTTGGACAGTATGCTGGGTACTTCAAGCTCGCGAGGACTCACGCTGCCAAGTAAGGTTGTTAATTTGGGTTTCTGAGTTTTTTTTTTTTTTTTTTTTTTTTTTGTTTTTTCCGTTGGATTGGAGGAAGCATTTGTTGCCCTGTTGTACTTTGCGCTCTACGTGGATACTGTTGACACACGATTATGTTTCGAAATTGTTATTCATATGTAGTTGAGCTTGCTTGACAATGTGATATGAAAAGGAGGTTATTTCCGCACAACATGCATTGGTCTTTTAAGGACCGATTGATTCGAATTTTGACGATGAGTAGAATAGTGGGTTGAGCATAATGGGATGCACACAATGATGTGGCGGTGGTTTGGGATAACCCACAGAATGTTCTACTTCTTCTTCGAGTCACGAGGGAACAAAACAGACGACCCTATTGTGCTGTGGATTACCGGCGGTCCCGGCTGTGCATGTGAACTTGCATTATTTTACGAGAATGGTCCGTTCAAGATCACGGATAATCTCACCCTTGTTTGGAATGACTTCGGATGGGACAAGGTGTCGGGTATTATCTTCGTGGATCAACCTGTGGGGACGGGCTTTAGTTACAGCACTGATATACGTGACATTCGCCGCAACGAAGAGGGAGTTAGTGAAGATATGTATGACTTTTTTCAGGTATGGGACATCCCTCTTCAATCCTCTGGGCTAACTGTTACTTGAACATGAATATATTTGGAAGTTTCTGACGAGATTATGCTTTAGGTTTAAATGTAACTTTGATTTGTTTGTATTCGGTGACAGGCATTTTTCGAAGCACACCCTGAGTTTGTAAAGAACAAATTATTGGTCACTGGGGAGTCTTACGCGGGTCACTACGTTCTGCCGTTGCTGGAGGCCTCCACAGGGCGTTGAAGCACAAGGAGGGTGTTCCCATCAGCTTGAAGGTGCCAATGGTTTCAACTTCTCTTAGTCAATATTTAAATTCTGGTATATTTTTCTTGTGGAGGCGTAACATTCATCATTTTCCATATTGATTGTTGTGCAGGGTTTTGCAATTGGAAATGGGTTAACCCAATCTGACATTCAGTATGAAGCGTATGCTGACTATTCCCTTGAGATGAACCTTATTACTGAAGAGGAACACCAGAAGTTGAGCAAACTGTATCTGGCTTGTGCTGCAGCCCTCAAACTCTGTGGTAGGACTTAATTAGAAAAGGTGGTCACAATTGCTTAATGTTTCTTAGTTCATTTTCTTATTTGAGAGCATTAACTGAACTTGGGATTCACACTCTGTTCTATATATTTTTATTTTTATTATTAATGTTATTTTATTCTGTGTGTAGGTCCAAAGGGAACATTTGGTTGCGTTGCTGCTTCCTTTGTCTGCCAGAGCATCTTTACCTCTATCCTGGCTATTGCTGGAAACATCAACGTAAGTTCCATCAGTTTTGAGCAGTGGTATTATATACACAATCAACAAAGGTCTCTTTTGCACGTTCCTCATGTTGTGTTGATAGTATAAGTGTATTTTCCGCAGTACTAGGATGTGAGAAAGGAGTGCCAAGGCTCTCTTTGTTACGACTTCTCCAATTTGGATGAATTCTTAAACAATGCAACAACTCAAGAAGCCCTGGGTGTTGGAAACCGCAAGTTTGTTGCATGTAGCCCGTTGGTTTATTTCGCCATGATTGTGGATGTGATGAAGAACCTTGAGAAGGGAATTTCAGGGCTCTTGGAGGATGGAATTGAACTTCTTGTCTATGCTGGAGAGTATGACCTGATCTGCAACTGGTAGGGTTAGTGTCATGAACTAACGACGCTTAAGCATTTAAATCTTTTCCTTCTTGCGGCCAAGTTTGAATGCTAGTCCCCTCAGGAATTTATCATGATTTGATTCCGTCTTTCATGAAGACCACGCGAATCTACTGGTTTTGAGCATGTTCACTTTGTTTGCTCATTGCAGGAAATTCTAGGTGGGTAACAGAAATGGATTTATCAGGTCAGATAGAGTATGCCAAGGCTAGCTGGACTTACAACAGGCTATGGACCTCTGCAATTCCTCAAGGTACTCCTTCCTTTTATCTGACTCACAATAGAGGGTTTAAGGTCACGATCTTTCATTTGTTGAAAAGCTTTCAAATTTGTTCTGGAGAACCATCTATGAACCGCATCATTGACCTCCCGGAGAATGGTAACGATTTTTCAGTGGTCTGATCTCCAAGGCTGAAAGCTATCCAGCCTCACCGTGAAACCCCCTTATCTGTCACTGATTGTCTTTGAAAATGAACATTTGAGTTTCTGCTGAAAGTGTGAATAGACACTCGCCTTGTATCGCACTCCCAGTGTTTAGTATGAATAAGTCTCTTTATCTCCTTGAAATATTTGCATTTTCAGGTATATAATGCTGGTCATATGGTGCCCATGGACCAATCCAAAAATTCGCTCGAAATGCTATACCGTTGGACTAGAGGAATATCCCTTGGTGGCAATTCTTCTGACGCAACCATTGTCAAGGAAATACCTAGAAAAGGGGACAAGTACACAAAATCAGCCTGAAGCACCATTCCATCACTACAAGTAGACTTAGATAAGATGTAAACCCAGAGTTTATGTATAGTTCATGTATAGTTCAGTTTCCTGAATAATATGTTGAGACCTTCTGAAATGTATTAATTGAGTGCAATGAAACTGGCATAAAGCACTTGTAATTAATTGCATTGATATTTCCATTTTTAGATTTGTGTACATTGAAGCTGCAAACCGATCTTGTTGGCAGATATCTGTAGCTTCCACATTATCTATTGTTCACCTTCCACCCTGAACTTTTTGTTCTTTCAACCCCCGTACAGTCTGAGCGTCTTGATCTAAAACATTGGTCACCCAAATTGGCAGCCCTAATTCGAAACTCAGACACTTTTTTCTTGCACTCTATTACAATAACCTCTTGAACAGTCTGGAAATTTCAGTGGGGGGCGTCAGACGAGTAGAAAACAGATCTAACAACAATCATAGAAGTTTGCCCTGATCTAACAAAACTTTAAAAATTGACACAGGTTTCAGCGCGCTTAGGGTTTAGTCAAGGACCAAACAATTATGCAAGCCCCCTTACTCCAACAAACCTTCTGTTCAGTGAAAAGTTTTGTGAGCGTTGCCCTTCCATGTTTGTTAGAATATGTTTGATGAAATGTGCTGTAAAATTTCATATTTTCATGTTTCATAGCCGATTTTAACAAGTAAATGACTTCTTATGTATACTTTGATAACAGGAGTTTTGAAATATGGCAACCCTGCTACATCACAAAGATCCTTGCAAAGATAGAGAGAATAGTCGAGACTCTTGAAGACTGCATTCGATTTCCCAAGTTCCCAGGCATGCAAACTCTGTAGGACATGGACGAGATATAAACCCTGAAGCCCAAAATGACACAAATAGATTTAAAAAAAAACCAAACACCTGCAAGCAGAGTCTGCAGAATAGCAATATCCAGGTATTGTAATTGCATAAATCATGCCAGGAAATCACCCGCAATGGTGCCATGTACAAGCAACCAAAACACACATCCAATTTCTAGCGCTCAAATTTCGGGCACCATGCTGCTAGGTGAACTTGCAAAAATATTCAAAAGTATCTATATTCCACAAATGCATATGCATCACCTAGATAAATAAACTATAACCTTCCTAGCATCTGAGTAAAGGCTCTAGAACTGCCCAAATTGAATCCTAATTTCATAGAAGAATAGCACAATTATGGTACAAATGCTTCCCGTGTGAAGAATCAATTCACACTAGGAAACCATAAACAATCCCACGAACCATAACTACAGAACCTCTAGAATCGATCGTCGGCTGCTGGGATCAAAACGAGACAGTGTCGGGTTAGGACCCAATTCGTCAATCCTTCTTTACGTCACTCTTCTCCACAATCTCAGGCTCCATCAAGTCGAATTCCTTGATACCCAACGCGATGATCGAGATGACGAAACCGATCAAAATACTATGCGTGGTAGTCATGAGGGTTTGCTTGTACGCAAGAAGCGTAAAGGAAGCCCCCACCATGCCCATCGCAATGGCGATCTTCTCGCTTCTTCTCACCATTTCCTTGTTTTCTCCCAGAAAATCCACTAACCACACTGACCTATTCGAAGATTCGAAGCAAGGGAATGTGAACTAGGACCAACACTTGAAGTGCTCAGGCTTCGGGATTGTTGTCTAGATTGCGGCGAAGCGAACGTTGCGATGGTCGAAAACGCTCGGCGGTCTCGTTGTCAACTACAAAAACCTACTGAGCTCACGACCAGTTCGAAGCAACGCGGTGTAATCTAAGTCCAATACTAGCAAAATCGGGCTTCGGGGATGTGTCTAGAGTGGAATGATGATCCACCGGGATGAAGTAGCGGTGCTTGCGATGCTTGGCGATTCGTCGAAGTTCGGGACGCGATGAGCGGAGTCCGCCAAAACCTGTCACCGCGTCACATGCCCCCATCGCCGACGGGCTGGTGATCACGGTCTCTTGATGTCGCGTCTTTAGGGGTAGGCGGGCAGGGGCAGCTTTCGCCCTCTTGATAATTAGGGTTTCGCTTAACCACTCAGCGTCCTCGGGCCTGCCGAGTTTCCACCAAAGCTCAAAATATTTTCAAAGTTTAATGGTAAATTAGAAAAATATAATTATATTACAATAAGTTGCATTCTCATCTTGTCGGTCTTACCTATCTTACTAATAAAAAAAATTCTTTGAAAAGCAATTGAGATTTTTGTGAGATCTGTAAAAGTGTAGTTGGTGGATTCTATAAAACCAAATTATATTGAACATATTCTTTAAATGTCGTTTGTATACATAGAAATTGAGGTTTGGATAATATTAAAAATTAGTGGGCATTCGCTTTTATTTTAAGATATATAATAAATTATTGCATACATATTCTTAACAAAATAATTTCTATGTTTTTTTTTTATTAATTTTATATATATATATATATATATCTATTTTAGAAAATCATCGACTTTGAGATTTTAATTATTGAAACGTGTTTTTATTACAATTGATTTTGAAGTTATCTTGTTATTTTATTAAAAAAATGCATTATGTGTAAAGATATGTAAGGTTTTAATTAAATAAATCAATATTTCAATAAAACTGTTTTGATTCAAATGTTTCATATTCTGTTTTTAATATTTGATTTTGACAAAAAGGAAAAAAGGAAAAAAGAAAATGGTCTTTAATTTTCCCAAAAGTTCATTGTGTTGGTTTAAAAAAACACATTTCATTTTAATACTATGGATAAGTCTTCTAGATTATTTAACAGTTCAAATGAAGTTTTAAAAATAAACTTAAATAAAATAACTCATAATCAGTTATTTCAATCCTCTCATCCATTTTAAATCAATTTTATTAGTGTACACAATCATTATAGTGACATATATTTATATATAATAGGATATACTATTACAATAATTTTAATAAATTATGTCATGATAGCACATAAAAATAAAACAAATTCTTAATCTTTTCATTTCAATTTAAAAAAAAAAAAAAAAACATGCAATATTGTATGCAAACACTCAATTTTATGTCTTTATGATGAAATTCACACATTTTATAAAACAGTTTTCTGTACAAAATATTTATTTTAGATGTTATTGTTGTTGTTATTGTCTTCTACAAAAAATTCCATTACTTAGTGTAATGAGGTAGTTAAATTTTTATTTTAATTAAAATTATTACATGAATCTCAGCAACTAATCAAACATGTTTTTTCAAAATTCCTTGCTTCTATATTATAAAGTTTGTATTTTGGAATAATGTTATTTCTGTTTTTTCATTAAAATTTTGCACACTCCAATTGTAAGTTCTTCACAAATACTCATTGATGTAGCAATAAATTTGCTAAAAGAAAAACATCAAATCATTTAATGTTCTATTACAGAATAAATTTAAAGTTGCACATATTTTATACTTTTACAACACCATAAAAAATGGATGCATTAGTACTGGCAACAAACTGCTACAACAAACTGCTTCTACATGAATTTTAACATGAAGTTGTAATTATATTTGAAAAAAAAAATGTATTGATTTGAATATATATATATATATATATATATATATGTGTGTGTGTGTGTGTGTGTGTACATGGTTTACAAAACCTTCTTTGTATTTTTGTATATGAAATGTTAAAAAAAATGGTTCAATAACTCATAATATCATTTGAATAAAATAATGAATTTAAGATTAAAAGAAAATTTCATTCAATCAAAGAAGGATATTTATCTGGTTTGTCAAAAGTACACTTTGACATCAAAAGATTCAGTTTATTTCGAAGTAACATGATACAAAATTTTATAATCTAATTTTATTTATAACCACAACAGCTTATCTAAATATTTATATTGAAAATTTCTTTAATTTTTTAAAGATAAAATTATTTTTATTGTGTAGTCTCTGTAAAAATAAAAAACCATAATAATGGAAAAAAATATTTCAAGGCTTGAAAACACTATAAAAAAATTCATAAATTTTATATAAATTTGTGGCACATGATTGAAATGTCTAAATGTAAAACTCATGAGAAGATTTCTGCAGCATAACACAAACAAACAAAAAAACAAAAAACAAAAAACAAAAAAAATAAATAAATAAATAAATTTGTATTGGGACATATTTTAATAATAATTTAAATACATATTTCATCAGTAATTATAGTCAAAACTATAATTAATGACCAAAAGGATCCATACATAGAAGTATTGGTTTTTAAAGTTCACAAGTATGAAAAAATCAGTATGTCATCTGAAACAGCTGCTACATGTGTCATCCTTTTTTTTTATTTATTTTTATTTACATTATTGATTGAATATGTCAACTGTTAATAAAGAACCAAATATCTTTTTGCTTACTAACCATTTATAATGACCTAAAAATCTGTTAAGAATGAAGTTCATTCATAATTTTACCAAATCAAATGGAAATTTTATACACTCTTTGTATTATTTTTATATAAAGTATACCTGATCCAATGACACCTTTGAAAAATGATTTGAAAAGTATTGAAAATATTACTTTTCTTTTCGGCTTTTGAAAATAGTTTAATAGATAATCAAATCATATTATCTGTTATAATTTATACTTTTTAAAAAATAAGGTTTTAAAAATAATCCTAAAACAATAAAAACACAACATAAATTAGTTTAATCATAAACTATAATTTTAGAAAAAAAATAGCTATAAAAGTTGAAAGGAAATAAATGGTTAAGTTGAAATTTAAAGATAACTGAAATTATTAAATCATATACATTAGGTACCTAGTTGTGGAAATACATTAGGTACCTAGTTGTAGAGAATTTACATATAACTTATTGGCCAAGCTTTGATAAGTTATTTGTCTTTAATAAGAAGGACAAATAAATATAATAATATTAAAAATAATATTATATTAATAAAAATCTCTTATTTTTAGATAAGTTTATATATAAAGTTTTTCAATGGCATCTAAAAATCCTTAACACCCTTTTTTATGTCAAAACATAACTAATCAATTGTTGATAAGTGTCAAGGATACAAGAATACAAAACAAGAGACTTAAATCAGAAAGAAGAACCAAGAAGAAACTGATAAAGACTTGAATTATCTAGATGAGTATATGAACAATATCAAGAAATGTGAATTAGAATTCTAAGAGATGAGCTGTTGAGACTGAAGAAATTTACAACCTCGACTCCAATATATATCCCTATTTAGGAATTTTTTTGAGCGGCTTCTATCAAACTAAGAAGCTTCTTGAGCAGCTTCTACCAACTTGGAAGCTTATTGGACTCTTCCTATCAACTTGGAAGCTTTTTAAGATCCTTCTACTAACTACAAAGCTTCTTAAGCAACTTCCAACGACTAAATTTTTTTTCAAGTGACTTCTATTAACTAGACAACCTATAAAATGTTCTTAAAAGATTTTGTGAACTTCTAAAGTATATGTCCCTAATATCACCTTTTTTTCTAGCAATGAGTTCTAAGACGAGCTCATACCATTGAAAATCTTCTTATATATGTAAAAAGTTGAAAATACATTGTGCCAACAAAGCTATATATTTTATTTTCTATTCTTAAATAATAGGTTCTACTGGTCTTCAAAAAAATTGCTTATAGCCTTGAACTAGTACCTCTATTGTTGAAACATCCCATCCAAGGATATAATCTTCATTGCGGCCTTTAAAACATCTTCCAAATAAGATCTTGGACTTAAGAGAATTCACCTTTCTAAACTCAAGAAAAATTATTAAAGCTCAAGCATTAAAATCAAGACTTGCATGGTTAGATATTGCTCCTAATGACTCTAACCATAGTTATATTTGGCACTGAAATATATCGTCCTCACTTTGCTCAATTAAAGGCTATGAAAATTAGACTGATTTGTTTGAAACTTGCGTAGCAAGTAAATCTTTTGAATCTTATTCTGTAAAATCTCTTAGCACTTGGAGGTTTGACATGGTACCTGATTTGCTTCTATAACTCTATTTTATCTTAGAATAGATGATTGTATATTGACGAAGATTTTGATTTGATTCTCTCTCTCTTATAGATATTCTTCAAATCTAATCTTTGCCAAGAAGTTACTATCAAATACATTTGGATTTGTGGAGATAGAATTGATGAAATTCTTGTACCTTTTGAAGCATATTGATAAGATTTCTGATTGATTCTTATATACACTCATTGATATTATAGCCATGCTAGTGAATAACATATTCTAATTTGTTCCACCTTTGTTATAAATCAAATATCTTTTCAACCTCATATTCTTCATGTTTTTTAATTTTGATACTCAGTGATGATTGTTGTATTTTTTTCAAAATATACAACTTTCTATAAGACTTCAAAAGAAAGATATAAAAAATTAGATGTACCTTCATAGAAGATGGTAGTTCTAAGTAATATGCCATTAGATTAATTTTCTTTTGGATGGAAAATGGTTCTAATCTTCAATAGTCCAACTTATTATATGGTTGCTTAGTCTTGATGTTCTATCAAAGAAACCATACTTTATTGCCAATATTAAAAGGAGACAGTTGATTCTTGAATTTATTTGTAGATGCCTTATAAGCATCTTGAGTTGCTTGCAATTAAAGCTTAAAGGTTGTTTGATGTTACGATAGATGCTTTACAAATCCTTTAACTATTAGATTGTTATTCTTTGGCGTACTTCATAGATCAAGCTTTGAATGATATCCATAGTTGGAATAAAATGGTATTTGCTGAGTTGAAGTATAAACAATATTATTATATGCAAATTCCACTAACTGTAGGTATAAGATTCAAACATCTTATTGATAGTTGATACTACATTATAAATATTGCTTTAAAACTTGATTAACTTGTTTTTTTTGGCCGTTAGTTTGAGAATAGAAAGCCAAAGAAAGTTTAATGTCTACCTTCAATATTTCAAAAAGATATTTCCAAATCTTAGATATGAATTGGGATCCTTGATTAGATATAATATCATCTAGTAGGCCATGATATTGATATGTATTATCAAAAAAGAATCTTGCTATTTCTTCACTATAAGTAGTTTTCTTACAAGGAATAAAATGAGCCATCTTTATGAGTCAATCAACCACTACAAGAATATTGTCCAATGAATTGGATGGTGGTACGTTTGTGATGAAATCCATTGAGATAAAAGACCATGACCATTTTAGAATAAACAAGGGTTATAACAGTCCATAAAAGCAATGTTGATTCTTAAATCTTAAATAGATGTTACAAAAGAGTACAAAGTCCTTTATAGCCTTCTATATTTGAGGCCACTAAAAATCTTAGGAAATAAATTTTAAGATCTTGTTAAATTTAAAATGATCTATAATTGAAAAATCATGGTGAGATTATAGAACACGCAGTTGTGTTGGTCCTTTTGGGATATACAAACGTTCTTCAAAACATAGAAGATCTTTTTCAAGCTTGAACTTGTGAATATTTATTATTGAACTGATGCTTGATATCAAAAGCCAAAGTATCATTGGTAGTTATAGCTTGTACCTTATCAAAGAAATTAGAATCAATAGATGCCAATATAATAGTGGCACAAAGACAAAATTGCTCCAGCTTCAACAAAGTTGTAACTGTTCATTAAATGCTACCTCTCCTATCCTTGGTATAAGATATAATCTCTTTGATAAAGCATCAGACAATCCTTATTACTTACTAGGTTGATAAGTGATAACAAAGTTAAATTAAAACAATGACATATTTCATTGAGCTTGACAATGATTAAAAATCTGAGTTGACATAAAGTATTTTAGATTCTTATGATCTATATATACAGTCGCAAGATACATTGCTCCTTTGAATAAAAGATGCTATTCTTGAAAAAAATCCATAATAGCAAGAAGCTCTTTATTGTAGATTTCATAATTAATTTTGACAGCAAATTTTTTTTAAGAATAAAATGCAACATGATAGAATTTATCGCATATATTCATTTGTAAAAGTACGATCTTTAGTGCAAAATTTGAAGCATTGATTTCCATGTAGAATGTTTTTATAAAATTTGGATGCACCAAGATTGGAACTATGGTGAATGTTGTTTTGAGATCTCAAAAAGCCTTCTCTATTGGAAGCTCTCATTCCAACTTGTCTTTGCATGTTAATTGAATAAGAGGGATGGCAACTTGAGAATAATTTTTAATAAAGATTTAATAGAAGTTGGCAAATCTAAGAAAGCATTGTATATCTCTTACAGTCTTTGAGATGGCCCATTGTATAATTTCCTCTACCTTCGTGGGATTTATCATTAAATCCTTTGTAGAAAGAATATATCTCAAAAATTCTATGTTTGGTTGATAAAATACACATTTTTCTAGCTTAGCATACAGACCTACATCTTGTAGCTTTTATAATATCAAATTTACATGCTCCTCATGTTCTTCTAAATTTTTTGAATAGATTAAGATATCATCAAGATAGATCATTATGAATTTTTTTAGATGTTCTCAAAAGATATCATTTATTAAATGCTGAAATCCAAACCTGTTTATTATTAGAGAAAATCCAAACCTTCACATTGTCTTTTAATGTCCAATAAAATTGACTCATCAAGGCTTTTTCATCTCAATTGATGTTGCATGTTAGTTGTCTAGTATTAGATGCATAGACTGATGTTGAGTGCACTTCTTATTGTAATGCTTGGATTTTGGCTATTATCCAATAAGCCTTATCATGTTCTTCAAATGCTTTTGCAAATACTTCCATGAAAGCTTCAAAGTTATTTAAAATTGATATTCTATTTTCAAAGAAGAAAAAAAATCATGATAAAGCTTGCTTTGTAAACAAGGTCTCAATTAATCCAACTCTTGATTCTTTTGTCGGATAAGTATCAAATTATAGAACCATTATCAATCAAATTTGGTTGAAAAATCTTTAAAATTTCAAACATGTATTATCATATTTCTCTAGAAGATTAACTCAAGGCTCCTTACATTACTGAAGAAGTGGATTTTTTTGGCAAAGCATAGATAGTACTACATCCTCAAGTACAAAAGTTGGAAATAAGTGCAGTATATGTTATAATATTCCATATATTGCATTATTATGAAGTATTGTAACAACTCCTTCAATCTTTGCGGTCCTAGCAGATAAAATAATAAGAGAGCTTATGATAGCATCTAACTTGGACTCAAAAGATTTTTTCATACTAATATTTTAACCTCTAACCATTTAAAAAAAAAAAAAAAAAAAAAAAAGAATCTATAAGAAGACAATATCAATTTAGAAGAGGATAATCTGCAACCTCTAAAGCATTAGTATATCTTCAAAAAGAGGAATAATCTACTTTCTAATAAGAATGATTTAATTCTAATATTTAAGATGAAGGCAATCTCAACAGACTATCAAAGATACAAAAATTCAAAATAAGAAATTTAAACTAGAAAGAGATTTCAAGAAGAAACTAATAAAAACTTGAATTATTGAAATGAATACACAAATGATATCAAAAAAGATGAGCTAGAACTCCAAGAGATGTATTTTTAAGATTGAAGAATTCTTCAACTTTGATTCTAATATGTATTCTTATTTAGGAAGCTTCTTGAGTGGCTTTTGTTAAACTAAGAAGCTTCTCGAGCAGCTTCTATTAACTTGAAAGCTTTTGAAGCTCTTTCTATCAATTTGATAGCTTTTCAAACTCCTTCTACTAACTAAGAAGCTTCTTAAGCTACTTTCTATAATTAAGAAACTTTTAGAATATTCTATAGGATTTTGTGAACTTCCAAAAAATATGTGTCTAATATATTATACATCTCTAATTGATGACAATTGTTTTCACTTTATAACAATTTATATTTTCTTTAGATCCATAAAAATTCTATTTTTAAAGGTAATATATTTCAAAAATTCAATTAATGATTAATGGAAAGAATACTTTTTTAATTTGGCATACAATCCACTTTTTTGTAATTTTTTCAATACTATATATATATGTAGTATTTATATTCTTCTTCATTCTTAGAAAAGATCAAAATATCATTTAGAGAGATGACTATAAGATCATCTAAATATTCTTGAAAGATGTCATTTATCATATGTTGAAAGATTGTAGGTGTATTTGTAAGTCCAAAAGGTATAACATTATATTCAAAATGTCCATATCTTGTACAAAATACTGTATTTTATTCATCTTCTTCTTTGATCTTAATTAAGTTGTAGGCACCTTTCAAATCAATCTTTGTAAAAATCTTTGCTCATCCTAATTATCTGAATAATCTTGAAATTAATAGTAATAAATATATATTTTTTATAATCACCTTATTTAGACCTTGATAGTCAATGCACATATGTAAAGAACCATTTTTTTTCTTCACAAGCAAGATAAGTGTTCTAGGATTGGATTTTGAGTGTCTAATAAAATTATTGGCTAGATTTTTATCAATGAATTCTTGCAAGGCTATAAGCTCTATTTGTGAGAGATTATAAATTGGACCAAATAGAGGTTGAGTTCCATCATAAAATTTGATTGCATAGTTATAAGGACGATGTTTTGGTAATATATTTGTTTTTTTCTTCTCAAATATATCTTTAAGATCATGATGTTGTATAATAATATAACCATTAGGTGAAAGAAAAAAAAAATTATTATATTATAAAAAAGCCTAAATAAAAATATTTTAACAAATTATCTTTAAAATATAGATAATAGATAAGGAGATAGAAAAAAATTAAAAAATTCTAATGGTACTTTCTTTTAGAAGAGGCTTCTATTTATTCTATATAGCTATAAATAAGATTAAAAAATAGATTTAAAAAATAAATAATATAGACAACTTTTTTAAAAAATTAAAAATAGGTTTTGATAAAATTTATATTAAAATTTTAAGAATTGATATCCGGAGAGGACCAATTGTGAACTTGGATCAAAATCAAACCTTGAGATACAAAATCACACGCCAATAGCAAATAGAAAGTTCTTTTACAAATTGGACTATTGGATTTGAGAGCAAACTTAAGAAGGTTTGTTTAAGCATTAATTTTGAATGATTTAGATATTGACTTTGTAAGAGCTTTGCAAAGTCAAGGTTGATTTGGATGACTCTAGAATTTATGGAATAAAAAAAGATTTACTTTTTTGAGCATTTTGTAACTTTACTTATAGATTTGTAGATAAAAATTTATAAATATGTGATTGTAATTGTGTTGAGTACATAATTTAAATTTGAACTTGATTTAATAGTTTAATAAAAGATTATTAAAGGTCAAGTAGGTCAAAATCTTGGAAATTAGCAATCTACTTGTTGGATTGAGGTGACAATTATTTGAATAGATATTAGATTTAATTTTCTATCTATACACAAATTTTGAAAGCAATTAAATGGTGCAAAAAGAAGATATTGGTGCTAGAGATTGGCATCAAGGTTGGAAAAAGAAGACAACTTATACCTAAGTAGATTTTTGAGCTTATCTTCTATTTGGTGAGTTAGATCTTCTTCAAATTTTTTGTGCATCTTACCAATTTAGTTGTTAAAAGTTATTCAAAATTTGGATTATGATCAATAGTTTAATTATTAATTATTGAGATTTCAATCTACTATAGGATTTGATTAAGATCTGGTTAGGATTTGTTAGAATTTATTTAAGATTTATTTAGGATTTAAGATTTGATTAAGAATTTTTTTAGGATTTATTTAGGATTTATTTGAATTATAGAAAAAGAAGGCAAGAGAATGGAAGGAAGAATTATAGGTGGTACTTCAAGTTGAACTACAAGTTGAAGTATTAGTAGAGGATAAGATATATATTTTGATCTTAACTTTGGAAGTATGTTTGAAGCATTTGTTTTATTCATGCAATAGCAGTATGTTAAAGATCGTAAAGAAGGTAACATAAATAAAGCATTACAGGCAATTGTAGACAAGATTAAACAATTTGAAGGGAAGGATATTACAAAATACTTAAAGTGTTATGTGAAAAAAATAGAATTGAAGCATGTTTCCAAGAAAGAGATGGTTCAATTATTTAAATTGGCTACTGCACTAGAGATAAGAAATCATGTGAAGTGCATTATAGAACATTTTGAAGGTTCATGGGAGAAATATTTTTAAGCATTGAAGGATGAATATTTTTTAGAAGATAGTGACCAGATTACAAAAAAATCATTTTTTGAGGCAACTTTAAGATTTAGTCCAAATATCAACAAATTATCTTGACTTTTATTTATTAGAGCTAAAACATTTATGCAAGCTGCAAAAAAAAAAAAAAAAAAAAAAAAAAAAATCTATTTGTTATTTATGCACTACTAAGTTTTTATTTAAATGAAGGTTGCAATGGAAGCATGAAACAATATAAAGAATACCAAGATATATTCAAATAAAAAAAAAAAATAATATATTGCTAAAACACCAATCTTATAATTATACAATTGATTTTCAAGAAAGAGCTCAACCATCATTTAGACCAATTAATAACTTATCGCAAAACAAACTTATTGCCTTAAAAGAACATATTGATAAAAATCTTACAAAATATTTTAATCAATATCTAAAATTTCTTCTAAGTGTACCAATATTCTTTGTAAAGAAAAGAAATAAACCCTTATAAATATATGTAGATTATTATAGATTCAAAAAATTCACCATCAAGAATTGATATCTTGTATCTTTAATATTAGGATTCTTCATTAATAGACTGAAATTAAGATCTATATACAACAATAGATTTGAGAGGAGCTTATGATTTCATATGTATTAAAGAAAGAGATGAATAGAAGATTACATTCCAAATTAGGTATGGTCATTTTGAAAATAGTGTCATGTCTTTTTTATTTATGAATGTTGTCATATAATGTGGCCTTCTATCTGGGAATACACTAGGTATCTGGCTATGGAGAATTTATTTGAAACTTGATGGCAAAATCCAACAGGTGGTTTGTTCTCAATAAAAAGGACAAGTAATACAAAAATCTCATAAAAGAGAAGCTATATATGTAAACCCTCTTATATTCAAGTAAGTTTGTACAAAAAAGATTCAAATTTCTACAAAAACCCTTCAAAACTTTATTCACCCGTAAAGACTTATTTCTTACTGAACTTTAGAATCCAATAACTCTTGATCCAACCATTCAATTTCTATTAAATTTTTATTCAAAGTGTAGATAGTTTTCCTAAGTTTCATCACAAGAAAGAATCAACCATAAATTCGTTTCCGATTGTCTAATATCTCAAAATCCTTAGCAAGTACTTAAAACCCTAGTTCAGAGACACCCGAGCACTATTTTCCTTATATCTCACAAATCCAAAATTCTAATGCCACAAAATTTTTGCACATAGTCTTGTGACATAAACATATACACTCTTGAAAATTTTGAGCCAAAAATCTATGAAATTGCCTAAGTTATAGCTCAAAATGTAACCACTATGTAAACAGGTCACTTACTGCCCTTAAGTTTGTAAGCACTGACTTCAACTCCCAATATCTCCTTCATCCTAGTTTGGATTTTATCAAGCCATACATAAAAAGTGTAGCTGTGAAAGTGCTCTCTCCAATCCTAGTCGCTAATCCTTGATTGCTTTCTGTATGTGCAAGTTATACTCAAAAGAGTGATAGTAGGTCCAAAATTGACACCTTAACTTTGGGCGCCTTTAACTTCTTCATAAAGAGTGCAAATCACACAAAATTTGCACCTAAACCAGATCCAAAAACCTAAACCTTATGATCCTAGCCTTTGATGTTGGACTCCTCTCCAAAAACAAACCCTAACTCCTAATAAATCCTCGGGCAGCCTCCTTGAAGCCCATTGAGCATGATTTTTGGCCAATTAGAATAGAGGTTTCTATCATCCACCTCTATTCATCCACATGGATGGCCAAACTACCCTTTTTACACTAAAAACCCTTTTTTTAATCCTTCTTCTTATAAGATTTACATACTTGGTGCTTTAAGCACCAAATAAAAGAAGTAAATAAGATCTTTAAGGATCACCAATGTCTAATATAGGTGACTTAAGATATATACAAGCTACTATCAATATAAAATTAACTTCAAAAGTCACTATTAAAAAGAAAATAAGGTTGTATCAACCTTAATAATAATCTTTTTAATAGATCCTTTCTAAACTAGCAACCTAACCACATCCTATAACCAATAAAAATCCACTGATATGGCTCTCATTTAGCTATGTAATACATTATACATTAAATATACATGTACAATTTTTTAACATAGTAGCTGAACCACTACACGATAAAGTTCTAGTTGCTTTTCAACATTTGATGATTGATGTATTTTGTGAATTTTTAGATAATTTTATTGTATGTTATTTGGATGTAAATAGCTCTAATGTGAGTAACAAGATTGTGATTCATTTTGCCAAGGATTTAGATTAACTAATAAATTGGGTTTATTTCTTGTGTGTTTCTTTTTGAAATTATTTGCTCTCTGCTGTCTGCACTCTACCATCGCCTCTCCCTGGACGAGTTCAACCAAGCTCCATCCTTCACGACATGATGAAGAAGATCCAAAATCTTGTCCAACCAAATCTTGTCCTAGTACAATGATGATGATTCAGGATCTCAACCAACCAGGCACCGTCCTTCACAATATGACGACGAAGATTCAGAATCTCGACAAGCCAAACTTCGTCCTTCACAATGTGATGATGATAACTCAGAGTCTCGCCCTTCCAGGCCCCGACCTTCCAAGTATGAGTCCGAGGAATCTGAGCACGGTGGCCGACCCTCGCAGCACGAGGAAGAGCACGGAGGTAACCGTCGGCCTCAAAAAAGCCAATATGGAGATGAAGGATTTGGCTCCAAGACTGATGAGGAGGGTAACGGAGCAGGAAAGGCGACGCTGGATAAGGAAATAATAGGTGGCTGGAGAATGCAGAATGGAGGAATCGCTTAGGCTAGACGGGAGGTTGCTAAAGTTCGGCAGTGGACGAAGATTTTTCTCTCTCGGTTTTTGTTGTTGTGACGTTTTTTTTTTTTTGGGCGTCCGGGAAGAAGAAAAAAAAAGGTAGCAACGATCAGGACTACGGACGATCAGGCGGTGTTGGTTTTTTGGTGTGGAGTTTTTACTAGTTTTGTTACGGTTTGATTTGAGAGAGTATGCTGTGTAGGGGTTGTTTCGTTTTTTGGGTAGTCACGATGAGGAGAGACAGGGAGAGCAACGGTGAGAGTGTGATGTGTGCGGGAACACTTGTCTAGATCTGGGTTGTTTCTGGTTTTGTTTTTGAAAATGTATATCTTTTGTTTGTTTGTTTTTTTTTTTTTTGGAGGATAAAAAACTTATTTTTTGTAAACTTGCGGTGCAGACGGTCGTGGTAAGGTCGGGATGACAGACGTCGTTACATTTTGGATTTCTGAGAAAGAGAAATGGTTGGATCGGAGAATGTTGGGGTGTGTGAGGTCAGGATATAGACGGATTGTTGGGTGTGCGGGGTGTGATTGACCGTGGGGCGATGTGTTGATTGCCTCATCACGTCCAGCAAGTTTCTGTGAGGCTGGTTGTTTGGATTACCAGGGCCTCAGGTTCACCGTGTTCATGCTTTTCCCTTCGAGCTTGTCACCGTTCCGTGTACAGACAAGTTCGATTAACATACACGATCATATTCCGGTGACCTACAAACCCACATACGTGAGGCTTGTGTCAACACTACACCTGAAGCTGAGAAACTTGAATGCAATCCATTTGCAGTAGTAGTCATTCTCAGATGCCAATCTGTAGAGACTGATCTGAAGAAGGAAGTAGAAATCGTCGTCCAACTCGAAGGAATTACAGTCTGCCGGCAAGAAGTATCAAAGTCGCCGTCGTCGTCGTCGTCGCATTCAGAGCGGCATTTGTAACATGAGACTGGTGAATAAGGTCTCATCAAACCAAACCACATGGATAATTAGGCATAAAGTGCTGGAAGCTCGTCAACTAAAGAGAAAACCTTGCTAGTGTTCGTTAAGATGCTGCTAATCCTGGCATCGCTGGCCGGATTGTCACTGGCCACCGCACACAATGCGAGCCGTGTGCAAACTCGTCTTGAAAATTTCTAGCACCAAGATCCAGCTCTTGCACCTTGTGGGAGCTACGCCTTCTACTCGTTGCCTTGAAGCTGACAAGATGGACCGAAACAATGAATTTCAAATTATGTAGCACGGATTTCAAATTAGGAGGTTGTAGCACATCAGATTGATTGAAAGAATTGTAGCTAATTTTCTTTGAAATGAATTTTATATATTTTGTCCAATTTGATTGTAAAGAGGGACTTTGTATCTATCCAAAGCAAATTCTTATTACAACAATATAAAGATGGAGAAATGTATATTTTATTTTATTATGTATTCATGCTATTATGGATTGAACAACTCTTAGAATTATATGTGATATTTAATGTTTTTTGGGATTTATAAATTATTTTCAAATATTTATCAAGAATTTCTACAAAATTGATGTCTCACATATATGATTAACTTTCAAAGACAAATTAAAGTAGAATTAAGATGCAATAGAAATATTTTAAGGTTTAAAAATAGATTTCACCTTAGCTCCTATATTATGTCATTCAAATTTTTTAAGCAATTTTTTTGTAGAAATGAATGCATTAGACTTTGCATTAAATGCAGTCATATTATAAATGGATATAGATGATAGATTCCATCCTATTATTTTTTATTTAAAAAAATTCTTAGCAACTAAGATTAATTATGAAATTTATAACAAAGAAATTCTTGCTACTATAAATTTATTCTAAGAATGGTGTCACTACCTTAAAAGCACTTTTTATACAATCATAATCTATATTAATCATAGGAATCTTAAATATTTCATGGTAGTATATGTTTTAAATTATTATTGAGCTTGTTAAAGCATATCTTTGTCACAATTTATATTTAATATTATATATTATCTTAAAAAACAACTAGACTTATTAGATGCCTTATCTAGATGTTCTTATCTTGTACCAAAAGAAAAAAATACTACATATGATCAACAATGGACTATTCTTTTGAAACTAGAGCAATTATATCTTTAAGCCATTAAATCAACTATTCTACTTGATACTACTTTTTGTAATGAAATTTATTCAAGTATGTTAATATATCCTTTTATTCTTGAAATAAAATATAAACTTTATAAGAACTCATTTTTTTACTTTCTTCCTTCTTTAGTGACATATGAGTATATTATCTTTTAGATTTTGTCTAGATTCACATCTTAGACATTATCTATAACAAATGCCTATATTACTTGAATAAATAGAAGTAAATAGAAGTAGATTTAAAAAATATGAGCTAACTAATATCTTTAATAATAAACTTTGAAGAAGTTTTTTAGATGCAATTTAGATCTTTAAATTCCTATAGATATGTACATGGCTATTTAAACATATATTATATTTTTTTATTTTTAAAAAATATAATTAAAAGAACATATAATTTGATACATAAGTCACAAGTCTCATAGTCCTAAAGAAGTTTATACAAGGTTCTATTGGTAGCTAATATATAAGGCAGTAAGAATGAAGCCATCTCTTATCTTGTTAATAGCTTTCTTGTATTTCAATCTTAATTCAAGATTTTTTAGTTTCTTTGTATTAGCCAATAATCACTATGGTTCTTTTCTATCTTATATGTATGTCTTCTTTGCTTACTTTCTATCCTTTTCAATGACATATAAATATATTATTTTTCAAAGGATTATCTAAATTAATATTTTTAATAAATTGATGAAATTATTATGTTTAATATCAAAGCTTAATATTTTTTTAACAAAGAATAATTATTTCTTTTTCTTAAAAACATCAAAGTACTTTAGAAATTGCAGCTCATTCTCCTATAAATTGTTATTATTTTTACAATATTATTTTTTTTTACTTTTTTTTGTTTTTAATTTTTTAATTTTTTATAAATATCAAAAATTTAGTTGAAATAGAAAATGCAATAGTACAAATATTAGAAAAAATAAGAGATTTAATGATTGTTATGCATCAACTTCATCTACTACCTCAACCAATATTAAAAGTAATTAATAAGAAAGATATAGAAATAATAAGATTTCCTTCAATAATTGCATCACCTCAAGTAATTTATGTAATTGCACCATCTCAAGTAATTTATGTAATTGCATCAACTAGAGAACCAAAAGATATATTTTTTTAAAAGTTTGATGGTAGAAGATCCAAGTTTTAAAGATTCATCAACTCTAACTTTCTAATTATCCAATCTAAGTATCTCAAAGTAAATATATTGGAACTTTATTCAATGGATTTGCTCTTTTTTTATTCTCATTATTTTTTAAAAGATAAGATCTTATATTGGATAACTTAGATATATGTTTGACAAAATTTTGATCTATGTAAAAAAAACATGATGTGATTTGTATCCTCTTCAAGAAGAAAGATGGATCCATACAAATGTATATATATTAATATGGACTCAACAAATTAACTATCAAAAATTATAATTCTTTGACTTTAATATTGAGGCTTCTTGACCAATTGAATGAAATTAAGATCTATATTAAGATAGATCTATGAAGAGTATATAATCTAGTATATATTTTTTTTTAAAAAAATAAATAAAAGATTATATTTTAAATTAGATTCAACCATTTCAAATATAATTTAATACTCTTATGACTTATAAATGCTCTAATTTCTTTTTTATATTTGATGAATGATATATTTTGTAAAATTTTAATTAATTTTTTTATAAGTTATTTAAATCAAATTCTCATATATTTCTAAAATATTAATTAATATAAACAACATATTTGTCTCATGCTACAAATATTTAGAAATAAAAAAAAGTATGCCAAAATAGACTAATGTGTATTTATATAATTTAAATAAAACTTTTAGAATATATCATTTAAAATGACAATTTATAAATAGATTCAAAGAAGATACAAACTATTATAGATTGGATAATTCTAATAATAATACATGATATCCAATATTTTTTTAGAATTTCTAAATTATTATTAAATATTTTTTAAAATTATTTTTAAATTACAAATCTATATATTTAATTAATTTATGAAAGTAAATTAAAATAGAATAAAAATTTAAAATTAGTATTTTAAGGTTTAAAAACGACTTTTATATCAATTCTTATGTTATATCACCAAAAAAATTTTAAATCATTTTATATAGAAAAAAAATATATTAGGCTTTGTATTAGATATAATTTTATTATAAATAGATGTAAATAATAGACTCCATCCTATTGCTTTTTTTTTAAAAAAATTCTTAATAACCAAGATTGACTATGAGATCTTTAATAAAAATCTTGCTATTATAGATTTATTTAAAAAGTAGGGTGACTATTTAAAAAGCACTTCTAATCCTATAATAGTTTATATTGATGATAAGAACCTTCAATATTTTATTTTAATATGTATCTTAAATAATCACCAAATTTATTAAAGTATATTTTTGTTATAATTTATATTTGATATTATATATTTATTTTTAAAAAAATAAGGCTTATTAGATGCTTTGATTAGATATTCTTATCTCACACAAAAATAAAATGCTGCATATAATTAATAATTAATTATTTTTTTAAAACCAAAATAATTATATGTTTGAATTATTAAAATATAAATTCTAGTTGATACTAATTTTTTTAATAAATTTATTTTACATATATTATTAGACCTTTTTATTTTAGATATTAAAAATAATTATTATAATGATTCAAATTTTTTTTATTTCAACAACAATCTTCTCTATTATAAAAGGTGTATATATCTTAGAATGTCAAATATAATTACATATACTTCAAGTACAAGTTAAAATTTTGAATATAATAAAACTTTAGAATTTATTTCAAAAGATTTTTTATAGCTTTAAATGTAAAAAGTTGACAAAGTATTTATTCAATCTTATGGCACTTATTTTCAAGAAAATACTCTACATTATGAATCTTGTGTACTTCTTCAACTTCTTTCTATATGATATTTGATCAAGGATCTTAGTTTGTATCAAAGTTTTGAAAGACACTTTTTAATATATTGAAGATTTATATAAAATTATCTTTAATTTTTTATTTTCAAATTGATAAACAAATAAAATGCTTAGATCAAGTATTTGAGTAATATTTGCAGTGTATTATTAACTATGACAAAGACAATTAGACAATTCTCTCGCCATTAATAAAATTATCATAAATTAATATAGTATATTCTTTTACTCAAAAAATACTATTTTTTTTTAATTATAATTATCATCTATAAATTTGATATATATATATTTTTTTAAATTTAAAAATTAACCACAAAAGATTTGATAAGTAGGATTATAAAGCTAAATATATAATAACTATCTTCAAATAATATATTATAAATGCCATATTATACAACTAAAAAAGATTTTAAAAAATAAAAAAATTATATAGATATTTAAAAAAAATAAAAAATAAAATAAAAAATAAAAAATAAAAAATTCTATTTAAAATTAATCATAAGATATGATTATTTTGTTGTAATATTAAGACTAATTGACCTTATAAAAAGTTTGATTATAAAAGACTTTATCCATTTATTATTCAAAAATAGACTAATCTAATTTCATATCAATTATAATTACCACAATTAATAAAGATTTATCTTATATTTTATATGTCTTTTATTGAGTCTTATGTTACATTCAACATACTAAGACGAA
This sequence comes from Physcomitrellopsis africana, assembly GCA_036785485.1. Lineage (NCBI taxonomy): Eukaryota > Viridiplantae > Streptophyta > Bryopsida > Funariales > Funariaceae > Physcomitrellopsis > Physcomitrellopsis africana. The sequence continues at coordinate 160,244 of JAWRVF010000275.1, forward strand.
AGAAATTGCCACCACCTATTATCTAAATAGATAATAACTAAGAATTTGAATTAGAAGAAATTTTAGATTTGAGATAGCACCAAAATTAATTGTAATATCTTATATACTAGTAAAAATATAATACTAATAAATACATATGAAAGAAATTTAAAAATCTTCTAAATACATTAAAACTTATTTCTAATTTTTATTAATAACATCTATCAAAATAAACAACCAACCATTGACAAAAAGATGGTATAATATTAAAAAAAAGAAGTTCAAAGATCAATTATTAGAACTTCTTTGCAAGATAGAAAACGAATATTTTGTAGATTCATTTTAATATTATTTTTTACAAAATTCTCAAATCTACTTAGATTGTCTCAATCTTTAAAATGTTAAAATCAAGATGAAGATCTTCAAGAGAGACATGTCTTTTTTTCAATAGATGGTAAAATACAATATATATAGTATCAAGAACTTAAAAGAGACTTTTAATGTTTAGTGATACTACTAGAGATGGATACTACACCTAATAGCTATCACGAACACAAAATATAGATTTGAAGTCTAAACAAGAAGTTCAAGAAAAACTGGCAGAAACTGGATTAATCGATGAGTACAAAAATAACACCAGAGAGGTGAGCTAGAGCTCCAAGAGATGTGTTGTCGAGACTAAAGAACTCTTCAACCTCGACTCCAATATATACTCCTACTTAGGAAGCTTTTCAAGCAGCTTCCACCAACTAGGGAGCTTCTCAAGCAACTTCCACCAATTAGGAAGCTTCTCAAGTAGCTTCTACCAACTAGAGAGCTTCTCAAGCAACTTCTATTAACTAAGAAGCTTCTCAAGCAACTTCTACCAACTAGGAAGATGTTAGAAGGCTCTGGAAGATTCTAGAGAGTTCTAGGAACCTTCTAGAATGTTCTAGAAGATTTTGATAAGTATGTCCTTGAGAATGGCATTTATAATATATTGTTTGAAGATAGTTATGAAGGTCTAAATAATGATCAAATAATTAGGTGGTCTTTTTGCTTTAGTATGGAATAATATCAATAGCTTAAGAGATCTATCAACTACTTTTGTACAATATATAAATCAAATTTGATAAATCATGGACGTTAGTAACTTATAAAACAACTTAACTTCATCTTATACAACTTGTCTTTAAAAGAGAAGATAATATGATAGATGCCTATATCATTTAATTATATAGAATTAAATAGAAGTAGAAGTAAAGATTTTAATATCTATTATAATTATTATAATTAAATAGTCATTATCCATTCTAAGAATTAAAAGGTGACAACCAAATAGAGTGGAAACTTAGTAGTAATAGATATGAAAATATATATATATATATATATATATATATTAAATATTTCTTAAAAAAATAAATAATTATATAATATAAATAATAATCTATTAATAATAAGTAAGAAGCATCATCAAATGATAGAATAGTTGTAAGGCTATAAAAATTAAAATAGACAAAAGTAAGTAGAATTAGAGTATGCACATCTAATTTATATAATGAAATTTTTTTGTATTTAATAAAATATAACTTAAAAGAATAAAAAAATTAATATGTAATTAAATAATTTAATATTAATCTCAATAATTATATTAACTAAAGTATTATTTTGTCAATAAAATCATCTAAGTTAGCAATATACAAAACTAAAGAAAAAAGATACAAAGACTTATTATCTAAGGTTCAAATTTTGGCACTTCTTCAATAATATTGTTATATGAATTTTGATACTTTAGATATAAGTTGGTCTATAGTCCAATCATTTAGAAGTTCAATCCAAACTTTGTTACAAGTCAAAGAGACTTATTAATTATCTTTAATTATTATTGAAACGTTGTATTTTTTATCAAATATCAATTTACAAATAATAAATCTAACAACAATTTATTGTACCATAGTTGATTTTTTATAGGCAAAACCAATATCTAAAAGGTTTCAATATCAACTATTAATTTGAATTAAATTACATATAATTCAACTTCAATTAAAAAAAAATAATAAAGCTGAGATAAATCAAACAATAATAGAATTATTCTATTACACAATTAGTCTACATAGAATATTTGATTGAATAAAATAACAATAATAATTGAAAAATTGTAGCCAACAACTACCTTCTATACATTTATATTACTTCTAATAAATTATGGTAATTAGCCATCTTTCTATTAGTGGCTACTTATTGTCCTATCATAATTTGCTCTAACTTGGGTCTTTGGTTCTTAAGTAGATTGGATTTTTTCGACTTGCTTTAGACCTTGTTGGTCAAAGTCTTTATATTGCTTAAATCCTATTAGTCCAAATCTATTGCTTAATTAACTAGGCCAATTAATATCTAATTATATTATAATGATTGGATATCCAGGTTAAATTTGATAAATTTAAATGATAAAGTCAAAAATATTAATAAATAATCTTAAAATAAGAACTAGAAATTTAAAATATAATATTATCAACCTAGGCCAAAGTTGAAAAATAAAAATAAAAATATTTTATAAAAGAAACAAATATATTTTCTAAATGAATATAAAAGAAACACTTGGCTAAGTGACAATTTAACAAAAAAGTATTAAATATCCAAATAGTATTAAAATTGGTACCTCAAAATAATAAATATTTTTTAGTACCATTATAGAGTTAGATATTTGTAATGAATACAATATATATAATAATATTTCTATTGTAGAGACTTAAATTAAAAATATAATATACTTTAAAAAAAAATCTATAAAAAAAATCAAATTTTACAGCTAATTCTTTATTTAGAGCCATATTTTTTATAGAAGGGAATCTCTAAGCCACTATAAAGGACTAAGTAGATGGAGCTATAAGCTTTTGATCTTAAAATTTTAAAAACTTAAATTCTAACAAATTATTATTTTATTATATTAAGATTTGAAGTTGTTTTAGACATTTAGAAATACTCAAGTCTCATCTATAATATTTTTAACAATTATTATATGTATAGAATAGTTAGCTATTAATATTAATTTAAAATCCAACTACAAAAAATAATATCATATTAAATTTTTTTTTTATTATAAAATATAAATAAAAAATATCAAGATTAAGCTTTATTCTAAGTTTGAAAAAAAATTTAAATAGATTAGAAGATATAGCCATTGGAAGTCTTTATTAAACTTATAGTAGAAGGCCAACTAACATTAATGAGACTTTTATTGAAAGATCTATTAATCTATAAGTTGAATTTCTTTCAAATTTTGTAACTAAACAAATTATCAAAAGAAATAATAGTGTCTAAAAAATAAAACTTATATAAATATCTAATTATGAGTTTTATCTTGTTATAATTTACTAATCAAGATTTTAAAACTTTTTAGGATATTTTTTGGATTGTTAAGATTTAGAGGTTGGTAGAATTTAGAGTTGTTTAGGAGAGTTGACATTGTTGAAGAAGAATACTATCAAGTACTTTGTTTTTAAAATTATAAGATAATTGTGATATCATAATTATTCTTTTTTTATAACCAAATAGATAATTTATTTCTAAATAAGATTTTATATAATACAAGAACATAAGAGATTTAATGCAAGAATAAAAAGATATACAATGCAAAGTATTTTATACAAAAAAAATAAGACGGAGATGATAAAACTATTTTAAAGTGATATATAGTCTTAAAATTTATCAATATTAATTGAAGTTCTTTCAATTCTATTATCAATTTTATTAAGATAATTTTAAGTACTTTTATGTATTTATTATTATTATTATTTATTAATAAAAACTATTTTTATTTTTTATTTTTTATAATTTTATAATTTTATATTTTATTATTATTCTATATTTATATCTAATTTAATATTTTAGTTATTTAATCAAGATTTAAAATTCTACAAATTTTATTTGAAATATTTTTTAAAAATAATGTTTATGTTGTAAGCTAATTAACATGTTAGAAATTTATTTCTAAAATAATTTTAATTTAATTTTGTTAGTTATATTTATTTTTTATTTACATATCAAAATTAGAATAATCTAATTTTTATATTTTGTAAACTTTAAATATTCAATTTAATAACAAAACTTTTATTCATTTTTTAAACTATCTATATAATTATAACGAACCTTCAATAAAAAAATTAAAAATATTAAATTACCACCATATTAAAAATATAAAATATTTACAAAAAATAAACTAAACTAATATTAGTACTGCAAAAGCTTTTTTGTATTTTTTATATGAATTATAGCACCTCAAGTATCATAAGGAGAATGGTAAGCCATAACTGCAATTTGCAATTAGTTCAGTTGAATTAATTAAATCAAATCATGGTTTATGTTTGATGAACATTTTTTATAAAACAAATGATGTAAAGGAAAAATACTATGACTAACTTAAATATTATGAACTTAATTGTGAAGACATAACTACTAAAGTGCATTCTCATGTGGTCAAATTTTACATTAACATCTAACAATTTCATTCAACACCTCTAGAAGATGTCCTAGAGGCACTAAGACTAATTGCAACATTTTGAACTCAAATAAACAAATGTATACATCTCATGAAGAACTTTGACTAATCTGCAAGATCCTAGTCTAATAACAAATCCTTACCTGATTGCTAGGATTGCTAGGTGCATGCCACTGCTTCATCCAACCCTCTGGACCTCTGATCGACCATGAATAAGTTCTAGAGCACCGTAGCACTTGCAGTCGGTGGTCCAAATACCGTAACTGTTCCGTGGATCAGTATATAGCGGCATCTAAGGATGCACAGTTGGGACTGCAGTTAATCCAATGCCTTAGAGGGGCAATGGCATCTTGAAAGATGAGCCTACATTAACAGAATGTAGTAACCTACAGAGCTGGTGGTGGACTATCACGTGGAGGTGTCGGTGATCGGGTCCTGGTGTGTGAGCTTCGGAATGCTATTTTCCTGTTCTCAAACATCGTAGCTTTTCTTATTCGCGGTTAATTTATTTGTCCAAGATGGTGCAGTTCCTACTACGCAAAGGACCCATTCGGTTAGAACTTGGGGAGGTTTTGCACTTCGTGCAAGTTGGGTTTGTTTCTCGATTCTGGTTTTGGATTCTGTTTTTTAAGATGTTTCCACTAGCTCGACTTAATTGCACATTTGAGTGTGACGCTCTTGTCGAGTGCTGCTGGAAAGAGAGTGAAACACTTGCAGTTGAATAATTTAAAAATCTCTTTAAAACTACACCAGGACACGATATAGCAACAGAGATTGGGATCTTATTCTGCAACGCCCGCAATTTAATCAGTAGAGTCACTATGCATCCAGGTCCTCCAAGATTCGGTGTTCCAGGCAACTTGAAGCATTTTTCCGTTTTGAAAAGTCAGGAGATGTATGAAGAATGTTATGATTCTTCCTTGTCTACTCCTGTCAGCAAATGCATCCATAACACAAACCAAAGTTTCAACTCACAAATTGCTTTGAGTTTGTTTAGAGTCTCCGTGTGCTTCTGTCATCACTGCCAACGCCTTGTCGAGCTGAACCCTCTTCAAATACTACGTGATGGCATTTTTCTTATTTTTATTAATGATAAAAATTAAATATCTATTTTTAAAATAATATTTATACTAATGTAAAATATTTGTATTAAAATAATATCATTTTTTAAATTTAATATATTATTTTAATATAATATATCATAAAAATAGAATTATTACAAACCTTTCAATTTTTTTTTTAATAAGAACCCTTATAATTATAAACATGCATATAATTAAAAAATGATAACATATATTTCTTATTGATTAAACTAGAGATAAATAAAAAAGAAGTATTTAATTATGAAATAATTACTTCTTTTTTATATTTAGCATGTTCTTCTTCAATGAATGTCGTTTGGTCCAATACTTTAGTTGATGTTAACTTAAACTTAATAATTTACCAATTTGGTGTTAATTTTAATATATAAAAAACTAAATAAAATAAAATCTATAAAACAAAAAATTATACATCAAAAGACATATCTTTTAGAGAATGATATATATATATATATATATATATATGAATATAAAAAAAAAAATCAAAAGTGGTAATACAGGTTGGATTCTAAAAACAATTAAATAGATTTTTATTAAATTGAAAAAAAATCAGTATGCATAATTAAACTACTAGATAATCATTTAAAGTGTATTTGATTTCAAAACCGCAAGCTTCATTCTTCTAATTTTTAAGAATTGAATCATATTAGTCATTTAAGAATTAATCTTGAAAAGAGATCAATCTATGATTACTGATGGCAATAAATTTTTTAGAAAAGTAAAATAATATTAAAAGAAGGAATTACAAAACCAGAAAAAGAAAATAAAACATAGATTAGAATTTTTTTACATAAACATGTAGCCTCTTACACCAATCAAAATCATCATATATAGCAAGATTACATTGTATAAATGGATTACATGACAAATATCTCTTATTTTTAATTGATTTTATGTATAATATATGATTGATAGTGGATATCTCATGGTTTAAGATACAAATACATTAAGAAATTGCAACTGCTTATGGAAAGATGAATTTTATTAATAGTTTAAATAAATACAGTTTTAGCTATTTCAATGAATCATAAAACCTTTTATTTTCTTACATAAAAAATCTCAATTTTTTATTTTAACATCTTTATTTTTCTTCTCATTTTCTTTTGTAAAAAGTAATCTAATGAATTTTTATATTATTCTCAAATATATTTTGAAGTTAGAAAGTTTTCAATCAGTTTTAAAAAAAACTTTTATTTTTTTACTTTAAAAATAAATAGGTCAAAATAAAAATATTCAAATGCTACAAAAAATCATTGGATAGTATATTTATATTATTCTCAAATATCGATAGAATCTATAATAATTATACCATGATTCTTTCTTATAAAAATTTATCTTTCTATAATAGTATAAGATATAATATTTTTAAAACATAGTATTGATTTTTGTCTCTTAAGATATTCAAGATAACATTTTTCTACTATTATATATAGGGTATTGCTAATGCCACCTAAGTTTTTGCTACTACCACTATAACTTATTCTTATTAAATTTTCAATTATTTTTTATTAAAATTAAATTTTCTTTCTACATAATTTTAAAAAAAACATATCATATTAGAGATATTAACAAAAAATTTGATTGGAATTAAAAAAAACTAAAGAAATATATTGAGTGGGTGGCAAGTTGTGGTGACAATAGCAAAAATTATGATGGCATATAGTGGACGGCAAATTGTGGTGGCAATAATAAAAACTACGGTGGCATTAGCAATATCTTTTATATTTATATATATATATATATATATATATGTGTGTGTGTTTTATTCTTATTCTATTATGAAAAATAATAATGAATGTTGATTACCTTGTCAAGTGGATTTATAGAAAATAATTCTAGTATTAGATATTTGATATTCATAATAGATATTTTTTAAAGCTAGTTATTAAAAAAACTAATTAAAAAATAATTTTTTCTTTTATATTCTATTTTATTAATTAACTATGTAGAATTAATTATCTTGATGGATTACTTAAATAAGATAATTTTCTTAAGAATATATCCAAAACCTTAATATTAGCTTTTGCTTAGTTGATTTTTTATCTTAAGTTAGATTTTTGTGTGATTCTTTGGCATGCATCCAATCTTTATCATAACAAATAGCCACAAGAATATATCAAAAGCTAATAGATTAAATATATTTTTAGCCTATGATATTTTTTTAAAGTAGCTTTGTATTGGTATTAGTTGCAACTGCATAAACAAATAGATGATCTTTTGGTGAATTGGTGGCCACTAACAACTCACAATAATAATTTGGAAAGATTTATATTGTATTTATATATAGATTGGATGTGCGTATAACTCCCATAGATTTGTATACATGTATGACACCTATAGAATTGTTAAGTGTATCTATGATGATACAGTCATCTAATATATACTTTATCATATTGGAATAGGTAGGTTAAAGTAATATTATTTAATAATTTGAAGAATTTATCCAGACAAATTCAATTCTTTCATGTATTAGGTAGATAATAGGAGCCATTATGATAGCATGATTTTTGATGTAGCATTGACTAAATCAGAAAATGATATCAAAGACTTGTGTGCTTCTAATAATTCAATTTGTGAACATACCTGCTACATCTTGTATTTGTCCCAAAGTTGGACAGTTTACCATCTTTGAAAAGCTCATATCTTAAAATTAATTTTGTATATATAATGAGGGTACACTTTTCTAGACAGTTACTTTGACCAAAATTTATGCACTATTCAAATTGCATGCACCATTTTTTAAAAGCTGAATTTGTACCATTATATATATTAAAATTATCTTAAGACATATTCCCGAGTAAACATAAGTTATTTCCAAAATTTTGATTGACCACTTGTTTATTCATAGAAGGATTATTCTTCAAATCAAAAAGCGTGAAAATCTATACCAATGTACTCCATTTTATAATAAATGTTGCATTATTTCAGTAGAAAGTAAAAATCATAGCAATGATAAAATTTAATAAATCTATCTAAGACAATTTTAGCAACCATCTACCTTACAATTTTGTCAAAAAGATTTATGGGAGGAAAAGAAAATATGGATACTTACACACATCCATTAAAAATTATGTTAATGCATTAAAAATTATGTTAATGCATTAAAAACTTATACACATCCAAAAAATGTAGATTTTAAGAATTTCAATATTAACAAAAAAAAATATACATATCAAATATATCTAATATAGTAAAAATATTTTTTATTAGAAGTATCAATTAATGGTATTTTTCTCATATAATTAAATTTTTATCTAATAATAGACTTTATGAATTGTAATAATCAAAATTTCTAATTTAAAATATTATATTATCAACATCTATTTATATATATATATATATATATTACTTTTAATAACTATTTTAAATCATCTTAAAGCTATGATCTTCATCTAAAATTGAATTTATTAGACTTTGTGGTAACTAGGTCTATGTGTCATAATAATGATAAAGTTCTAAGCTCTCACCAGTATTAGAATTTAAATCTTTATGGATCAGCAAATACGAGAATTGTTTTTGAATGGGGTCCTCTCTGGATTCAAGACCTTTTCTTTGTTGGTTTCAATAAAACAACCCCTTTCAAACTTTTTGTTTGTTTGTATCAACACATCCAAAGCATGAAGAACTTTGTCAATCAGTTTGCTTCCTCCCTCTTTTATTTATTTATATATATATATATATATATATAAGATATTTTTTATGTGTTATTGTTTTTAATAATTTGTTTTTATTTGAAATGTAATTCACAAGTTATATGAAACAAATACAAAATAAATATGTTTTAATTTAAGATTAAATATGTCAATTTCTTGTTATTTATGTAATTACATAGATCATTCTTATTAAAATTATTATCTCAAATGATATTATAATCAATTTTATCTTACCAAAGCATATTTTTTTGTAGTTGCTAATATTTTTACTTTGAGATATCTAATACCTACCTTATGTATCATGTGTAGCTAAGTATTTTATCTTCAGGTGATGTTTCTTATTTATAACATGTTGTAATATATAGTGTATATTTTCATATTTAAAACATGTCAATTAAGTATAAGGAAATTGTATGGTTTTGTAAAACTTTATAAATTCCATTAATTGGAACTCACCTTGCACCAAGTTTCTTCTGTGTGAATTTTAACATTTGCAAAAATACTTCTTAACTTTTTGAGGTGAAAATATTTGTCAACATAAAAAAAGTATAAAAGTAAAAATACAAACCATGTTTCTGTATATAATAAAATCACAATAATAACTACAATAAACATGCATTACAATTATATTGTTGAGTTTTAATAATTAATCAAACTTGATTAATGAATTTTTCTCATTTAAACAGTTTGATATTGTGAAAGAGAGAAAAAGTGTTCATTCCTTGATAGCCAAGGATACAATTATGTTAACATACACTCTATAACAGGTAGCTATTGGCTTGATACAATATAGTGGAATGTTGAGTTTAATATAATTAATTCTCATATTGAAGCTGCCAAGGCCTTCAAGGAAATGACCTTCAAAGAATAATTAGCAAGAAATAATTAGCAACCTATTGCAAGGGAGATGACATATCCAATCATAAAGGGTTTTTCTTGGATAATACAAGTTACTAATATTACTAAGGAAGAAAGAAAAAGGCTTCTTTACACATCTAAAGATATGCTTTGAACCAATGGTACACTTGTGATTTGATCCCTTATATTACAAATAGTAATTTAGAGAAGAAATAAATAAATAAAAATAAAAATAAAATAAAATAAACTTGAAAGAAAGTTCTTAAGGTATTTACATCAACCACACAACTTAACAACATTAAATAAGATAGTAATATAGAATAAAACTTTAAATTTGATTGAAAGAGTACTCAACTTAAAATAAGAGTACTAAATTACTTAATGTTAATATAGTTGATTTAGCATAAAAGAGTGGTAATTAATAAATAAAAGGTAAATTTTAACAAATCAATGCTCTCTGTACTTACTTTGAAAAATTAAATTAGTAATACACAAATCTTAGAAATCCTCTTAAATTAAAAAAATAAAAAACAAAACTATGCTACAATAATTTTTAACAAACTATATCTAGTCTACAAAAATAGAAGCCACACAAAGCATTCTTGTAGAAATAAGCTTTATTTGTAGAAAATCTCCTATCAAAATTTTTAAAAATTAGAGTGATTTGGTCCCTTGCAACATGTATTTATATATAGACAATGTGGATTTAGAAAAATTCCAAGTTTTTGAAGGAAAAAACTTAGAGCAACAAGCACACAAGACAATATAGACAAGTTGTAATAGTATAAGAAAATATTTTAGATAAAAAATTAAAATAAAAATTGAAAACTAAAACATAACATTATTTTTATGAAGAAGTAGGACTTTGTATGATTGGCAAAAAATATTTTGAGAGAAAGAGATGAAAATTCTATTAAATGAAAAAATATAGTTCCATAGTATACAACCAAAATATACTTATACTTCATAGAAATCAATGAAACAGTTAAATTATACAATATTTACTAACCTAGTTAACTTAAACCCACTTTGTAAAATGGAGTATTAAGGCATAAAACCAATTGTTATTTCCCAAACACTTCAATGGATACAATGAATTTATCATTACATGCCAAAAAAAATTAAAAAATTAAAAATCTAGTGCGTAGTCACATGCTTTCCATGACTCGCAGTGGCAGCGACTTCAAGCACAAAAGTGGGTCACTTTCTGCTTATCTGACTCCTTGGTGACTCATCCTGTTGCTACTGTTGTGATGCTGCTGTTGCAAATGGTCAATTCTTGCAGTTCTAGTAGAATGTTCAATCAGGGGGTTTTAGATGTGCACATCAAAGCTGCTGGGCTTTTAGAAACCAGCACGTGGGGTTTGTATGCAGTAATTGGTGTAATACACAAACATGATTCTTGTACATCCCAATTTACACAAAAATATTCTGATGCGTGCTACGTGGAGATGCCACAAGTCAAGTCATAATGTGATCCAAACAGTTTGCAGATACTCTGTAAAATCCAACATACAGGCATTCCATCTTAGCTCGATTCACCCATTTAGTACATTCCCAACTTTCCATTATTTCAGATGTGGTAAACAGGCTGTGCGATATCCTAGGTAGCGCAGTGGAATCGCTGGGAATATACTAAATGTGTTTTAGGGTCCAAGATCCAAGTTTGTCATGCTGTACACTTCGTCAGATGCTCGTTGAAAAATTGAACTACACAAAGACTGCAGAACGACCTTAGGACATTGTGCTATTCGATGCGTCTTACGATGCGAACACACAAGGCGCCTTCTTTTTGACATCGAAAATATATTAAATACGGTGTTCGTTGATTATTTGGAACCTGTCTCCATGTTTCGAGGTGCAAAGATCGAGCGGCGACGCTTAGATCATCCTAATGTTCGTATTTTAAAAGCCTACAGCAGTGCAAGTACTACTTGTCAGCACTTGGGTAGTATGGCTTGGTCTTGGCGGTATTGACCATCTCAACTTGAGCAGACAGATGGAAATCCTCGAAAATTCAGCACATTCCAGGTCTCCTGCAACATGTTCAAACCGTGGCAATTCTGTATGTATATAAGGCAACTCTTCTGAGGTCATTAAAACATCTAACAATCAGTTCACTGTCTTGTCACTTAGAGCAGAGAATTGTGTTACGGTTGACACTGCCTCTTCCTTGTGTACTATAGACCTGCACTTCAATAGCCGTCTCTTTGCAACTCAGATAAGAGAGGAAGGAAGATGACCACCATGAAAGCTTTCAGCTTGTTACTAGCTGGTTTGTCCATATTTCTCTGCAGTGTTCAAGCTGCGCTTGACATGAACGACCTGGACTTCATTCCGGAGGTGCAGCAGAGGGCGTCGTTCGACAGCAATGACTTCATATTCAAGTTTCAGTCTGTAACTGAGGAGACGCCATTCGGGAACCTCAGGACCATGTTCGTGAACGACAACCCTGCTTTGGCCACGCTTCCGGGTGAAGGAGCAGCCCAGAATTTGGTTACGGTTGGACCTTGCGCGATCAACCAGCCACACAATCATCCTCGCGCGACTGAAATCTCTCACATCACCGAGGGTATGTGTTGATCCTTCCCATCAATTCTGCGCATGTAGTTGAAAGGAGTTCCTGCTCACACAAGGTCAATGTTGTTTACAAGAGAGCTTCAGGCCGCGAGTCTTGAACGTTGCAATGACTATCAGTGTGTGGAGAATTAGTTGCAGAAACCCATCACTGATCTCCACAAGCGTGATGATCACTTTCAGCAAAAGGCTCTCCTAGGCTAGATGTTGTGTAGACTATGAGACCCACCCTCTGAAACCTTCCAACGCACGCAAGCTTACTGATGTCACTTCTCACCCTCGATGAAAGTTACAAACTCTAGATCTGAGAAAAAGTGATCGGTTCCCACAAACTCACGTGGCAAGAGGGAAAATGCCGGGCTCCAAAGCTGGGTTGATGCTGATGAATATCCTGAAACCAAACGTCTGTGAAAATGAACCAGGTGAACTGTTTTTCGGGTTTGCGGAAGAGAATGGGGGGCGGCCCTTCATTGGAGGAAACGCGACAAGGGGTCAAACCGTCATTGTTCCTCAAGGTGATTTGGCTCAAACTGATGAATCAACCCGTCTTTGATATCTGCACGATCATCAATCCCCTTTCAAGCTTTACATGTGGCCCGGACTTGAATCCTGCGGCTACTAATGCCTTGTCTCCTGGTGCACCCGTTTGTGCTGCCAGGTGTCATCCATTTCGCCCAGAACTTGGGCTGCAAACAGGCACAGTTCATTGCTACCTTCCCCAACCGCGACCCAGGAACCCAAACAACAGCCTCCACATTCTTCAGGCTGCCAATCAGTGCGATCCGTGCCACCACGGGGTTGTCTGAGAAGGAAATCAAAAAGATCATGACGAGTGTGGCGGCCAACCCTAACCCCTCCTTGGACAGAGAATGTGCTAAGATGTGCGGCATGATTACTAATTGATGCTTCACCACAGTTGAGCTCACCCATATTTCATGAGTGGCCAACAGTGCTTTCATTCTAATAAAGCCGTCGCTACAAACCAAATGCAGTGCCCATGGACACTAGAGTAGCGACTTATTGACACAGTCTCCCTTTCCCCAACTTCGTCTATAAAAGTAAGCTTAGGTCCTGTCGTATTCGTGCGAGCGAAGAAAAGTATTCGCTTTTGAACCTGGCTGAAACCCCAGATTGATAATTTGAATATTCAAGACATCATTTTGTCCACTATCACTTACTTCTGAGACATGACTTGGCTGTTTTCATAGCATGAAATTCCGACTTCAAATAGATTGCAAATTCAACCGCTGACACTCATCACTCACTACTAGGCTCTGGGACATTGAATGCTGTCTACCCTTGAAGGCCCGTGCTCTGAAATTCTCGTTTTGAGACAAGTGTTGTAAAAGTGAAGTTAAAGGTGGTATTTTAGAATGCATCCAATATTTGTGGAGTAGGTATCCTATTCTGGTGCAAATCACTCCACGGTGTGAGGATACGGTTGGCACCCCCACCATAATATCCTCGTGAGCAAGCTCCTCCACAAGAGTAGAGTAGAGTAGAATATTTAGAGTAGAATGTACTCATCAACTGGAATTGCACGAATCCTCAAACCAATCACAAATTTAGATTCCATCAGTCTTAATCTTCATAGTCAAATGGCGAAGAGATGAATCAACTTCAGAAACTTGACAACAAATGTTCCCTTACAGACAAATCAAAAACTGCAAGTGATAACAGTAAATACCGAATTACCTGACGTTCATCTCCAACGTAGTCATTTAATAGACCGACGGCGAAAAATGAAGCGTGAATGAGTTCCTTGACGCTGAGAGTGACTTTGACAGCTTCTATCCAGACCTTCAATCCTGATAAGTTGACCTGTAACGATCAAGTGCAATGACGCCAATGGATAAACTCCCATCAATATTCTAAGCAGGACACGCTTCGAATTAGCCGGAGGAATACGAAACCACGGCCCCACCAACACATCCACGAGCACAATAAAATCCCACCCCCGCCTTGAGCTCCTCACACAGCCCTCCACGAGCTCCACCTTGGCCTGCAGCTGCTACACCGTGCTCGCACTCCTCATGAGAGCCAACACAGAACGACTGGCATGGACCAACGCCCCACATAACCTCCCTCCCAAGTACCTTGGGACCCTTGCTTCCATAGCACACTGTCTCCTTTCCTCAAACCCAACTCGAACAACCCCAAACAACGATTGTAAAACATTATGTTTGCTACAAGAGATTAAACAATTAAAATTAAAACACATGACAACATAGATAGTACATGCAGTAATAAACATAATTTTTTTGGTTAGTATTAGTTTAGTTTAGATCAATGCATTGACAGCTTATAATCTACTGCCTACGTTGTTACAGTCTTGTGCATGACTCCAAGATGGGTTACGTGTATCGATCTCTCTCTATGCAAGTCTCTCTCTAGAATTCTCCTGTGAATTATTGCAGCGTCGACATTCTTGAGGGTGGGATAGAAGTAGTTTGTGGAAGCACAAACCAATGTGGGAAAGGACGCGTAAAGGCGAATCTTCCTAAAGGGGTATCTCTAATTGTCAACTCTTCATACAGAATCAGAGGTGATTCGCAAAAGCTGTGAAGCCTTAGATAGAGGGCATAACCAGAAATTTTTCTCATGAAAACAGCGACCTCTTGAAGTCACCCTCCGAAGCTCCCTTCGTGGTGAATTGGGAAAAGATACTCCGAATTCAATCTATCACTTTATCATAATTTAGTGCCAAAGTTCAAGTTCCCACCAACGGATTAGCATTTTGATTTATTCATTTACCATGCTTGCACCTCGGAATATATGTTCTGTATTGACCTCTTCTCAATGTTGAAGAAAACGATTCTCGCCCCAACCTGTCCTAGTTAAGGAAAGGAAATTTCTTTCAGTTCAGAGGTATTGAGGGAGTGGTACTCAACAAGTAGAAACACAACCACGGAGGGACCCAGAGGTGTCCCTTTCTTAGAAAACATCTAGGCCACTTCACGAAATGGCTTCAAGTTTATAAGGAGAAGGTGATTCTTCTTCATGCTGCTCAAGAAGCCAAGATAAGCTCTCACCAGCGACTGCATCACACCTCAAAGCTCTGGAAACACGAAAAGTTCAGGCTCTACTACATAAGCATAGTTATAATACATATTAGAAAATTTCGAAGAGCTCAATCTTCCCAAGCTGGAGACCAAGGTGAAAATGAACGCTACCGAGGTCATCCTCACAATTGCTGAAAGCCATTAATGACCAAGGATTTGTCCGGTAACAAATTTCAGTGACTGACAGTACAGCCACTTCAGAACCGCTATTCTTTGAATATCACAATTCCTCAAGACTCATAACCGCAAGCCTTGCGAAGGAATCCAGGCAACAAGGACTTTTCCCGCAAATTTCAGTGGCCCCAAGCTTGAAGGCACACCAGTCAACATAGAAAGCGTACTCAGCAGTCAAATCCGTTCCCTCAAGGTTGCCTTCAACAGCACCTGATGTGGAGATGGGAGCAAGATATCTCCCAGATAGAAAACGTTGAACTTTTTCTCCTTCTCCAAAATATTTCCTGGCAGTTAAATAAGTCCCAACACGTTGTCCGTGACTCTTCAGTGATGATATCGGTGCGGGATCTGCTAATGGTGTTTTTCAGAACGTTCCTTCCTATGCTGGTAAGACGAAGAAAGAATTCTATTGGCAGATGCTGGCCGTTTTAAATTCTTTGCTAACCCATGACGATGCATCAGTAACAGCTTTCAGTTTCTTCTAATCCAGATCCCTAAATTCCATCACAATCAGATGACGTAATGTGTACCTTCCTTGTCTTCCCGGCTTCGGGTAGCTTAGAGAACAAATCCAGGCAATGCTTGTGCTCTCCGCGGTGTTTCTAGCCGCTGCAACTGCTGTATTAACTGTAAGAAAACATTCTAGAGGTGGGGGATTCCCAAAAAGGCTCCCCACCGAGAACCTCAGCCAGCGACAGCCAGAAGTGAAGCCCTATCAACTTTTTGTCCTGGTAATATAGACAAGCATCGCCGATATGTTTCACCCTATCTGAGACGTTATACCTGTAGTACTGGTACTCTCCTGGGCTCAATCTCCACTTGAGGTCGAATATTGCAGGTACTCTAATTTCCTCTATAAAGTGGAGAGGATCATCTTTCTGAAACATGTTTCAAGTCCCGCGCAGCAAACACACAACCTGCAACGGAGGGAAGAATGAAGACCTTGCTTGATCCACTAAACGCCATCACCACTCCATCTATCTGCTGGTGTAAATGAATTACGAAAATACGCAAAATCGCTAGATTTCAAATATGTGCTGCTGCATATACAATCTTTTTGATGAACTCCATGCACATCAAACAATGGGCAGCATAGTATGTGTGAGTGCGATGTGGAGAGAAAATTTTCTGCTTCCTCCCCCAAACCCCCCTTTCCTTCCGTAATTTCATAAAATTGTTTTCTGAATAAATACAAGTATAGCGCTCAGCATGGGAAGATGAAATTGATACTTGCGAGTCGCTGTTAGTCGGAGTGTTTTGACATGTAAGCCTAAAAATATATTGGGCTTTATATTGCGCTCTGTTTAAGCATGTCGAAGTCCTGCTTCGGTAGATGAACTGGAGCCTCAAAATACAGCTGCCGCTGGCGTGGCGAATCCCCATGAGCTGCCAGAACTCTTGCAGGTACGCCACATGTGTTCCAAAATCGACGCACACTCAATCATTGGGATGTGTGCAACAACGTGATGGAAATCCATGTTCTCCCACGCAAATATGGCATCCTTTCAGTGTTCTGTGTGGGGTCCTTGTGTTTGTTCTTCCACCACAGTCAAAGCTGATAAACGTTATACTGGACGTAAGCACTTTGCTACATTTAAGAGCAATGGGGGATTTTACCTTAGTACTGTATGATCATTTAAAATGAATAGAAAGTATAATACTTAATGTCACAGTTTAATATGATAATGACGACTGCATATGTCGAACCACGGTGTGCCACATGTATGTGAGATTCGCAGCATAGCTTTTAATATTAGGACCTTGTTGAATACCACCGTCTTTTGTCCACATTCTGCTTGTTGCAGCATGGGAACCAGTCTGACAAAAAGCTGTCCCGTGTTAAACGCTATGCACTCCAAGTTCTCATGTTTCCCCTGCTGCAAGTTGAAGACGTGATCTAGTAGACGGGAAGCTTGCAGGCGCGGCATCAGGAAATTTATGACCCAGAAGCTCACGAGTCCCCCCCCCTCCCCCAGGCACTGTCATTCACAAAAGCAAGGACCATAGTCAAAAACCGAGAAACTTTCTCAAGAGTGCTCTCCAAAAGCATGAATTCACAGGTGTACTGCAGCTATGGCCCACAGCCCACACCTTGCGCTGAGCTCAATGTGTCGGACCCCACACCCTCAAGAAAAATCTCAAGCGTAAGATTGAGATGCATCTCCATCCTGAGAACCTCGGGCTCAACCTCGGACCACCCTCACCGAGCTAAAGACAAACGCAACCTCTAAACAAAGTACGAATTTAATATCAAGGGCGTACGTGTGGCTTTCTGACGATGTGAAGTTTGACCCTGTAGTTGTGAAAAGACGGCAGCCTAACTCCTCTAGGAATAGTAACCTAATCAATGTCATTACCGATGCATCCGAACATAGTACTGAAACGCTCGGTAGCCGAAGCATCGTCGCAGAAACCTATCCTGTTCCCCGGCGGCAATTTGTCTTTTTCGTAAGCCTGCATTAATAAGTGAACTTTACTGGAGTCTAAAACTCGTATTCCATTTAAGCCCTTCCACTTGTACGTCATGCAAACAAATTTGTGGGGTGCAGTTGCTATGTCACAATTGACGATGCGAAGTATAATTCTCTGGGTTGTTTTGTAACAAAGTCCTCGGTTAGGATTTCTCTTGAAATGAGAAATTGGAGGAAGCGAATAAAAGTAGCAGATAGACAGTTAATTTATTTATATCAAAGAGTGAATGAGTTGATGAGTTGGTTATATTAAAAGGTTTTATATGTTTAATAATTCAGGATTTTTTTAAATAATCAAGGTAATTGTAGGAATGTTTTAAGAAGAATTGGAAGTGAAGAAAATGTCCATTCATTAGAATTAGATGCATAATTGTGTTATGATTTTTGTGGTGTATTAGTTAGGATAAAATTTTCAAGTTTTTTCAGAATAGTTAAATTTTAAATTTTAATGATATGGGTTACAATGTAAAGAATTCATAAAACATCACATTCATTGGTTTCAATTCATGAGAACCCATGTCAAATAGGAGAATGAAGTAGGAAAGTGGAGGAAAAATATGCAACAATCACTTGGAATTCTCTACCAAGGCTTTCATTGAAAATTGTAATTTAATGTAAAGATGGTTCCTGGGGAATTGTTGGAATCTTTTTGGAAGATGTACCAACATCTAAGCCATGTTGTGAAGTTCAAAGGCTGTGTAACCAGCATAGTTCCACATCCATTTTTCTAGTTTGAAAAGAACAATTCACTTTGCATCTTGTACCACCCTTAAATTTTGCAAGATTGACTTGTAGCATGATAACATGGACATTACAATCAACAAAATAACACAATTTGGGGGAAGTTTTGAGAATGTTTTTACCAGATTCTTTAATTTGATTTGATCTGATTTGATATTTTTTTCTAAACTTGCTAAATTGGATGCATCAATGGTGTGATTATTCATTGTTATTTTAGTGGACCACAAAAATCTCTTTAATTTTTGATGTAAAGTGTTGTATTTCAAATACTTTAAAACAAAAAACGTATAAATGTCATAAAATACAATTAATCAAACGTAAATGAAAAAAAGTTCATTCTCAATCTTAATTGTACTCATAAATTTAATATATGTTTTATTTTATAAGTATAAGTTATAATAATAATGTATCAAATTATACAATTTAGATTCTGTATGCAAATTTCTACACTTGCAATATTAAAAAATATATACATTGGAAATATATTCTCTCTCTCTCTCTCTCTCTCTCTCTCTCTCTGTATATATATATATATATATATAAATTTTATAGATGGCATATTTTAGATTAACACTGTTATATTCTAATTTTTTTGGTTTAATTTTAGAACTAAAAATATAACATTTTGATAATTATTGTTGCGATTTTCACTTATTTATGCATTTGTGTCAAGTCTCTTGACAATGAACTTTTTAATACACTAAATCAACTATTTTCAGTTCTTAATATACAATGTAGTTGAGCAAACTTTTAAATTCCACTTTTGAAATATTAGAGTTGTATAAGGTTGTACAGTTTACAGTTTTTTTATTTTGTTATTGATATGATTTTTAAAAAATATAAATAACATGCCTTATGTTATACTTTGTAGAAATGAGGCGAATTTCTACTAGTTTCTTAATCATTGCAGTATACGGCAAAACTGAAATATAATTCTGTTGATTGATTTATAGGTTGATTTTTTTAATTTTTTTTTAATTTTATTATTTTTTTTCTCAGATTTTTATCATGTAAAAAAATAATAATGAAAGAAATTGCTAAATTTTTTCTTACACATAAACCCTAAAATAATATCCATTTTGATATTATTTATAATTCAAAAAATTATTATTATTTATAATAAAATAATATTTAAGCTCAATAATCTAAACCTAAATTTGTACATTTTTTTTTTTTACGTCCATCAAAATATGTACCCGTCCATTTATTCATTCACACATTGGGCATGGAGAATGAGTGTGTGAGTTTGACTTGACTTGACTTGCTGATCATGTGTGGCAGCCAACCCAGAGCTTCCACACTTTCACGCCAACTCTCCCAGTCAGCAAAACGCCAGCTCAGCAACACCCTCCCCCCGCCACCCCACCAGCACCACAAATACCGCATTGTTCCCATGACACGTGTTTGGTGTAGCATCCAAGACATATGGGACAGAGCGAGAGCTCATCTAAGATTCCAGTTCCTAACCCAGCCACATAGACTCTATCCATTATATTCATCCTCATCCAGCCATCCAGCCAGCCAGCCACGCTTATGCAGTCACTGAAACAGAGCAAGTAGCAGAGCTTAGAGTGTGGGACGCCAGTCTTCAAGGGTTCGCATCCGGCTAGGTCCCCCTGCTGTGATTTTGGCTTTCCCTTGTAGAATTTAGGATCCCTCTCCCTTCCTTCCATAAATTATTTTAAACCATCATTCATGAGTGCTTTTTTTCGACAATTCTGTACCTGTGGTGTATATTATAAATCTGTTTTTTTTGTAATATCATGACAAACAGGTGAATACATTACTTATCAGTCATTGAATTTTTGTGAACAAAATCTTTCGATAAACCATTTTTGAAATAAAACGAAAAGAACTTACAGGAGAAGTTTCCGGAAGGAGGGCAGTGGAGGACGAAGCTTCTCGGTTGGTATCATCCAATGTCGTGCTTAGGATCGTGATCGTGTTTGATATTATGCGACGAAATCATCCGTCTTCGAGGGGAGTCTCCGTGTCTCTGTCCGCTAAGACACTTGCAGTTAGGGGAAAGGATATTCCAAAAATGCTTACAGAGATGATTCTGGAAAGCGACGTCGACTTTGCCCAGGATGAGAAGCGCTATTAACGCAATCATGCTCTATGCGCCGTCTAATCCACATCCTCGCCGGCGGCCGTCCGACATCGAACGGACGCGGACGCACGGGCCCGGTCGTCAGAGATATCTCATCTCTGCTGTTGGTGCAATGTCACTCCATTTGACCCCGCGAAATCGGAGGGCTCAGGGCGCCTTACCAGCGACCCGTGGGAATTCCCCGGCATGTTGAGCGCGTCTCTCTGCACGAGGGTAGAGCTGCTCCACAGCCTCGAACGTGGACAGGTTCAACAATTCTTGTCTGGAAGGTTACTGCAAGTCTTTCGGGAACTGCGAACTTATCTGTGCAACAAGCTGGGAGATGGTTGTTCTGAATTCGTGTGTCGTTGCGAGAGAGTGTTTCGGCGAGGTTTGCTTAATTGTTGTGCTGAATGACAGAGGCGCGAAGGGGCCGTCAGGGGAAATATTGCGCATGAGAAAGATCGAGCGAGGGAGTAGAGGAAATTCTAGTACGTTTACGCGCTCCCTTGGGTCTTCTCGGTGTATTTCTAATTTTTTCTGCAGTTATTCTTCAAAATCTTCTGGTTGTAGAAGGTGTGCTGTAATCCTAAATGCTTTCAGAAGAGTGAGTGGAGACAGCGAGGGTTAAGGAAAATTGCACGGCTGGTATTCTTGAGCGATTTGATCATGAGCGTTGCGTCGTTCCTTGGGCGAATTAGGTAGTTTTTTTTCGGTTCTAGTCTCTTTGCTGCGAAACATGAATCTCTAAGGTTGAACGTGTTTGTAAGGTGGAGTGTGGTTCGAACTCGTGGCCTTGAAGATTTTTAGAACATGTCAAAAAATTGCTTCGATTCTACGGGCATACAATTGTTAGCGCTAAGACTTTAATTCTTGCATTTTAAGAGTCACATAACTGGGATTAATTTAAAGTCTAACAGTAATAATACTAGTAATGTTATATTTTCGAATTCTAATTTAGCTTGATTTTTTGCCTCCTTTCTCATTTATTGTTCTGAAAACACTGTTTCTCATGTTACAACTTGTTGGCAAATTTTGCAAGTGACGAAGTTATGAATATCGTGTTCAGGCTCGAGGTTTTCTGAATTCTGAAGAGTTTCTACCTTCTCTGATCTCGTGTAGTGGCTCTTTGATAGCTGCTGGATAGTTGTACCGCTGCTCGATTGATACGACGCTCATGTTAAGGATTCAATAAAATAATTGGGATTTCATCAACGTTTGAATCACCTTGGGCAACTATTCATTTTCAGACTAGAATGATTTCTGATAGTCTAGTTTCAAAGTCTGGTGATTTTTAGTTTTGAAAATAAATAGTTTACACGAATCCTTTCGTTCATTCCCATCTGATGTACATTATTGATGCACAAGATAGTCACAGATAAATTCTTGCGTGAAACTGATGCAAGGAGCTCAGTGGCGCCTTGTTCATCTCCTACATTCATATGCAGTTTTAGTCAGAGGTAATATGATCGTACGACTTCTTTGATTTGATCCTTATCAAAGTGATCGTGCTCCCGTGTTCTCAGAACAAAGAACCTGCGCAGTAGTTTAATTCTATTTTATTCGGTGGTTTTGCGGAACAAGAAAATTGTGGAGTTTTTTGGGATTTGCACTGGTCTTTTCAGAGCTGTTGAGTCTTAAAGAACTTCATGCGATCAGTTCTCATTCTTTACGTCTCTTCGTCACTCTGTATCAGTGAATTGACAAATTGATTGCATGTCTGCTTGCAAGCATGTGTAAACTTGATCAATTTAGCCCGAAAGCGCTCGAGAGAGCTCAGCAAATGTGACGGACATCAGTGGACGGAAAGAACATCATCCGAGCTAAATGCCCAAATTACTAGTTCAGAATCTATAGGCAAAACCCAAAACCAAATGTAGAAAATGTTACATGTAAGGTGAAATCTGAGGAAATAAATGAGACGAAGCAATATGCCACTGATTGGTTACGGAAAGGAAAGGATCTTGTCTGGTTCTACCTGTACCTCCTCCAGCCTCCTTACGGGCGCTTTGAAATTGTCGTCGATTTTAATACGCTGCATACGGCAGTGGTTAGCCTAATCTGCATTTTCTGAACTGCAAACCTGCCACAGTGGTTTCTTCTTGATATAATTTCACATCTGAGCATCTTGATCTCCTTGCCCTTCATGCTTCTCACATTTCGATGACTCTATTCTGCGATGACAGGCACTTCAAGTTAGGTTAATGCGGACGACTAGAACCTCGATTCATTATGACTTGTGGGATTACGAAGTTGTGGATTATTTACACTTGACACTCAAGTAGGACAATGTCCTGTGAAGATGGCATCGAGTGAAGATTCGCAAAGGTCTTCGTCGCGTAAACCTCATCTATATGACTTTTGTATCAAGTTTTTAAGAATATCTGGGATACGTCTTCCTATCCCACCAAATTCTGGATACTCCACAGGGAGCTCTTCAAAGATTCGTCAGACATATTTTCTGAAGATCACTCTTCTACACGGAACTGAACAACAGATAATTGGAGAGTTTGAAGTAGTTGGCGACGAATGCATCATTAATCACCAGATCTCGTGCCAAATTGCGTATGGTAGGCCTGATAAGCTTCACGTGTACATAGGTATGCTTGATCCCTTGTTCTTAAGATATTTTTTCATCGACTATGTTTTGAGCAGAATGGATATGTGAGATGAGCTTGTATCTATTTACTATGCTTTGAGTTCGGTGATATGTTAATGTACAGTGGGGTCAACTATATCCGGATCGTTAACTGTATCATATGTTTATATGCATTGATGGAAAGTTTTAGTGAACTTCTTTTCGCACTTAATGTTCAATTTATTGAATTCTCATCGAGAGGTTGCAATTTTTGGTTTCAATAATGTAATGCTACTGACTCTGTTTCTGGCATGTGTCTGGAATGGCAATTGATGGATTTGTCCTGCTATAGATCAGGTACATTTTCTTAATCGTACCAAACACTTTGTATGTTGAATTATCTACTTTTCCTTGTATGGTAGTAAGCAATTGCCAAAAACATTCAACACAATTTTGATAAACCTAGCATTCCCCACGCAGGATTGGAGTGCTGGTTTGTCTGGACATATTACCGTGGATTTAAAGGAGGTGTGCCTCTCAACTTCGTTCATCTCAGGAGTTTTAGTTTCTATATGAAGTCCTACACAAGGTTACACGTGTACTTGATCACATGATAATTTTAAAACGCGGCGCCATCTTAGTTACAGTCAAACTGAATGATCACAATGAGTAAGGTTTTGGAAAGTCCCAATTTTGTTTAGAATGAAACAATTTCATGAGACAGTGCCTAGATATTAGACCTCACCTTCCATCTGGTTTTTGATGACTTAAGTTCTTAATTATTGTGAAGCTAGTCTACTGTCATATCGTTCTTTTACTGTTACTCACGTGTTTTTTATGTTCCTCCAGTTTTTTGAGGACCTTGATGCTGAAATCTGTCTTGAATACCCTTTATTTTCAAGTGGACCGTCTCATGTTCGAAGACCAGCTAAGTTGGAGGTAAGAAAATGGATATCTTTAATCGTGACATGTTCATTCGTTCTATCAGTTTCTCATTTTCTTTTGTAGCAATGATTAGACATACAATACATCTTAGCCGTTGAGGATTATTATTTAAGTGCAGATCTGATTTGGAATCCGCAACATGTGAACATTTTATTTAGAGAATGCATTGCATATTAGAACTCGGATGGACGACTATATTGAGTCGAACGAGTTTTAATTTGTGAATTTTCTGATTATTACAGATGTCGGTCTTATGTGCCTGCTCAACAAAGTCCGCTTTGTTTTCAAATCAACTTCATCTTAACCAAGAATATATGAACTTCGAGGATTTAAGGTAAATAATTACGATTCTATTGAATGTTTCTCTTTTGCAATCTAGGACATTCGAAACTCTGGACTTTCTCTAGTCAAACGTAGGAACTCTCAAACGTGTATATATGAATCGTTGCATTCAAGCAGTGTACTCCGGTACCATGGTCTCACGAAGTCTTTGAGATTGCCAGATGTCTCAGCTGTGTTTCAGAATTCTACCATTGAAGTCGTGTGGGGTGTGATTAGTTCTAAAAGTGTTTCAAATTGTATTGCAGTAAAATTAGGCCATCTTTAGAGGATCTTTGGTACCCACCAGATCAGTTGAACACTGAAAGCGGCCAGGAGGCTCTATCAATGCTACCCGGCAGCGTTCTCAAACAGGTGAGCCTACGACTGCAAATGAGGAATATTTTCCACCTCAGCAGGGAGTTCCGAATCCAGCTTACCTGTTGAAGATTAGATCTGAAGAAGGTGGATGGATTGATTTCAATTCTTATTACCGTCTAGCTTACATACTAGGAGTTTATTTTGCAAAGAAGGTAACCCAGCGCGGAGAGCAGTGATGAAACTAAAAAATCATTCACTCCATCAATTTCCTGTGACATAGCAATAACCAATCGAAGCTTGTATTCTGGTATGCTTGCAGGTCACACCATCAAATCTGTGCCTTGATAAAGTTGATAGAGAGGTGAGGCAAGTCGAAACGGTTTGACTTTGTTGGCTAATATTTCAGTAAAAAGTCCACTATACTACTTGCATCGCCTCCTTTCTACCATCTGATATTATCTCATTTGATGAACAGATTGAAATGCTGAAGGAAATGGAAGGTGACCTCATTGAACTAAATTCGAAGTTAAACAAATATGTAGCAGCTCAAAGCTTGGAGGGATATGCACCTGGTGTGTTGGTTGTGTGCTTCATTTATGATGGTGATGTAGTTATTGCTGAAGATAATAAGGTTAATCATGATTTATTACAGCGGCAAATGACTAATGTAACTGTGGTTGCTGCTTACTACTTATAGGACACCTAGTTGTCGACATTCTGCCAGCGTTCCATCAGCGGTTTTTCGGAGTTACTAAATTTGTGAAGTTTCTCCCTGTTGACATCAGAACAATTTACGCGTAAGATTCCGACTAGACCGGACGTTGTGGCAGCTGCGTTTTTCGCAGCAGGCATGGCTTTCCAAAGACAAGTCGACAACATTAAGAGACATAGAATGTACAGCGGAACCGAGGATCCACTTTTGCCCGGAGAAAGTCCACGTTTGCTTCTAGAAGATGTTTCGTCAGCCTTCAAGAGTGAAGTGCCCACAAACCCAGATGTTCAAGAGGTAAATCTTCTATTTCATTTTGTGAGCAAACACTGGTTGGTGTGTTAAGTAGATCTCTTCGGTATATTACATGTGGATCCCCCCCCCCCTTTTTTTTTTTTTTTCTCCCCCTTAAATATCTTTAAATTTTAATTAGGTCACTGCACTTGGCAATTTGTGATATCGAATTTCACAGTAGTGTTGGAAATTTGCAATAGGCGTGATTCGAATAAATCACTGACCTTCACTAATGGAATCAAAACCTACCGCCATTTTCTCAGGTTGACGCATTTTGCCAAGGATCAAGTAGGAGTCTCGTTTTTAGTGAAAACTCGCATAGTTGCGGCCTCCCACAGTCTTGCAGCTGCAGCAGTGGTAAGCTCACATCAACTTGGAATGGTCTATTGGTATTCTGTATCCAGTGATTCTCTAGCTTCGGTATCAACTTCTGATGCTTCTCACCCCTAAATTGACAAGAAATTTGCGTTGAAGGTGATGTCGGTTTAGCATGTGTTGGCTATTTGAACATTTATCTCAATGCTAAGTTCTCGCAACGTTCAAGGTTTAGTTAACGAAGTGAGCAGAGTTTGTCTTTAATTTTCTGAGTTTGGTATTCTCTCGCAGCGCGAGATTTTCAGTTTTGCGTTGTAGCAAATTCTGGCCCTTACTCGCTCTATCGTCAATTAAGATATGTTGCGACATCGCCGTTGTATTTGTCGTGTACGAAAATCTACAAGTATCTCAGCGTCCAACATGTAGACTCGACTACTGCTGCACTTAAAGATGAATCTCTGGTTTCGCACTCATTCATTCATCTCAACTTTCTGGATTTTGAAATGTGCAGAAGCTGCCACAAGCTTGGCAGGAGATATAGATGACGACGAGAATGACCAAAGCTATGTAGATTCTTCTGTATGCTCCGGGGATACGTCCTTATCCCTTCTGGAACCAGAACTATCAAGTCCAAGGACCTCCAGTGATGCACGTTCATCACTTGGTGAATGTAGCACTTCAGAAGAGACCATGGATTTAGTTAGGAAGGATATTCTCAGTGAGCCACATGGTAGGTTAAGAAAACACAACGTATTGAGTGTTGTAGATAGCGTACTTGGTGCCTTGGCAATCATAGGTTCATCAGGTTCTAGATCCAAGGATACTCATCCTGGAGGCAGCAAAGACGAGACAGTGACTGTTGCAGGATCAATGCTTGGGAGACAACAGGTCACGAGTATCCAAGCAATTCGTAAGAGCAATCCAGGTTTGGGTTGGCTCACAAATTCAATACAGTTTGAGTGATACCATAAAAAAACCGCTGGTACCACTCATTCAGTAAATCAGACATTCCTAAGGTTGTGGCTTGCTTGGTTCACAGATACATGGGACTTCCGTGACAGTGGTTACTCTGAGCACCCAATTTTGTTGGTAGTTGATTCGACCTGTACACAATTACTGTGTTTTTCTTCTAGTTTGTGTGGAACCAGTATCAGACAATACAGCAAGTAATTACCAGTTATACGGGATGTGATGGTCACCAGCTCAAATTTTGGTACGCTTACTTGTTCATTTTATCGCAAATTCACAAGCCCTTAGGTTGATGTTTGACATCTGTTAGGTCTTGTTGCAGTTCGCTATCTTTGTATTTGAATTTGAGAAATCTACTGAGGCATCTGTGACTTGAACACCCCACTAGTACATACGAGCATCCTGAGACGGTGGTCCTGCTCTGTAATGCAGGTAGGGTTTCTTGCCTAAGCATGGAGCGAGTTTTTGGTAAAAATGGCCAATTGTATGTGTATGTTGATAGCATGTCGGTTGCTCTCTCCTCGTACAGAAACAATCTGCATCTACGTCTTGCACTGCGTCTTTGTGTTGTCAAAATTCTTCACAACGATTGTTGTATCAGAATTTCACTCATAGGTTTAGGGAGAAAACATGACCTGCACTATATCCTCCTCCTATTACAGTCTGGAAGTTCTCTTCAACGCCATCGTCTTATTGACTTGCTGCCGAATGTATATCAGCCATCATGGCCCATGTTGGTGAATTGGGTCGGGCGTGCGAATTCCAGTCCTAACTCGACCCAACCTGCTACTTATTGTCGTTGCCAGCTTCCTTCTTTGCAACATGAGCACTAACTTTTCATTCCCCTTAGTCATCTATCTGCAGCCACAAATGCTGCTGCTGTGGTCTACGTTTTGTAGTGTCCAATTACTGTGGCTAATGTGGTTTTCCCCGCCGCCACTGACCTTTCCATCATCTTCTGAGACTTTCAGCTGCAGTTTGTAAGACGTTTCAGTGTTGAAACTGTTGTGTGGAAGCGGTTAGAGACGCTGGAAATTTTGTTTTGAAAATTTGATCGTTTTTGGTTAACTTAAGGGCCTTCGAAGTAGCTACTTCCTGAAAGGTCTAGCATTGTGGACAGGGAGATTCCAGTGTCTATGGGATGTTTGGAGAGGGGTGAAACATGGTTTTGGACAGTGAGTTGAGTGAATTTTGGACTTTTTCGCGCTTTGACGATCCTACATGATGTGAGGAGCTGATGCTTCGTTTTTGTTGTGCCGTGCACTTTAGGGGCTTCAGAAGCAACCACAATGGACCACCAGTGCGTCACAATTTTAACAATGGTTGCCTGTGAAGCTTTCAGTTCCGATCAAACATTTTCGGGCGTTCATCAGTCTGCGCACACCATGTGCGACCTCTGGAACAAGCTTGATGCAATTCTAAACCAGGATTGTAACACTATTGGGTAGTGCGTTCGATTGCAGCCATGTCGCAGCAAGGAGCACGTGACAACTAGAATTTGAAATCTTTCTAAGAATTTAAAAGCAGGTTCATTATCTAAGCCCTATGGAAAGGAACAATCCCAGAGTCGCTAAGCTGACTCATGCTGTGTGCTCTTTAGCGTCCAATTGGAATTAACACCAAAGGGCTTAGTCTTGTCAACGTTAGTAGCGCCTGTTTCAAAATCACAGAATTTGTAATCAATGGATCATTCTACTGGTTGGATCAGTAGCTTTGAAATCACGCCCTAATC
This sequence comes from Physcomitrellopsis africana, assembly GCA_036785485.1. Taxonomy (NCBI): domain Eukaryota; kingdom Viridiplantae; phylum Streptophyta; class Bryopsida; order Funariales; family Funariaceae; genus Physcomitrellopsis; species Physcomitrellopsis africana. The sequence goes on from JAWRVF010000275.1 coordinate 189,606, forward strand.
AGCAGTCACTGGATTTATATTTATGGATTTTTGGTGACATCAGCTGCAGACTCAGTTGTCCCTGATTTAGTTATGAGTAGCTCCCAGGTTGGATTATGATGAAAGAACTCTAGTCAAAAGTGTTCGTGCCTTCAACTTCTTCCTTGGTTAGTGCTGTAACTGCAGTCTTTGATCGTAAGTTCTGTAGAGCCAGTTTAGTCTGGACTTGAAGAAAATAGAGAACTGAGGGAATGCTTTCTTCAATAAATCTGGGTCTGGCTCTGAAAATGACGAAGGACGTGGTGGAATCAAAGCAACAGCGCGCATCCAGAGGTTCGATTTGCTGTTCTCCTTCCTTCTTATACAATATGAGTATCTGCACTTTAAACAGCACAATTCTCCAGCCTTATTCGAACAACCAAGCAGTTGGATTAGGAACTCTAGTTGAGACCTATACTGGTGTGACTGATAAAGCGAGTAATATATTCAGAAGATCTACGTAGCTGTTAACAAAGGATACGGATTATCAAGAGCCTGGTCTTGTACTTGTAGAGGTGTTGATAACAACTGTGTCCTGTTGAAGATGATTAGCTAGATAGCGGGGGTATACAACTATGTTATAGTGAGGAAAGTATGTCACCAACAAGGTCTGACACTATTCCTTGGTTGCTGGATTTACAAAATACGAGGAGATGCGACTTATCCAGCCGAGTATCTTGTCCGGCCACTTAGATTAGAAGGGAAAACTTATCCCACCTAGAGCAGCCAGGCGAGCAACTACTATTAGGTATGTACAAAAACTACGCAGGGTCTTCATGAGAGGTTCTAAAAGAGAAATTAATGTGAACAAGAGGAAAAAATTAGATTGCATGCAAAACCATCCAGATTTGAGTAAAAAGGATAAATAACAAAGCTGAACAAAGTAATCATCGATAGCAATGTTTGCTTTGTACGATGACTGGCCTGTGAACTACCATTATTGGTGCAACTCATCCTAATCCTATACCAAACCCAACTTGGCATGTGGTTTACCAACCTTGAGTGCCAGGTTTTGATCCGGAGGAATGTTAGAACATGGAAGTGCCAACGTGGATTTCTTTAGGGAATATGTATCAAAAGTCATATTTTTTGCATTAATAGCTAAGTAGTGCAAAAAAACTACCTCATTGTTGTTATTAAGAAAGAGAGATAAACACACAGTATAATTTTTTTTTCTTGTGATACAATATTTTTTTATCATTTATAAAAACCTTCAAGTCATCTATACTTTATTTATTTTTTAATAACTTTTTAATATAATTTTGAATAGAAATCACTTTAAATATTATTTTAGAAATTTTTATTAAAAATATCAAAAAAAAAATCAATAAATTAGGAAATATGAAAGACAAAAGAGACTTAAATAATAACAAGACTAGACATAAGACCAAAAATAATATAACAATTGGATTGCTCTTAATTTGGTTTGGTAAGATTGAGGTGTTAGTTGTCTTATTTCTATTTTTGTTATAACATTGAGGTCACATAGGAAATTCTATAGAAAATTTTAAAAAATTCTAGAATTTTTTAAATAAAAAGAAATTATTCTTTTGTAGAAACTTTAAAGCCTACAAAATTTTTAAAAGATTAGAAAATACTATAAAAGCTTGGAGAAGACTATGAAAAATTCTAAAAGATTTTAATAAACTATAGAGGATTTTTTTTGAAACTTTTAGAATAATATAGTCAATTTTAAAACCCATCAAAACACTTTAAAAGATATTACTAACTTTTAAAAGTTTATAAAGATTTTTTTAAATAGTAAGAAGTATCTACAAGGTTGTTAAAGGATATTTAAGTTATAATTTATTATATATTTATGAGAAGAAATCAAAAGCTACATTTATAAGAAGCCTAATGATATTTTTTAAAAATTAAATAGACAAGCTTATATATGTGGATGCAAATACAAGATTTTTTTAATACTAAATAAATTTATATTTTCTTCTTTTTTCAATGAATAGCTAAGATACAAATCTTTGTAAATAAATTTATTTCTCTAATGTTTTATGTAATAGATTTTTAATCTTGCAATACATATTTGATTTCAACTTTTAAAAAATAGAAGAGATTATTATCTAGTTACAATTTGCATCTAAATACATAAAAATTATCTCTCTAAATACATAAAAATTTATAATATAATTTGAATAATAATTTTTTTTTATTTTTTTTATTTTTTTTAAAATTTGTATTGTAAAAAATCTAAAACTTATACTTTTTATATTATTTGTTTAAGACTTACATCATAAAAAAATCAAACATAAAATATTCTAAAATAATAATAATAATAATAATATCTTAATAATTTAAAATTTTGATTATTATATATAAAATAAGATATTATTTTTAAATTTAAGTTTTAAAAATATAAATATAAAAAAGATACTATAAAAAATTTATCTTTATATAATTAATTTGGTATTTTAAAATATATATTTTTTAGCAGAGGTAGAATTTTTCATTAAAAATAATGGTTGTTGTATTTTTTTTCCTCCTAAAGTATAATTTTTTATTAATTTTGATCTTATTTTTTAAAAAATAAGAAATATAATAATAACAATAAGAATAATATAGATTTAAATAAATCAAAAAATATGGCCCGCAACTAAATTATTTTAAGATTTTTTTATAAAAAAATTTATTGAGAATCTTGAATCAATACAAGAATATACAAAAAAAAGAAAAAAGAAAAAATAAAACAAAAAGAAAACAAAAGAAAAACAAAAGAAAAATAAAAGAAAAATAAATACATTGAAAAGATTAAGGATGGTTTTAGTTTAGCTTCTATATATACTAGCTAGTAAAAATGCCATGTTACAGCTTAGTAAGAACTACAAAGCTTGTCAACCAAGTATCCAATTTACAAAATTCTTCCATAGTAGATTTCTTGATCTAGAAAATTGGTTAGAAGAGTTATTGTAATCACATGGTATACTTATAAATCTAATTTGTGATTAAGATGTTTTTTAAATGATTCCTTATACAAAAATTATTTCTATAATCTATTTATATTTATTTTTATATATTTTTAATTATTTAATGATATAAGTATCTATTATTTTATTTTTTATTTTCAAAAGCAAGTTCTAGGAAGAATAATTGTGTTGTAAATTATTTCATAAGTTGATAAAGTTTAAGATTTGTCAAATTATTATTTGTCTTATTTTCTCCATAATATTGTTTGATAAGTCTTTTGAGCCATTAATAATGTTTAATAATTAATCAAAAAGTCCATCTAAACTTTTGGCTATTATTAAAACATTCATAACTATCTCTAAAGGACACATTTTAAATACCATCTGCTATATTATCCACCTCCAATTTTGTAGAGGTACTAACCAATTTTTTTCATACCAAAGAGTATCAATATTTTTTAAAATTTACTTGCTTTGCAATATCTAAAATCTATACCTTCTACAATCTGTATAAATATCAATGTCTAAAATTCTCTTAGTAGGTCCTAGATATTTTATATCAAACTCTCTATCAAGTTGTCTCTTTAATCTATTAGTATTAAAAAAAACTTTTCTATAATAAATATATAATCGACATATTATTTACAAATAATAGAAATATAATACGATTGTATGAATTAGTCTTCTATAATTATTTAAAATAAATATATCAATCAAACTTACTTCAAGTACACTTTTTTTTCTTCATAAAAACATCAAATTGTTTGTACCATTTTTTATAAATTTTCTTCAATTTGTACAATAACTTCTTTAACTTCCCCACAATTTCCTTCTTATTAGGTTTTTCAAAATATTGTGCCTAATGTATAAAGATTTCTTCTTTTAATTCTCTAATTAAAAAATATAATAGCAACATCTAGTTGTTTAAATCATATTGTATCACTATTGTTAGCAAATAGAAGTGATTTTTATTACAAGTAATTTTTTTTGTTAAATTCACATCTTCTTTTTAATCAATTTTTTTGCCACTAATCTAACATTATATCTTGTTCTACCTATTTAAACAAGCACTTTATTCTTCCTATACATCCACTTATAATTATATATACATATATATATATATACATATATATATATATATATATATATATATATAAGTAAATTAGATCCTATAATTAGTTCTTATGTAGAGACTTTATTTTTTTATTAATGAATTTTACTTATATTAATTCTTATCATATGTGGTTGCTTAAAATATAGAAGTCTCACAAGTTTTTTAAATTAAAGCAAATGCTATTATTTCCAAATAGCAAAATATCTTACAAATTTTTAAAACTTATTTATATATTTATTTATTTTGACTTTTAAAATTTAAAATTTAGTTTGTCTTTATCTTCAACTTTCTCAAATATACTACAATTAAAGATCTATTGAGAATCATATATAAATTTAGGAATATTAAATTTTTAATCAAAGATATCAAATGTGATCTTATTGTTTTTTCCTTATGTTTATTACCATCTTTTAATATAGAAGTTTCATAAAATATTACATCCTTGTAGTTATAATAAAGATATTTCTAAACTTTCCATCTATATCAACAAAACTACCATGTTCAAATAATTTAGTTTTATCTCTATTTAAATATTTTTTAATTTAATCTTTGTAGTTTTTTTTAATAAAAATATCATATCTTTTTATATTTATAGAATTTAATTTTTAATTTTTTATATCAAGATCTAGATTTAGATCTATAATTCTTTCTACTATATTTTTTTGTCTATTATTCTCTTTTTCAGAGAAATTATTTTAAAACATAAAATTTTATTAAATGATCTCTTTCTCATCTTTTTAAATAAGAGTTTCTATAAGATTCTTTAGTTTTGTATTATTATTAGTATATAATAAAATAGTAACTAAATGTTCAAACAACATAAGTAAAAATATTTAGTAGCAACAAAGTTTTATCCTCATCATTTAATTTGACTTTAAAACTTATCAACTTATAAAAGATTTTGTTGAAGGTTTTCAAGTAATCCATTATACTTATATTTTCTTTTATGTGCAACGTATAAAATTCTTCCTTAAATTATAGTCGATTTTCAAAAAAATTATCATATTCAAACTTTATATTTTTTTATATATCTTGGGTGTTGAATTTTCATTCACAATATTATATAATACTTTATTTACAAGACTCAATTAAATTATATTCATAGATCTCAAGCCAATTTCAACCTATAATTTGTTAGTCTTATTAATAAGCTTAATTTTTCATATTTTTTATAATTATTATTAAATAATAGATTATTCATCTTTAACTGCTACACTCCAAAAAAAAATTTATATCTAAATTTTCCACCTCAAATTTTGCATTCAAAATCTTTCAAATTATTAAATTTTTTTAATTATATTCTAATACTAATTTTTAAATAATTAAACATGCAATTGCATTTATACAAAGAAATACATATACATAGATTGTTCTATTTAGATCTAATCAATGCAAGTACATTTGTAATTTTTCCAAGTCAATCATTAAAGTTCCTAAACTTATAGAAGAAGGATTATAAAATGTCCTAATTGCTCACTAAACAAGATATACATTGATTTGTAGTGACATTGTTTTTTCTCTTTTTTTTGGTTTCTTTCAGATTTCCTTAAAAGAGTTGTTGACAATAGGCAAGTTTGTAGTGTTGCATCAATAATTAAACAAATAAAATACAAAGCATAGCTACAACAATAAGTATATTATACTTATTTTTTTATAATTTTGATTTTTTATTACAAGTAAAGATATAACTTTGTCTTCTTGATCTTAAACTTAAAATTTATAATGATTTTATAGGCTATATCTAAATGAAACTTACCTAATATTAATACCACCTCTTATATAATATCATTAAGTGTAACATATATTATTAATATATAAATAAATAAATAAATAAATATTGGTAAATAATTACATAATAAAATGCTGAATATTTTTAGATTTTTAAAATATTTTATGCTAATTCCATAAATTATATAAATTATGTTACTTTTTAAAAAATTAAAATTATTTAGTATTTTGTTTATAGAAATAAATAAAATATTATTAAAAAAAATTATTAATTAGTTTTTTTTTAATATGAATGCATTGTATATAGTGGCTTCATGGAAAATACATTTAAATATAATATTAATCATTATATTTTATTTCTTTACCAAACAAAAGACTGCTAAATAATTAAAACTAAAATCAAGATCATGAAGTTAAAAATATTAATTTAAAAATCAAAAGATGTAATCTTAGGATTTTTAGACTTTAATATATATATATATATATATATAAGATTTATAACATTTTTTTTTAACATCACATTAACAAAGCCACAGTTAATAACAAAGAAAGCATTTTTTTTGTCTATTACAGAAATATAATATCTTATTCAACTATAAAAAAAATTACTTTAGAAATTTAAATATCATTCTTACTTTAAATTTTTTAAAGAAGATTTTATTTCTAAAGAAATTACTTAAAAATATACACGAGTTAATAAATAATTTCTAAAATCAAAATAAATCCATGATTAGTTTATATTCAAATGCCTAGTAATTTATCATTGGGCTTGATTATAATCAAGTGATTTGCCTACCATTTATTTTTCAAAAGAGTGTATAAATTTATCATAAATAAAAAATATGATTAAAATATAAACAACTTTGATAAAGTATAAAAATATAATAAAATTAGGTCATATATATATATATATATATGATCAAAAAGAAATTTAAAAGAATTAAATTTACTTAAATTGATTGAATATTTTTGAAAGTGAGATCATTTACTTTTTAATTTAATTTTTTTTGTTATTTTACATATTGTATTCAAAAAGTATAAGATGCATTATTAAGTTATAAATGATAAATAATAAGGATTATGATTTGAAGACATATTAAGCTATGACATATATATTTTTTTAAATAAATAACCTGATTGGATAAAGATTAAAATATGGCACAAATTTCTAATTTTATAACTTTAGAAATAATATATGATATTGTATAAAGATAGTAAATATATTTATATATATATAATTGATTAAAAAAATAATTTAATAAAAAATTTATTATATTAAAAGATAAATTTTAAAAATAGTATTAAGATATTTTTATAAAATTAAAAATAAAACTACTTATTATTTTGGAAGTTAGAATAGAAGATATTTTTAATATTAAATATCAAAGAGTAGAAAAATAATTAAATAATTAAATTTTAAATTTAAGATTATTTGGTATAAATAGTTATGGAGTTAAATATTAAAATTTAAAAATATAGAAGTAATTTTTAGATTATATAGATGCAATAGTATTTCTATTAAAGATATATTTTGTAAATAATTAGTAGGATTATTATTTTAGTATTTCTTGTAGATTTAATAGTAGAATATTTTATAAGAATATTTTAATTAAAATATTAGATATATAAATTTAGATATTTATATTTTTAAATGAGATATTTTAAGATTTTAAAGCTTCACTAAAGCTTTTGTAGAATATATTTGTGTAAGAATGATTTAATCTAATCTAATATAAAATATTAATTTAAAAAATGTATATCATACATAAATGTATTGTATATATACACACATATATGTATTAAATAAAAATTTAAATGATTTCCATGTACATTTTTAGTTATTTCTATCATTTTCTAAACACAAACAAGTTTTAACTTATAATATATTACTATTCATCAAATTTGTAATTTGGTATATTAAATTTATTTTATAATAACTTTTATTTTATTTTATTTTTTTCCATTTTTTACAAAATATTGCATTAATTCCTTTAGGCTTTTGTGTTTAACAAACCCTTAGATTGGGTGCATAGAGAAACATTGCCTATTAGATCTTCATCCACAATAAGTCAAATAATGAGCAAAAGATTTGGCTTTTCTAAGCAATGTGCAAGACAGACCAAATCTTGCATTTGCTCAAGATTGTAGGGCAAGTCATCTACTGTTTGGTTCTGTTAGATGGTAGAGGTCGTACTCCATATTTCCTACTCCTTTGGTTTGAAACTTGTTAGTGACATACTTGCACAATTTCTTTTTTAAATCAATTTGGTTAAGTATTTTGAAATAGTATATTATTATTACCACTATGCATATTTAGGCAGTTGTCATCACCCTTACACTGAAATCATCTAGCTAACTTAAAAATTCTAGGTTACCAAATCAAGCAGGTAGCTTGAAATTTTTTGGACTTTCCCAAGTTCTTTATATAGATGAATAATGATTTCACATTTTTGTTCTCCCCAATGCCCAGTTTGACTGTGAATTCCTGCCCAGTTCTTTTCCTTTTGCTTTCTAATTTTACCCATTTTTATTTTGCAAAGCTAGGTCCCTCTTCTGCTATGGATTATGAATAAAGTGGAATTCCACGTCAGCTTGAGCTGATTCAGAAAAGCAGGAAATAAAGGTTCCAACTATAACCGATCACAGGTTCGGACCGTTAAGATGCCGCTAAATATAAAAGATGCTGTGAGTAGAATTGGCAATGATTGAAATAACTCTGACTCACTGGTGGTTGGTGTGGAACCACACAAGACTTCCAAAATTTAAAAAACCTTGTATTCAAACTGAATCTCGAGGCATTATTTTAAGTTATTGAAAATCATGAAAAAAAGAAAAAAGAAAATGATGTACACTGAAACAAGCAACAATATTTGTAAACCTTGAGGTAATAATTAGGACAAGTACAAATATTTGGAACAAAGTATTAATAATTGGGACTGTATCTATTATAAGCAAAGAATCTTGGTGGATTTCATAATTCCGATTGACATTTAGATTCCTTTTCACCATCGTAAAGTGCTGGGGACGGGTAATTTTGGGTACCAAACTGCCCATTCCAATGGTCAGTAATTAGTTACAATATATATTTTAACCAATGAGTACTTGTCCACCAATCAATTAACTCAAACTTTTATTCTGTCCTCATTCTCTAAACGATCAACAAACCACAACCAACAAAACAAAACAAAAATAAAATCCCCAAAAACGTAAGATTTAGACAAAACCTAGATGTTTTGACAAGCCCTAAATCTCAAAACTCTCCACTAATCAACACTGAGCTAACTTTGAACTTGTAGAAACTCCTTACATTAAAGCTTTTCAGAAGCTGTAGTAAATAATGAACCCCAAAACCATCATAATCATGTTACTCCAATATTAAAAACTCAGGTCTTTGTAATCTTTTATGCTGATTTCGAAACCCTGAAGTTTGGCATGTCAATCAAACCGCATGTCGTTGATCGATGCAAACCTTGCGTCACGCAGTGCCAGGTTTGGGCATCAGTGCATGTCGGCCATCAGTGGCGGTGATCTCAAAATCGCAGATAGTCAAAACTAGAGCTACGCGCGCCGCAAAATGCTATCATGCGGCTTTTTCCTTGTTTGACCACAACCAACAATTCAAACTCGGTCCTTGACGTGAGATTCTCGTTTTCCCCTGACGAAGGTCTCCTGCCTGAAAGCTGGTGCTTAGTTCCGATCCTTTGACGTCACGAGTGGAATGTGGGTATAAAAACATTGATGCAGGCCTCATAGAACTTGCAATTGTTGTGACTGCATCGATCGGCGCCCGCATATTCACATTGGTAGAATGATAAACTCCACACTAATGTAAGCCGGGTGCACCTTAACTGTCAATGCTGATTACCGTCGCCATCGTTCGGGAGATCGTTCGTGGCCGGTCCGATGCGATGATCGTTGCATCTTTCACTGTTGTTGCGTGCTTGCGACACGGTGTTGCTTCGAAGGCTTTGATGACTTGCTTGAGGGTGCGAAGCGATCGAAAGGTCTCGATACCCGAGGTCGCAACTCTTGTTTGTAGTTAGTCTCGGCGATGGAGTTCCAGTTGCTGAGATTTTCGGAGGGTTTGGAGCATTTTGGGTTAGGTGGGAGCTGAGGATGGTCTTGATGACTGGGATAACCTTGACGCAATTTTGTAATGTTTTAGCACTTTTCAGTAGCTAAGTCCATCGGGTTTGAGGTTTCTCCGCATTCTGGAAAGACTGTTGGCCGCGTGTCGTTTGCTTTCAGAGGGTTCCTCAGCTGGACGTGCTTCCTGTGAGTTGACGTAGCTCCTTGGATCAATTTGACAGACGTGGAATTGAAAGCTTGTGAAGGTTCCACAATCGCCTCCCGAAAAGGTTACTTCATACGATCAGTTCCTACATGCGTTGTCCGAGAGGTGTAGTCTTTTCGAGATTACTGAGCTGTTTTTCTTTTTTTCTTTTTTTTTCCCTCATCTTTTGTAACTGGTTGACTTCTCTTGTCGCATTACGATTATCTGCAGCGAACAAGTAAATTCCATCATTTTCCAGTTTCTCGTCTTGAAATATTAAAATCTTGAGCACCCAAGTAACCAAAATCTTCTTGCATTCTTTCTCCCTCCACCTGAATCCATCGCAACAGGAGTAGAACTTAGCAGTGATGGCACTATGACGTAACCCTCTTGTTCACTCCGAGGTTAAGATTGTGTTCGTAGAGAAATCGTGAATAACGAGAACGAGGTTTTTCGGTCGAGGTGTAAACTAGCCCTTGCTCTCCTCCACTAGCCTTGGCTGCATCGTGTTCGAAGAGTGCTTCTCTGGCGATTATCTAAGTTGATGCTTCAAACGAGCTCATGTCACAGTGCAAATCTGAGATTTGATTGCGGTGAAGAATTCTGAATGCAGGACAGACACGAGTATTTGAAGTTTCTGTGTGTACAGACGCAGATCCAGATTCATGCTGAACTGGAATTGGACGTCGTAAAGAACCCAAAGGAGAGGTGAAAATTAGTCGCCATGATGACCACGATCAACAAGTCGAATTCAATGAGGCGGACAATGTCCGGGAGATTCATGTTCTTCGAATCGAGCATTTCCTGGATCAGCTTCGTCATAATTATCAGCTGCGGATGTTCCTGTTTATATTTGTTGCATTCCGTGGTAGTGAATAGGCACAAGATCTTAACCGTGCAGAACTTTTCATCTTTGGTCACCCAATGCGATTCCAATACTCTTACGGTTGAGCAGTCGTTGCTCGCTTCCTCTACCAAAGATCTGAAACAGAGCCAGGTGGAGACTGAGAAAGGTACCCAGGCTCATCCAAAGGAGGAAGCAGCTCTTTCTCGAGTGGTGTTTGCAATTGCAGGGGCTGCGAAGAATTGGCCTAACAGGAAGGAGTACGTCAAGAAGTGGTATAACTCGGCTGAAGGCGTACGAGCAATTATATGGCTTGACAAGAAGGTGAATGAGACGTGGGAGCAGGACGCTCCTCCTTACAAGATTTCGGGTGATACTTCGAGATTTCCTTACACCTTCAAGGGTGGGAGGAGATCCGCAGTTCGACTTGCGAGAATCGTTTCTGAAACATTCAGGTTAGAGCTGCCGAACGTGGGCTGGTTCGTAATGGGCGACGATGACACATTTTTCTTCCCCATGAATCTGGTAAAAGTGCTCTCCAAATACGACCACAGGAAGATGTATTACATCGGAAGCAATTCGGAGTCCCACATACAGAACGTCTTCTTCTCCTTCAAAATGGCATTTGGTGGCGGAGGATTTGCAATCAGTTATAGATTGGCCAAGGAGCTCGCCACCATGCAAGACTCCTGTCTAATGAGGCAAGGGATTCAATCAATCTGTTGGCTCAAAAAGCTTCTTTAGGACGATATTCTATCACACAGAGAATGAGCTTTTCAAGTTGTCTACTTTTACACTCTCAACTTAGGTTTTTTGCAAGTTTTGCAAGTTCTGTTGTATTGAAAACAGTGCTACTGTGAAGTGGAGTATGTCCTTTGCCCGAAAATATAATTTGGCAGTTTCTAACAATTGCCCGTGGAGTGGGATACGACAGATACCCGCATTTGTATGGTAGTGATGACCGCATATTCGCGTGCATGTCGGAGCTTGGAGTGTCCCTCACCAAAGAGAGCGGCTTTCACCAGGTGCGGCTTTCTCAATGCTCCTGATTCACGAGAGTTCTTACAAATTCCTGTGATTGCATGCGTTTGTTATGAGTGAATCTCGTGCTGATCGAAGAGATCGGCCTTCAGATGGATATCCAAGGAGATCCCACGGGGTTACTAGCAACGCATCCTCAGACTCCTCTAGTGAGCATACACCACATGGACCTTTTCTACCCCATCTTCCCCAACCGCACAAGACTAGAAGCCATGGATCATTTACTCAAAGCTGCGGAGGTTGAACCTTACAGTCTTCTGCAGCAATCAATTTGTTACGCAGATCACGGGAATTGGTCAATATCAATCTCGTGGGGTTACGTGGTGCAAGTCTACAAAGGCTTTCTGACCCCAACAGTGCTAGAAATACCCTTGCGGACATTCAACACGATCCGACGGAAGAACGGCGAAGTCGACTTTCCGTTCAACACTCGCCCGGTTCCCGAGGAGTTGTGCATGCGACCCACTCTGTATTACATGCAGTCGGTCAATAACTCGAGTGCAAGAATTGACGGCTTCATTGAAAGCATATACACGAAGACGAACGATTGGGAAAGACAAGGAAAGTGTGCTGAGAAATTGCAACCTCTGACCTCGGTCCACAGGATCCGGGTCTTGAAGGAGCCAACGATGGACTCGTGGTTTGAGGTAATCAAGTTCTCGGGAAAGTTCCATCAGTGGTTCAATCTTACTAAATGGGTACTACTTCATGATTTTAAGTAGGCACAAGCACTGTGCTACTTGCATTCCGTAAATTATGTTTTGACCACATGAACGAGAAAGTTTCTAGGTCGGAGTTTTCGCAGACGTTCAGAAATTTTTTTTACCACTGCTTTCATTCGGGCACTAAAGTTTTGCGTGGGCTCTTGTCCAAACAGACGCCCCGAAGATCGTGCTGCCAGGTGAAGAACTGGAGCACAGATTCTATCGAAGTGCAGTTGACAGATTGTCAGCATGGTGAAACTTCCCTGGGCATCTTCGAGGAACCTCACGCTTCGCTTATATCCCAGTGAGGGAGATGGAGGCCCCAGTTCCAAGAGTTTGCGAATCTGTCCTTCTTTTGTCCGATGCTGAAGAGTAGTTTAATGTGGAAACAATTCTCCTACGTAGCTCTTCATTTAATCGTGACAGTAGTGCATATTGCAGCATGCAAAGCAGTGGAAGCTGGGGGGGGCGAAGTAACTATCCGGCAACTCATAATGAATATAGTTACTTCATTACTATGTGGTACCTTGTGTGCACACAAGAAGATGTAGTGTAGGAAGACCTGGATATGGTTTCAGTATGAAGAGGTTGAGATTATTAACTGTCTTCACAACTTGTGAGGAATCAGCCTAATCACCTTGACCGCTTGAATATGTTGACCATGCCAAATCTCACGATAAATTCAATGTACTCTTTGTGGATGCAAGAGAACTCAGCATTTCTTTCGGCAAATCAGGGCAATTGTGTGTTGTCCTTTGTTTGCTGTTTTCTCGAAAGGGGACTCTTGTGCAGATTATCGATCGCAGAAATCGTGGCAGATGCTTCCCGATCGCTATTTGATGGTTCAGTTGATCGTGCTTTCATATCATGAAATGTAGAAGTTTGAAATTGAGGCACATCACTCCAGGTTTAAGGATACTCGCTCCTCATTCCGAAACTTAAGTCATGACGTGGAACCGTCGACTGGAGAAGTGCAGCATGGCAAACATCAACGATCTTTCCGATATGGATCGTGTAATAAGGAATGTTTTAACTAACTGGTCGGAAAACTAAAATGATCTCGAGAATTCTAAGATCTATTCTCGTACTAAAATCAACGGTGATGTAGTAGAAATTGCTGACAATACACGTTAGGAACTAATTACATTAGAATATTTGTTTTACAGAACGCCAGTAGATTCTCACTTTATGGTTGAAAATTCTTCGACCCTTGTTCGTTCGTTTCTTTTTTGGTTGTAAGAACAAATTTATCCCTATTCATCGTTGCCGCAAAACTTTGTTCTGATGCCATCTCAGAAGCCGTGGTGGTGACAAGCACGATCGTCAAAGCAGATTCAAGACTTGTTGGAGCTACACGAGAGAATTTCTCAATCGGGAATCTCGAAAAAACGACGTGCGCATGACTTTTTCCCGCTGCATGACATCGATCTCGGGCCACGAAAATTCGCGAGAGACTTTTCTTGGAGATTTTGCTTCCCGAAAGGAGTTAATATTGTGCGATCTAGCAACCCACTTCTGCTCGTGAAGATCTTTGTTAACACCGCCCATTCCGATGTGGCTGACGAAGCGACATGAGATTCGTAGATGGTACATTTAAACAGGATCCTCCAATCAAGCTCACAGCGTTGGAGAGCTTTGGGTCCCACTAATGAACTCTCAGAGCTTGTGTTTAAGATACCATCCAGCTTGGTTCATGCAAGGATGCGGCTCCTTGAAGCTTCATTCGCGGCAGCAACAGCGAGAAGCCCGAAAACAAGGTCCTTTGCAAAGCAGCGCCGCAGTGGAGCATGCATGCTGGGCACAAGCCTCATTCAGGTGGAAAGCTTGTGCTTTTTCTTGGTCTATGGTCATCATGCAGGATATTCTCTTTTATTATTGCCAGATAGCCCTTCATCACAAATAATTTTGAAATATCATTTTTTTAACGAGGGACCATAGTGGGTTTTCTCCTTTCATGTCAGAACTGGATTTCTTTCTGGTGTAGATTTCCTTCTGATACTGTATTGTTATGTTTTGAAATTATTAAGAGTATGAAGGCGCTGAATATAAATAAAAAAGTATAGCTCATGAGATCAATTCTAGATTGGATACAAATACTTAATTTTTTTTCTTATTTTATTTAATTACTAGCCACATGGCATCATTCTGTGCTCATTTTAGATTTTAAAAGAATGCCATTTTTTAAATCTAAAATGAGCATCATGGTAAAGGTTTCTATCAAAAGACCCACACTCAGTCAAGTCAATTTATGGTCATGTCACCCCACAAGTGTCTTGAAGAATTCAAACCAAAGCCTAAAATGTGGATCTTTTAATGGAAGTTTCTATTTTTTCATTTAAAATCCACCTCCTATCGTTAACTGCATGCACAATCATTCCCATTCTACCAATTCTTACAATTACAGTTTTATAAGAAAAAAGAAAAGTTCGTGAGCCATAGTTGTAATGGAAATGTATTAGAATAAGATGTTGATGCTCATTTTAGATTTAAAAAAAACGTCATTTTGTTCCCATATTTTTCTCTTTTTGAATTAACTTATAACCTATTATTATTATTATTATTATCATTATTATTATTATCATTATCATTATTATTATTATTTACAAAATATTTTCTTCTTATTACTATATCAACTACACCTAGCAAAGATAATTCTTATTTTGTAATAGTGAGTGAAATTGCCAATCTAAAATTCTTACATGAAACTTTTTATTGCATTCAACAATATTTAAGTATGTCCTAATAGAATCACATCACATTAGTAGTTATCAAAAATTAAATAAGATAATTAATTACTTTATATTTATATTTATATTTTTTATGATAATATTTTTCAATATGCAAAAGAAATCAATTTTTACAAAAATATCCACCAAATCAAATAATATAGTCTTCACTAGATATGCAAATGCAATCTTATAGGAACCATATTGAATGCAAGACCAAAACAATTTCATTTAGTTATTTCTACATTTGAAAAAGTCAAACAAGAGATCTTTTTGATACAAAATCCAGCAAAAATATTTTCATTTTATTGTTAAAGAAACGATAATTATATTATAACAAAGACCACAATAAGATCAGATTATAAATTATTACTTCTGCAAATGAAAATTATTTAGGATATTTTGACTGTAGTTGCATCAAAGTTTAATCTTAGTTGAAGCTTTTATATATACATCAAGATCAATGCTCATGTTGATGATTTTTTCTCAAACAAGATTCTGCTCTAGACTAAGCCAATTACATGAGTTTATACTATTTTCTACATTAGATTTTTTTCATTTTTTCAACTTTTTTATCAATTTGATAAATATTCTATAATTAACAATATAGCAATAATATTATTGAGCAAAGAAGATACTCCACCAAAATCTTCTCTACTTGCATAAGAGAAGCAAATACCTATGGTTATTTTATAAAATAAAGTTCCATTGCAATCAATCTCATTATAAAAAAAAAAGTTTTAAAATAAATCCTCTTATCTAGTATTATTAAAGTTGTGCAATAAATCTCTAAAGTCATAATTGTAAGAACTATATGAAGTCTAATTATAGTATTTATTTTAATAACACAATTCATATCATTATTCTTTACTAACTTTTAAAAACTAAAATTTACACTTGAGAACTTTATGGCTTTAGTTAAAAATTTAAAATAAGAAATTTGATTTTTGTAGTCTCTCAAAATGGATTTAATATTTTTTTTAAAGGTTTATTTTTTATAGTTTTTGGTGCTTTCTTAAGATATTTTTAAGTATATAAATTTTTTTTGGAGAAAATATTAAATAATTTATAATTCTTTGATTTATTTTAGAATAAAATATTTTTTTATTATCAAATCATGATATGTATAGATAAATAAAAAAGTAAATGCATATAATTTTTTAGATATATATATTTTTTGTAATTGACCAAAAAGACTTGCTCAATTCTAATATAAATATAATAACTTCTTTAAGATTTATTATTTTTATAGAAAAAAATTAAAATTAAAATTTTATGTCATATATATATATATATATATATATATGTATTTTTAATCTATAAAAAATTAAGATATTAGAAATAAAAATTTATTTGGACTTAATTTTTAATTAATTATAATAATATATACTATGCTATTTTCTTTTATTATAATTTTTCTACTATAAGAAAAAATTTAGAAGATAAAATCTATTAATTAATTTAATATTTAATAATAGTATTCAAGTCTAAAGTTTAATTGATTGTTTCATTATTAGAAGTTAAATTAGCTAATACATTATAGGGTAGAGTAATTGTATTCTATTTAAATATAAATGTTGGTTATGGCATACTATTTTTTCTTTTTTATAGAAAGTCTTCTACTATGCAAATAATACCATATTAAAGTTGATATTTTTTACAAAGATAAATTATTTTTTTAAGCTTTAATAAATTAATCATTGCATCCTATTTTAGAAGACATAATATTATTTTGTTATAAATTATAATCTAGATTAGGATTAATTTATATTCTATTATCTTAGATTAGAAATAAAATTATTATTTCTAATACTAGACTAGGAATAATCACTTAAATTTTAAATTCTTTGATGTCTATTAAATAAGATACTATGGTATTTTTATTTTATTTTTTATTTTAATAAATTTAATAAATTTGGTTATATATGTTGTTTGTAATTCTTATATTTTCATTGATTTAAAAGAAATTCTATTTTTTTTAGAGTCTATGTATTTCTTAACCTTCTTGTTCTTTTTATATTTTATAAATATAATTTCTATGTAATCCTAGATGTTGATGATGTTGTCTTAATAAATATTTCTTCATTCAAAATTTCCTTCAAAGGTTGCTTGTGACACACTTGTTGCAAAATTTAAAAAATAATAGCAATCCATCTCACAAAATTTTAAAAAAGAAGTTGTTTTATGGATTTTTTCTAAAAATTAGAATATAATTTTATATTCTATTATAATATTTTCTATTTCTTATTTTTTTTTTGAATATTTAACTATTTCTTATTAATATATAATTCTTATTTTTAAAAAAATAGTACAAATATCCAAATTTTGATTTAATTTTATTATATTATTATAATATATTTTAAAAAATGCATTAAATTATAATACTATAAATTTCATTTTAAAAAAATTAAAAAAAAAATTGTATAAATTATTATCTATGTACCAAAAATAACTCTTAAATGCTATCAAATAACTTTGAGAAAGATTAAAGAATGCAAAGCTATATCAATGATTGTCAAAAATAATACCAAACATCAATGTTTCAGCTTAATAATTTTTTGAAAAAAAGATACTATCAAACAAACACTCATATCCAGGCCCCAAGTCTTTCATCTCAAAATTAACTCCATGCATGAATCACTGCATGAGCGGAGTCTTAGAATGACTTGTTTGTTGTCCATAGACTTGAAGCTCCCAGCACAATCCAGTAATGAAAATGAGTGCAGGCTTGGGATTAGAAGACATAGTACAAAAGGGTTTGCAAAGCAATGGCTCAGCACATCACATGGACAAGTCTGTCAAGTTGCCAGTTTCGGTTTCGCTGCGGATCATCAATTCATTGAATGCTGTGTGTGCAGTACGGTGCTGCACTCTGACAACCGAAAGCACAATCCTGCTCATCGGTGTTCATGCCGCCGTGCACAATGCTTGATGGGAAATCAAGCAAGAGTGCCTTCTGGAGCACATTTGTCACGCGCTCCATTACTCGCCCTGCTTGAGCCCACAGACTGCCTGAGAATGACCACCCCACAGGCTACCACCAACACAACGGAACAACAAAATAACGCCCATCAACACTACATGAATTGTTGCAGGTAACGCATCAAACCTGCAACCACAGATTCTGAACCAGGAGCTGCGTATGCACAACTGTCATTTGCTGGAGTTTTGATTGTCCGTCTCTCTGGAACTTACTTAAAGATGTGATGAATATTGTGCACATATTCGACTTTCTCGCTGTGACATTAAATATATGTGCAGAGCTTTGCGATACAATCTGCACCTTTGACCAAGAGAAGCGTAGAGACCCATTAAGAATACAGATTCTAGTTTCCAGACGAATTATACCAAATGCTCCACGCATGCGACCAAAGACGCGGAGATGCTGCCATATATTTTATCCAACGCCTCCGAGATTCACTCTAATGTTGATCAAAAGGTATGTGGATCTCAACCGCACAAGAGACGTTCCTGCCATTGCTAGGAAGATTGAAAGGCTATCGCAACAGTGTACATTGAACTTATCACCAACAACACAAGGGTAGAGAGTGTGCTGAGAATTACAATTGACAACTGGTAACAGAATTAGAACGTCCATTTAAATGGATCAGTGCATTCAGTACGTCATGCCTGCCACTGGAAGTGGGAAATTCCTGCATACAGTAAAGACAACAGAGCAATGCCAAAAGTTGCGCACCAGAAGAAAAAAGAAAAAAAGAGAGCTCAATCTCGCGACCTACAAAGGGACAGGGGCTTGGCAAGGGCGAGCATCACAAGCCATGAATCTGAATCTTCACGAATGATTATGAATGACGCAAATTTGTTCATCTTCGAAGCCTGTAACAAGTAATCCTAAATGGCCAAGCGATCCTGAATTGTAGTGTGCCGCAGCAGGAGCTAGGTTACGAGAGTAATCCTAAGAACTTCTGCAGAAGCGGCAACAGAGCTCAAAAAAGAGCTGCAATCCGTGGCTGAGGCAAACAAAATTTGGCGACATCGGTTACAGGTGGTTGCTTGTCAAGGCAAGGGGGAAAGTTCAAGTCTATTAAAAAGGGGGAGGCTTCTCGCAGTGGGGGAGGCTTCGTCTCAGGGTTGTTGGAGTTCAGAATCACGGAGGACGAGGAATCGCAGTCACTAGAGGAGCTGGTCGTCTCGGGCGTGACGGCAGGTCCTATGGCTATGAAACCGTTGTGATGATCTTTGCGGTTACCCAGCGACCATTGGGTCGACGAGACTTTGAGTGCTGGCACTGAAAGAATCAGGGACTTCTCAACTCTGCTGGAAGATTGTTGGAAGAGCGTTTGGATCGGTGTTGAAACGGGACGCTTGCTGGATTTCACGACCTTAGCAACATCACCAGGCGAGACGCCGTAGAAATCAGCATTTATGTTTTCGTTCAGATCCTGAGCCATCTTGTGATCCTGGAGATGGTGACCGTGTGGCATTGCCATGGCCGAGAGGTTGGGATGCAGGCAGAAGTGCCATGAGGTTGTGTCGGAGACACCAGTGGATCCACAATTGGGATGATCTTTCAGGATTTTTTGGTGTTGATGATGAGGGTGGTGAAGGTTGTGGTATTTCGGAGGCGTGGACCACGACTCCAGAGTAAAGTTCAGATTCGTGCTCTGGTCATCGCTGGAAGGCGCGCACGCAAAGTTAGTCTTCGCTTTGGAGCCTCGCAACGCTCTCGCAGCTGCAGGCGAAGATTCAAAATGTTCTCAGAAAATAAAAAACCAACAAAATAAACGTGAATTGGGCATCAAAGAAGCGTGTGGATTAGGTTGACAGGATGGAAACGAGGAAGATACGTACCGCTATCATACGCTCTTGCGGCTTCCTCCGCGGTATCAAAGGTTCCCAGCCACACGCGCGTCTTCTTCCACGGGTCCCGGATCTCAGCTGCAAACCGACCCCAGAGTCGTTTCCTCACGCCTCTGAAGT
The DNA here is from genome assembly GCA_036785485.1 of Physcomitrellopsis africana. Lineage (NCBI taxonomy): Eukaryota > Viridiplantae > Streptophyta > Bryopsida > Funariales > Funariaceae > Physcomitrellopsis > Physcomitrellopsis africana. The sequence continues at coordinate 209,913 of JAWRVF010000275.1, forward strand.
GCACCCCTTGGCCCGCCTGCCTCCTCTTGGTAATCTCTTTCTCTTTCCTCGAAGCCATACCCGTCATTCCCCCCTGCCTTGGTTATTGCGAAACTACACAACAATCTTCCCAATCGCGCAAGCAAACCACCCTGTTCACTTGGAAATTGGATGCTCACACTGTGAACAACAAAACAATAAACACCACACACTGATTGATGCCAACATCTTCTCCTAGCCACGACGTATGCTCAAAACTCCAAAACGAACTCAAACCAACAATCCCTTCACAAACATCGAAACGAATGAAGCCCTCACCATGCTCGACGTCCAGGGTTGGTTCCCTAACAGACTCACTCTCTATTTCCCTCTGCCGTCACAACTCAAGTAATCGAAGGCTTAAACTGCAGCCAATCAAACACGTAACTGCCAATGTCCTCTCTCAGAGACTTGCAACTACATTCGAATACGGTCACAGTTCAAGCGGCCACCGCTCATATATAAACACAAGCTATCTCAAGCTAGGCTCACTTTGATGGAGAAACCATGCTTAATCCGTCCCAGAAAACCAACCATCTTAATTACGATACTCGACGAGTGAAGAGACACCAGGTGAAAATGCGTAGCCCGCAAACCAAGACAACTTGCTCAGATCCTACTGCCAAAATCGCAGCCGACTCTCACTTCAAGCTCTATGGGTCTACTAGTCCGGGAAGTTTTATAGGCTGGGGCCGCAGGGGGGTTGTTAGCAGCGAGGTGATCCGCCGCAATAGTGCAGGCGACCAGCAAAGCGGAGGACGAGTTCCCGTGCCCACCACCAATGGGCCGCAAAGGGGGGAGACGTCGGAATTCAACGGCTGATGATGGAGATGGATCGTTGCTAGAGGGAGAGCACGTTCGATTGAGCAGGGATGCGATGGAGGTGCTGCGCCGCAGCGGGAGCGCAGATTGAGCGAAATAGCGGCATTGAAGGCACGGGCATCAAGCAAAATACTGGCGTCGAGTCGCGTCGTGGTGACCAACGAGGCTCGTAGCGTGCTAGAAAGGCATCCCTGTTGGTTGTGGGCGCCCCAGAAGTGGCCAGTTTGTGCTTCACTCTCTGCATTGTCGGAGTGGCATTTTTCAGGTCTGGATGACAGCACACCCTCTGCACAGTGCCCACAAGGCCTATTTCCACCGCTGCCCTTGTCTATGTCTCCTCTCTTGTCCACTTGGGAGTTTTCTTTTTTTTTTGTATAGAAACTTGTGGGTATAGTGGTTGACATGATTATATGATGAAATGAAGAATGTTAGCATTTAGTAACTTGGGAATTACTAACTTTAATTAGTTGGTCCCTTCTATCTTCATCCAAGTTATGAATTGTTAAATTGCTATGGATAACACTCATGATTATAATGGTCATTGTATGTCTAGATCTTATAGCCCTTTCTGCCATTCATATATTATTTTATTTTTAGAGAAATATGATGCTAAATTTTTTTTTTTTTTGTTTTGTTTTTGAATTTATGTTTTGTTTTGTTTTCTTATTTATTTTTATTATACTTTTTTGATCTAATTTTTCTTCTTATATACTATGGCATTTTATAAGATCCAAATTTTCTAGAAGCATACTCTTCTTATATAAGTAGATTTTTTTTTAGCATTTTATTGTGAAGAAAGTGGTTCAATAAGTACAATTTTCTTTTCACAAGAATACTAGCTAAGGTCTTCATCTTCATAGGCTTATTACCATTTTATTTAAAATTGAAATAAGACAATTCCAACTTTGATGGACTTGTGGATATTTCTAAAACCTTTATAATATTGATTTACAAGAAGGAAGTATATACATGTAACAATAACATAAATTTCTTGAATTTCTTTACTATCTATACATTTATTGCTACCTTTTAATGCTTAATCATTCAAACACATACAACTTTTTTCTTAGTTTTTTCTTAGTTCTATATGTTGTTCTATTTAAATTTATATTAAAGATATAATAAATCTTTTGATTTTGTTGGCACAAGATTGTTTGATTATTGGTTGGATTAATTAATTAATTTTTTACTTAAATGAGTACATTATTATTATAGCTCTTGAAGACTATTTATATTTGATAGAATCAAACTAAACATTAGCAATTGATTTATAAATTATTATTTTTGGATATGTAAGATTAAATTTTTTTTTACTTTTAATAATACTTATAATTTGTATTTTTTTATAATTTATACTAACATATAGTTTTAGATGTATTTGAAATATTGCATGTTCTACTTTAGAACTTTGAATTGACTCCATAATTAATTCATATTTATTATTTTATAAATTGGAAGCATAAATTATTATTATTTTTAAATATCTATTTAATATCATTTGATAAGCTTGTTAAGTTTAAATAATTTGACAAATAAAATAATTTTAGAGAAGAAGGATTTATTATACAATTTGGCAAGCTTATTAAATTTGAGCAACTTAATTTATAAAGTAATTTTAAAGAAAAAATATTTGTTATATCAATTGATAAACTTATCAAGCATAAGCATGATGCCAAATTTAATTATTTTAAAGAAAGATTGCTTATTATTTTATTCAAGAAGATTGTTAAACTTGAGCAATCTAATAAATAAAATATACTCAAAGAAAAAAGATTTGCTACACCATTTTCCAATCTTACAAAATTCAAGCAATCTAATAAGATGTTTATTTTTAGAGAAAAAAAGTTTATTAATCCATTTAGTAAATTCTTTAAGCTTGAACAAATTAACAAAATAAATACGTTATAAAAATAAAACTTTCTAAATTATTTGACAAGCTTATTAAAGATAAGCAACTTTAAAAAATCAAGTTGTTCTAAAACAAAATAATGTGCTAATTTGTTTCAAAAGCTTGTCAAGCTTGATCAACTTAACAAATTAAGATTTTGAAAAGAAGAAATATTTATAAATGCATTTAGAAATTTTTTAAAGCTTAAATAACTTAAAAGATTAAATTATTTTAAAGATAACATATTTGTCAATCTATTTGATAAGCGTGTTAAGCTTGAGCAACCTAAAAAATCAAATAATCCTAAAGAAGAAAGATTTGGTAAATTATTTGTCAAATAATTTTTTATATCAATTGGCAATATTATTAAGCTTAAACTACTACTAAAAGGAAGTTCTTCTATAAAAAAAAGACTTGATAAATTATTTGGAATTTTTTAAAAAAAATTAAGCAATAAGAAATTTTAAATTCTTTTTTTTAAAAAAAATATTTACTATATCATTTACAACCTTGTCAAACATGAGATACTTGCTAAATTTAATTCTTTAAAAAAAAGTTTGATATTTCATTTAGCAACCTTATCAAGCATGAATTATGTACTAAATTTAACTCTTTCAAAGAAAAAGAGATTATTATTTTATTTGAAAAGCTTGTCTAATATGACCAAGCAAAATCATGGATTTATTCTTTTAAAAAAATATATTTTTCAAACCATTTTGAAAACTTCTTAAGCTCAAATATCTTAACAAAATAAGTCTCTAGAAAATAGAAAAATAAGCTAAATTATTTGTCAAGCTTGTGAAGCTTGAACAACTTAATAAATTAAAACTTCTTAAAGAAGAAAGATTTGCTAATTTTTTTAATAAGCTTTTTTAAGCTTAGACAAACAAATAAACCAAATTCTTTTAAAAAATAAATATTTTTTCATTTATTTGATAAGCTTATGAAGATTAAAAAACTTTAAAACTTTATTCTTCTTGAAAAAGAAATATTTTCTATTTTGTTTTTTAAAATTATTAGCTTAATTATTATAAAAAAATCAAGTTCTCTTAAATATGAAAGACTTTTCAACTCATTTGGCAAGTCTATTAAGCATAAGAAATTTAAAAATTGAGTCTCTATAATATAGAAATATTTTCTAAATTATCTAAAAAACATATTTAAGTTAAAAAACTTTAAAAAATAAATTTGGTCTTTAAAAAAAAGATTTATCAAATTATTTGGTAAACGTAGTAAGTTTAAACATTCTGACAAGTATAATTTTTAAAAAAAAGAAATTTTGACTAATTTATTTAGCAAGCTTATTAAGCTTTAAAAAAATAAAACATCGAGTTTTTTCAAAAATAAAATATTAGCTAGTTCATTTGCCAAGCTTATTAAATTTTTATAATTTTTCAAATTTGATCTTTTAAAAAAAGAAAGATATTTTATTTCTTTTAATAGTATTTTAAAAACCAAAATATCTTTTTTATCTAAATTATAATAAGATATTAATTATAAATATTATTATTTGTAATATTATTTTATAAAATTAACACTTGTTAAATTAATTACTATCAATTCTTTAATTCTTTTCTAAGAATCTTTGTTTCATATAACAAATAATAAGTCTTTTAATTTATAATGTTTGAAATTATATATAAAAAAAAAATAATTTAAATTAAATTAAATTTAATAGATTAACATGTTTAATTATATATATTTTTTAAAATTATACTAAATTAAAATATTATATAAATCATAATTAATTATTTTTAGACAAATGTATAAATCTTAGATGTTGATTTTATTAAAGATATTCTTTGTTTTAAGGTCAATAATAATTTCTTTTAACTATTAATAAATAATTAAAATATTTTAATTTCAATTTAATTAATTACTAAAAAAATTTATAAATCTTAAACTATTTCATGTTGTGATATAAAAATTATAAAATAAATTTCTAAGGATATTCAAATATTGCATATTTAAAATTTAAAGATTTTTTTATTTTTTTATTTCTTACTTTCTTATTTTTTTATCAATATTAATATTATATATGCCATTTTAATTAAAATTAGAAAGTATTATCTTTATTATAAATCCATGGATTGGTACATTATCCAATTTCCAAATTTAAATATCTTTACATTCTTTTTCATTTTCAACAATCCTTCAATTCATATCTTGTAGGTAATCATGCATTTTTATTAATCTATCTCTTTTAATTTTATCATTAATTGATGATTCATTATATCTAAAATAATACTTGTATTTTTAATTATAAAATCATTCTTGGTATGAGTCTAGTTTTATAATATTCTTTCTTATAATGGGCCACCATATTATGCATCATTGTAAAAAATCAATAAAAGTCTAAAATTTTATTCTTTTCTTTAAATTTCAAGGAATCAAAACTTATCTTTAAAATACCCCAAAGCTAATAATCACTATTTTTTTCATCTTCATCCAAAATCTTTTCTTCTTTTTAACATTTTAAAAGTTTTTTTCCAACATCTCACCTTCTTCTGTCTTCTTAGAAATGTGCCTATACCTTTCAATATCAAAAATAGACTTTAACAAGATTGTACAATTTGTTTACTAACCTCAAAAAATTCTTTAGACAACTTATCATTGTCCCTACACGTAAGAATAATAAACAGCTTTAAACTTGCATCTTCCTCAAGTTTTTTAATATCTATTATATGAATCTTTACAAGACAATACTCTACCACCTTTTTAATTTTGTAGTCACAATTAATACACTACCTTTGTTTGAATGTAATACATCTATAGGCACAACATGATTGATTAAACCTTTATCCTTCACATCACCTAAGACCAACATAATCTACCCGACCACTACAGAACAAATTAAAAAATATTCAAAATCTCCCACCCCATGTGACAGCCAAGCACAGGTTAACCAAGGCCATCTTATCTAAGTAGCAACAAACAAACAAACAAAAGAAAAAAAAAAAAAAAAAAAAAAAAAAAACAACAACAACAACAACAACAACAATGATAGTAGAGGAACACTAAGTGGAAATCCAAGGACAGCAACTACAACTCACCAACCTAGAAATCAAGCCTAGAGAAGACGCAAACCCTCACCGACATCCACAGCACAGCTCTCTCCGACCTGGGCCATCAGACAACTGGTTATTCTAATTACTAGAGCTTCAGCAAAAAGAAATTCCTACAGGAGCTCTCCGCTCTCATATTACTTGCATGCAGTAGAGCGATGTTACAGCATGTAAAGCAAGCGCAGATTCGAGCAATTCGACTTGATGCTTTGGGACTTCTCCCATATGGTCATGCTTTCAGTGTCACTTTCATCTCCGCTTCGGAGTGGGTGAGCTTTTCGTGGCCTCCGTGGAAGCGTTTAGCGGTAAGTTTTTCAGTCCTGGCTTCTGGACGTGTTGAAATTATTGAGTGATGAGATGTTCTCTCCACATGATACCCCGAGAGTATTTAGTCACCTTTTCAGCAGCAGAAAACGAGGACAGCACGGGTGGAACGTAGATTGGTTGCATCCTGTTCCAGTTCACTAAAAGAACCCAATTCAGCTTGTGCCTTATGATCTGAGTCAACGTGATGGTAGCAAGCATCAAAATCATAATTTCATTGAACTAGGAGGGAACAAGCCTAGAAAACTCGTGCATACAATCCTAGTTTAGATTAATCTTCGTTAATGCTTTGTTTCTATGTTTCTCAGACTGGACATAGCTGAAATATAACATCATAAATCCTCTTCACAGTAGCAATCAGCTACTCGGAAGGTTCAGTACCATCCGTAAGACTTTGAAGTACCTGCAAAGCAGTCAGACAAGTTCTGAAATACGACACAAACCAACGAAAAAATTAAATTTTTTATATGTACCATATTAAATTTTTAATAAATTTGACATAATAGAAGAAAAGTAGACAAAAAAATTGAAAAATTGAAAAATTAAAAAAATATTTTAAATATTCAATAACAAACAAAGTTTTTCTTTTTTTTAATTTTAAATACTTTTTAAGTATGTTGATTTAACTTTCTTATATAAAATGAGTTTAAAGTTTGCAATTCACCATAATATTTAATAAGTTTATAAAATTTATAAATTTATAAATTAAATAGATTAGAAATCATAATGATTCTTTACAGCCATTGTAACATGTGCAAGTTCTACAAACTGATGTAATTAAAAGTTTAATAGCCAAACATCCTAAAAGTAATGTCTATAAAATATTTCTTAATACATATCAATTGTTGGATTTTTCAATTAATAACCCTAAATATCCATCTAACACAAGTATAATCATTCTTCTTGTATTATATTTCTTAATAGTATTTTTCTTTTTAATAAGTTATCCTTGCAAATCCAAACACATAATAATAATTCTTATACTTATCAACTTTCAATGTCTATAAATATTGTCACTTTATAGTTTACATTTTAAAATAAATATCAAAAGATATGATGCACAACAATCATTCAAAGAGTTGATATACAACCTCTTCCACTATTGATACATAAGTAGGAATATATAATGATCACAAACAAGTTAAGATAAAATCTTTCAACTTAGAAGTTCAAAAAACATATGATTTCTAATTCAGTCATGTAATAATTTCTAAATTAGAGATGTATTGATATTATTCTATAATTGGCTTAATGCCACTTTAATTAAGCATCACAAATTTCACTGTAAATCACAAAGCATATGTTCAAATATAACTTTCAATGACATATTATACTACCAATTTCCTAAATAATTATACTTTTAGAGCATAGCACCATTTCAATTAATGATCCAAAAAAGTATAAAAACAACAAAACATAGACCTCAAATTTGATACTAATTAGTTTGTAGTTCGAAGAAGTTAAAAAAAAATGCACAATCCAAGTCAATCATTATTGCTTACTAGCAATGACAAATGACAAATCCAATATTTGCAAAAACCTCCAAAAACTAAAAGTATCATCCTCAATTAAAAATTGTACAACATCAACAAAACCTTTCAAACATGAACCTACAGAACTTTTTGCTACATCTAACGAAATTTCAACAAAAAACTTAAGATGTTCCTCCAAAGTGCACAAAGACAATCCGCACAACAGCAACATGAACATTCCACTGTGAACCAAAATTACACAACACTGCAACTAAAACCCCTCCATTACAACTGCCACACAGCTTTTCAAAACTGTACTCGTCACAACCTCAGCGTCACGTCCCAATCCCGTCACATACTCGACACAGTACGACTCCAAATACCCATTCAAATGTGCCAATTCGGTGCACTGACATTCATTCATCATCGCAGTCTTTCAGCCACGTGTCCCATCCGTCCATCAACTTGCAACTGACCATTACCGCACTCTTAATCTGCTCTTCGTGTTGCATTCACAACAGCAAACTGAAACCACACTCCTCAAAACCATGACATCATTCATCTCCCCCACCAGCTTCCACACTTCCGCTCTACCCTACTCTCACAGATTGCTCCCACATTGCCCCCTCGCGCGAACTGCACTCCAAGATGCACCATTTGCGCGTTCCCACATACAACATTTCCAAAGGTACGCCATTGTGCTCTCATCCAAACCTTCCACTCCACGCTCTCATATTCAATGCTTCTATGCCCTCGCGAGAAATCGGACGGAAATCGAACAGACCCTGGTCCCGCTTCTGGGAACTTCTGTAAATGTCAACCTCCGGCCCTCAATTTACACTGCCAGCAATTCTACCCTGCTGCTTCTGCGACCACGTCATCGGGGCCGTCGCTGTCTCCTCGGTACCAGCCCTGAACCGGTTCCACCACGCGCTAACCAACGCCTTCACCCAGTTCCCACATTCCCTCCCACTCAGGCCTATACCCATCTTAACTACGCGTCCGCTGCCTCACTACCACACAGTCCCTCCCGGGTCCGCTTCTACTTTCTGCAGACACAATTCTGCTGCACATGGACTCTACTCGACACAAAGCCAGGGAGCTCAGACAATGAAGGTTCGTGAAATGCGCAGCTCACGACCCCGGCCCAATCAATCCATTTCATCTCTGCCCGTCCATCTCTCCCACAAACCTCACCACAGACAACCCTCTAAATGTACACTGCCTCTCATTCGCCCAAACTGCGCACACATCTGTGGCGCATTCAGAGGCTCCTACTCTTCCTATATACGACGTAAACCTGGACACACACTGTTCACAACGCCAAGCCACGCCACAACCAACCCGATGTTGCACTCACGAACACCCATGTCAGGCTGCTGGCTTCACGTCTTCCTCTTTCTCGTTCCGCTTGTACTCTGGCTTCAGCTCATACGTCCCTTGATTCGCGCCTCTTTTGTTGTAGATGCACAGGTCATTCAATATCTCTTTCAAAAACGCCTGCACGGACCACAACCACCACCAACTCATGTTACATGCTTCTCTGTGTCACCCACTTCCGACATAAACCAGCAAATCATGCACCTGCCTTCCCGACCGCTGCACCTCTGCACATCGCTGCTCAACGGATCGCCGACCCATCTTCCAGCGATCCGTGAAGCACGTCATCGTCCACGGCGCATCTCGCGTCACTGCCCACGCACAACATCAACGCTTCAAAACAGCGCACTTACCACAGGCTGGTCCGTTTCCTCCACCAAATGCTTCAGGGCCCAATTAGGTCGCTGCTCGAAAAGCTTGAACACGATCGCTTCCAACTCCGCTCTATCCCTCCGGATTCTTTTCCCTTCGGGAGCCTTCACGGCACTGCTTATCGGTGCCTTCTTCTTGTTGTCCTGCAAGCACATGGCCTTCATGTCAAACATCTCCCGATCGTAATCCCACACCACGTCCCCGGAACGCTCCAGTTCCACATCGTACGTGAAGTGATTGAACAAACCGATGCCATATCATATCCGCTGCAAACTAGCACTTCCATGACCTACCCGAGGAACACTACAAACGAGCCCAGACCCTTGTCATGACAGCAGCTCAAACTCGCATCTCATGTCATGCAACCACGAACCAGACCCAATCGGATTCCTGCATCTCGGACGTCAACCCTGCGGGTCGCCTTCATCCGTTCTATACCGCACCTCAAAGCGTGCCACACCTACTCTCGCCTCCACTCCACTACAACCCTGCTCTTATAACCCATTCGTCGACACCCGGCACGGGGACGCGCACCTTTCCAGAGAACGTTGATGTCGGCCAAGCATCGATGGGAGGCGGCCTCATAAACCCTCCGCGATCGTTCGATAACACCTGAACACGTACACGTCATGCCACTCAAAACGTCATCCACCTACAACCACGCACATGTCCGCATACAACCCACCATCCCACTACGTCTGAGTGCATCGAGAGCGCAGCAACCACACCTGTGTGGTCCTCGTTTTCACCATCGACTTGTTCAGCCGATCCCTGCACAGTTTACGATACTCATCGTTGTTCCCGATGTTCGAGGGCTTCATGTCGAATTTGTGCTCCACCTTGCCCTCGACCTTCAGTTTCCCTGCGACATATTGCAATGTGGATCACCAATGACCTGCATCAACCATTTAACCTTGACCACTTCAATGAAGCTGCCCCCACAAACCCACTCCACAACTGCATCCTCGGTTGCCCACACACACACACCCAACGAGCGCCCCTCGGAGCTATACATCCACATGCATGCGTCTATTTCCACACGTCCGGCTTTCCAGTGCTCACACAACGACATGCTGCTTCGTCATGCTCTGTTCATACCAAATCGTCAACATTCCATGCCCCGTCCTGCGAGATTGTGCCCTTACCTTGAGTCGTCTCCGAAAATATATGCATGGGCACTAGATCCTTGGTCACGTTCAGATTGTACGACTTGTGCGGAGCCACCAGGTCCTTCTCCGGCAGGGTCATCATGAACTGCGCACAGCAGCATACCAACCCCTAATCAGGACCCTGGCTCCCCCTCCTCAAGTACCGCACGTCGCGGCGACACAAATTCCACCCCCCGCATCACTCGTCCAACGACCAAACAGAAACAGCGAAAAATCATGCCGTTCCACTCGGACCAAGCCCTACCGACCCTCACAAAACCATCAACCACCCGCTCACAAAAACCTCGGCCATGCAACCCATTGCTCCAGAAACCCTTGCTGTCACACTGCTCAAGCCCCCAAAACCTCGCACTCCGAAACCACGGCAAATTCCTGCCCACACGTACCTCCACGCTGTCCGAGTTAGGGTTCAAAGGATCCATGGACATGGTGACCTTCGCCAGGATGGGTCCGCCATCCTGCTGCTTCAACCACTGGTGTCCGACCAGGGGAGGCACTTTCAGCAGCCACACAGACTTCTCGGCGCCGGTCGTATCCAGCAGGTGCAAACCTCCAGGCCCTCCAAACACGCCCCCCTCTCCGTCGTCCTTTCCGGTCCCCGCCATCGCTCGAACTCCAAACAGCTCGATCGACGCAGAATCGCCAGGCCCCCCCCCAAAACCCAACTGAAGGGACCGCGCCCAACCAACTCCCACCGGCACCACCTCTAAACCAGATAAAACCAAGCGCACTCATGCGCAAATTTGGCCGATTCCACATTCGAAACACAGAGGACGCATCGCACAAGCCAAGTGCGCCGGGAGAGCCGACGGGTATCTTCCGCAGGGCGGAGTTGGGAGCGGGGAAGGGAGTCGACGCAGCGGGTCACGCTTGGCATCGCGTGCTGCCAACGCCCAGTTTTAAGCTTGCCATGTGGGCTTCTGCCATTGGCTGCGACGCCACGCTGGCAGGGTTCCCAAATCTAGAATATCATCACATCTAAGTAGATTGCGAGGCACCGCGGCGGTGCTGCGCCGGGCGACAGGACGAGAATCCATGCCTCGTGACCGAGAACAACGCTCGTGTGTGGAGCCTTCAGGACCGTGTGGCGTCGCATGCCATGCAGCGTGGAAGACCAATTTTCGCATCCTGCGGTGGTGCAGTTTCGAGCTGCGTGCGTGATGCCGCTCCTCCCCATCACGCTACCGACCGCGGGTCTCCCCTCGCTTCGACGGGTTCCAAGAGCGCCGCGGCTGGCATGTGGCATAAGTGATCCGGGGAGAAACCGGGGGTTTGGAAGGTGGGGGAGTGCGCAGCTCCCGACTCGCCGACGACCTTTCGCCTCACCCCGGAAGCATCTCTCTCGACCCCTGCGCCCTCCCTCCCTCCAGCAGAAACTTTCTGCCTCTCTGCAGAGCAGTTCCGAAAGGACAGGGACCCAACCCACAGCCCCTCGGCGTGCGCAGCTCGGAACCAGGGCAGGGATCCAGGGGGTCGGATTCCTCACCAGGCGAAAGTTACCTATATAAAACTGGGAGATTTACGAAAGATTGTAGTGGACCCTGCACGAGGGCCTACAGTGGATCAATGCGCGGTTACAGTGGCTGGAAGGGGAATATGTCGCAGGACGAACGCGGGGAGGACGTTGCAGGCCCAAGTCGCAACATCGCATCATCGTCAGCGAATGTGGCGAGGGCCCGGCAGCGTGATCGGCGGAACGGCTGCGCCACTCTTGGAATCTCCAGGTCTCTCCTCCTCCGGGGTCCCTGCTTCCGCATTCGTCCCTGTGGTGCGAGGTCGTTAGTACTTTAGAAGTGCGAAAGCTGCGCTTCTCTGATGTGCTCGAGAGGTCTACAGCCGCTGGCAGAAGGTTTCGGTGACGAGCGGTTGTTCCTGGCACCTGGCATCGATGTCGGAATCGCGAACGGGTGGTGTGGGTGGTGACTGGCACGGTTCCCATAACCGAACCGCGTTGACGCAGTGTTTATGCTCGGAGAATTTGGAGCCTGTGGGTGTGTTGAGCTCGGCACTCGGGTGCTTGCCTGCGTGCCTGTTCCTCGACGCGAGAGCAGAGGATACGTTTTGTTCGCGCCTGGTTGCAATTGGGTCTAGGAGCACGAGGAAGAACGAGATATCTGTGCTTTCAGAGGTTCTCAGTCACGTGGCAGCTCCATTGAACAACCGACGCAAACTCGCGCCCGTCTTTCAAGCATCCCCAATCGGCAGCAACGAGTTTTTCCTGAGGTGCAATGGCCTCGATTTTCAAACTACCCACAGATGTTGTCGCTCGGGGGTCTGGCATGTCGAACCTCGCTTCCAAAAACGCGCACCCAGCTGATCGGCATCGGAGAGTGAACTATGCCGAGTGCGGAAGACAGAGAGCTGGATTCGGAGGTGCGAAGAGCGCCAGGAGGTGGGCAGGACTGGTGGCGCCGCGAGCTTCCTCGGTTGCGTCATCGCTCATCGCTGCGGAGGATTGCACGTGAGCATAGCTCCTATCGCCTTCCCAACTGTTTGCCCATGCCCGCACACTCGAGAGTCTATTCGGATTGTGCTTCCGCTGTCGGTGGTGTCGTCGTGCTTCTGATACTCTGTTGACTTTTCGGTTTTCATGATTGCGATTTCCTTCACGGAAATACGTGGATGTGCTCCGTGATACGCGGGTGTGGATCGTGCAGAGAATGCAGCGTGGTATTGCGCACGACCAAAGGATGCGGGCTGGGAGTATCCCGATACCCGGACTTTGTGTACGACGCAGAGGGGGGTGGCGGGAGTGGCAAGGCCGTGAAGTTGTCGGACGGCCGTTGGCGCGTGCAATTCGATGCAGCGGAGCTCCACATCCCAGATGCTAGCTTCCGCACGGCCACACTCCTGGGCGTTCCCATCCCCCCACCTATCAGGATCGAAATCGTCCCAGACTCTTTAGAAGGCACCGTGGATCGCGACACCGGCAAGGTGAGCATCTGTCCGCTTCCAGGTCTCACTTTTTGTGACTTCGGTAGGACCTTGACGCCAAGGTTTGGCCCCTTTGGCGGCGGGGAAAGTGGCCAGAGCGGCGGTCGGATCAGTGTAGGCACTTTTCTCGCCTGTCCGTGAATGGTTTCCTTTGATTCGATCTTTTTGCGAGGGTCGAGGTTGGCACAGCACGGAGAGGTAGCCGAATCACTGGTTTTAACGAACTATGTGCTGCGCATCTCGAACTTGTTCAAGTCTTGCCTCCACATGCCTGTCTCAGTTCATGTAACCGGATGCTTCGGAACGGGCGTTGGAAGATCGTCATTTGGCCTGTAGGATCCGAGCATGAGGGGCAGGGTGAGATCTAATTCCAAGCCCACCGTCGTGACATGGCTGAACAGATGGAGCTGAGGTTCCAGTCAAGGTTCTACTTTTCGGCTTCGCGATTTTACGAGCCCCCGCCTCTGGTGGTGGATACGCTGTTGACGACAGAGACCACGCACGGTGAGTTCCGAGGCGGGGCGGGAAGCCGGGTGGATGCGGACGGAAATTGCCGGTTGGTTGGGGTGGGGCGTCTTGCGCCAACAGGCGACTTCTTCATGGACCGCGTCTTGATGTTGCCTTCGGATTGCTATGCCAGCATGACAGCCAGATTCACCTTCGCCTCCTCAGTGGGTGCGCAATAGATGCAGCGTGCTGAAGTAGCCAGTGCATTGGCAAGGGCATGGACAAGAGCTCAAACGAAGTGAGAGCCAGCGTTGGCTACAGTTGTGAGAATTCTTGCGATTGCGTCCATGTCTGTGCTTGTGGATGGGGAGAAGCGGGGCACGATGGAGCTTTCCTTGAAGACTAGCAAGAGTGTCTGAATTTGGTGTGCGAATTTGTGGACAGAGGAGGGTGGCGCGCGATCGGTCGGGGAAGGCAATGGAGAGTTGGAGCACAGGAAGATGAGATGTGTGCAGGGGGGGCATGAAGCCCATAAGGGATGGCGTGACAGAATGTGCAAGCTATATCCAGTCGCAGCATCGAATTACACATTGTCTCTTCGGAGACATCTGATAAAATTGGAACGATACAGAGAAGATTAGCATGGCCCCTGCGCAAGGATGACACGCACAAATCGAGAAATGGTCCAAATTTTTTTCTCTTCCTTTGCATTGGAACCTGCTCACGTTTTCCTTCGAGTCTCCCATTCAAAGCAGCCAACTGACCTACATTGCCATGTTAAACGACTACTGTCCATTTATCCACTCACACACGCCTGAAATGAACAGCGATTCATTGCATGCTGTTGGAAGCAAACTTCCATCAACATTGCTTTCTTAAGAGAGTAGTTTTGCTTGCTACAACTAATTAGATTATATAATAAAGATGTTTGTGACTTGGAGGTTGGTCTTAACACTACATATTTTTACCATTTGCAAAACATCAAAGTATCAATTTTACTACTTTTTCATGTGAAATGTAAAGCACCCAAACAAAGAAAATAATTAGGAATGAGGAAATTAAAATTCATAACAAATAACATATAAAGATTTTTTTTTTTTTAATCTCTGAATTTCCAAAAAAGCTTATGCCCTTGGTGTTAATACTGAAATTACATATATCCTTTCTACTCATTATTACTCTGATATGGAGAAAAGCTTTTACTGAAAATATTATTTGATGATTTTTCTTGGTTAATCATAAATTAGTACACCTTTGTGCAACACATACTTGTTTATTTTTTGTACAATTATATCTGTTGATTTTTTTTTTTGTTTTTTTTTTTAGTTTTTTGCTAAATATTTCAATTCCTTGATTTATTTCTAAGTTTTTTTATTTTATGGATATTAATCAATTATAACTTTCTATTTTTAATTTTTATATAAGTTTACTTTGTCAAGTTTGATCTAATCTTTTGATTGATTGAAATTTAAAAGACTCATGAAATTGGATTTATACATAGAAAATGCAATCCTTAAGCCTTTTAAAGAAAATATGGAATAGAAAGTATTTTTTTCCTACATGGTATAAATTATCTTGTTTCTTGGATTTGTTTTTAGACCTATCTTAAAAAGTGGTTTATAAAAAATTTTAAATTTTTTTTGTCAAAAATTATAAAAAAAATAATATTAAATTTTTTTATACTTTTTAAAATTATTTGAATGAAAATATAAACTAATATGTTTAGACTTATAATTGAAAATTAATTTAATCTATTTTATAACTTTTTTATTTTGTATTATATTTAAAGACCAATGCTTTTAAAAGAAGGCCTTTTTTTCACAAAGTAAGGGATATTTGTGCCAAGGGCATAAAACACAAACAATTAAAGTATCAAAATACTCTTGTGTCACTTGAAAGGAGTAAAGAATCACTCAAAAATAGTATAATATGAAATTAGAATGGCTATTGCCAAAGATAAGAAGAATAGAGACTCTTGAAGCAAGATTAGGAATAAGAAAGGTATTGACAAGAGTAAAAAAAGCTTCACTCTTATCTCTATATATATTATCTACATGAGAGCTATGTAGCAATTTGTAAGACATGTGTCAAACTTATAAGATAAATTTCCTATATGTGTACCACTTAATTAGCTTATTCCACAAGCTACCAACATATGCGACATGTGACTAACTTGTTGGCCAAGTTTTTAACCTACCAATCACATATAGATATGAATAAAGATGAAACCATGTCTATGAAGCTTCCAAGAAGCTGTTTTATAAGATATTATCAAATTAATCAACTTTTATCTATTCAAGTTACCTAAATAAATATTAGACTAAATTTTGTGCGTGTAAAGCTTTTGAAACATAGCCTTTTAAATAGGTATGTAGGTATAAACACCTCCTAAGATTGTATTGAAATTTCCGCTTTTAAATCTATTTTTTTCCTTGGTTAAAACTTCATCCACTAACATTTCATTATCTTTTTTATTAAATAACTTGTTTACTTCGACTTTAGTTAAAAACTTCTTCTTCTATAGTTTATTTTTATTAATATTTTGTACTTTGTCCTTCTAGATCTATAAATTTAAGTCTTTATTTTAAAAGCAAAGTACAAACAACTTATAGTATTTAATAAATTTGACCATAAGTCAAGTAAAATTTTTCTTTTTAATTATTAGCTCTTTTAAACCAATTTTTTTTCCTACAAAATCAAAGACTTTCACATATAACATGCTAGTCTTCTTGATATACTTTCCATTTGAAACTTTGAAATTAATTTACATGTTTCAGTCATGAAACAATTATGTTTTCAAAAAAAAACTAAAAAAATAAGTAACTCTTTTAAAATATACTATTAAAAGTGTTATATTTAATTTTAAAATATAATATAATAAAATATAAAACTTTAATAAAGTACTTGCTTTTCTTAAGTATACTATATGAGCGGATTTTGATTATTTACTGGAATATTGAAAAAATGCTTATTAATTTTGTAACAAAAAAGATCATATTAATGAATAATAAAATGTTAAAGAACTAGAAGTTAGAAGCCACAACACTTAGCATCAGCAAGGTTGCACACAAAGAGAAGTGTGGAATGAGATAACTCTCACTTCCAACACCTTTTACTTATAAGTGGAATTCACATCCAATATGCATAGACTTCATCTACATTCATCTAAAACCAGCCGCCTCTCGAGACTCTAAACCTAGCCGCCTGTCGAGATCCTAAATCCAGCCGCCTGTTGAGACCCTAACCGCCACTTAATCCCTAGTTGCCTTTTGACTATTAGAAACTTACTATGGTTTAAACTCTATTGTAATATTCCAATAAACTCTTTGTTGAACTTTAACACTCCCACTTTTCTAATTGCCAAAAGGCTTTTAAGCCTAATGCCTTTATCAACTCGTGGTGTCTATCCTTCACTAATCCCTTTGTAAGCACATCAGCAAGCATCTCTTTTGTAGCACAATACTTCATACCTATTATACCATCTTCAATCTTCTCTCGTATGAAATGATATTGAATATTAATATGCTTTGTTCTTGAATGGTGCTTTGGATTCTTGGCAAATGCAAGACATCCTTGATTGTCACACATTATTGGAGTTGCTTCTGTTTGCACTAATCCAATGTCTTCTAAAAGTTGTCTTATCCAACAAGCCTCCATTGCACAATGACTTGCTGCCATGTACTCAGCCTCCATGGTTGATCTTGCAATAGTAGGTTGTCTCTTGCAATTCCATGAAATGACTCCCACTCCAATAAACAACACATATCCCGTTATGGATCTTCTATCATTTGCATCTCCAGCCCAATCTGCATCACAATAACCTTGCAAATCAATGTTATTACCACCAAGGCATAATTTGAAGTCTTTAGTACCTTTTAAGTACCTCAATATCCTCTTTACCGTTGCCCAATGCACAGGTCCAGCCTTAGATATGTGTTGGCTCACAACACTCACCACATATGCAAGATCCACTCTTGTGGCCACCATTGCATACATAAGTGAGCCTACTGCTGCCTTGTATGGAATACTTTGCATCTCACCTTCAACTTGGACAAATTCCTCATCTGTGAACTTCATCAACTTCAAATTTGCCTCTAAAGGTGTTTCAATTGGCTTACACTCCTCCATGTTGAATCGTTTCAACACTTCTTCAATATACTTGCTTTGGCTCATTGTAATGGTCTTGTTCTTACGATCTCTTATAAACTCCACTCCTAAGCAATAGTAGAGTTCTCCCAAATCACTCATTTCAAATTCTTTTTCTAATATGGTCTTCATCCAATTCAACCTTTTTACATTGTTAGCCAAGATGATTAAATCATCAACGTAAAGGATTACAATCAATAAGAACTCTTGAGATTGCATTACATACATGGAATGATCTGCCTCACTTCTTACAAGTCCTTCATTCACAAAAAATGTGTCAATCCGTTGGTACCATGCCCTTGGTGATTGCTTGAGTCCATACAAGGATTTCTTCAACTTACAAACAAGGTGTTGTTTGCCTTCTTCAACACATCCTTGAGGTTGATCCATATAGATGTCTTCTTCCAACTCTCCATTTAAAAAAGCCGTCTTCACATCCATTTGATACATCTCCAAGTCCATTGCTGCCCCAATTACCACAATGGTTCTGATAGTGGTGAATTTAGCCATGGGAGCATATGTTTCATTGAAATCAACACCAGCAACTTGTGAGTATCCTTTGGCAACTAATCTTGCCTTATATCTCACAACATTGCCCATTGCATCCTTCTTGGTTCTAAATACCCACTTACAACCAATAGAAGATCGATTTGGTGGAAGTTGAGTTAATTCCCATGTTCTATTGTCCATGAGAGATTTGTATTCTTCTTCCATAGCCTTCTCCCACTTCATAGCATCTATGGACTTCATTGCATCACATAAAGACAATGGATCAGCAAAGAGTGCAACATTGGCATGTTCTTCACTTACTTGAGAAAAAATGTGGTTCTTCCACCATTCACCAAGTGGTCTTCTTTCCCTCATAGGATATCTCCTTTCATTTGAAGAAGATTCACCTTCATGTACTCCAACCACTCTTCCAAGCTTCTTCTTTCTTAAACTTTGTCTTTTCTCACTCAAAGGTTGATACTCCTCATCATCATCATCTTCAACATTTTCATATCCTTCATTATTGGTCTTAAGAATCAAAGAGACTTTCTTCTCCATCTTCTTTAGCTCTTCACCTTCATTCATGTCTCCACTATCTTCATTGTCTTCATCTTCTTCTTCTTTCTTTGCTAGATTTAAAGATGTGTCCACAACCACACCATTACTCCTACTTGGACACATCTCCAAGTGCTCATAAGCACTCTTATGCTCAATAAACTCAACATCACGACTTTTGATGATCTTCTTGGTATCCAAACAAATTAGCCTATATGCCTTTGTACCTTCACAATATCCAACAAATACACATTTTGTACCTTTTGCCTCAAGCTTGGACCTCATACAATCTGGTATCTTTGCATAAGCAATGCATCCAAATGTCCTCATGTGTGAAACACAAGGTTTCTTCCCACTCCAAGCTTCTTGTGGAGTCATTGATGTGAGTGCACTTGTAGGGCACCTATTCCTTGTGTATATTGCATTCACCACAGCTTCCGCCCAAAACTCATATCCAAGGTTTTGAGCATGAAGCATACTCCTTGCCATCTCCACAATGGTGCGATTTGCTCTTTCAGCAACTCCATTTTGTTGTGGAGTGTAAGGAGTAGAGGTTTGTCTTGCAATACCTTGAATCTTCAAATACTCATCAAAGTGTTTTGACAAATATTCACCACCATTGTCCGTGCGTAATACCTTGATCTTGCATTCACATTGCTTTTCTACATGTGCCTTAAACTCCTTAAACCTTGAAAAACACTCACTCTTGGCTTTAAGGATAAAAATCCACACCTTTCTTGAAAAGTCATCAATAAATGTGACAAAGTACCTTGCTCCTCCAATTGATGGTGTCTTCATAGGTCCACAAACATCTGAATGCACAATCTCCAACAACTTGCTTGCTCGTGTTGCTACTCCACTTGGAAATGAGGCCCTTTGTTGCTTGCCTTGAATACAACCTTCACAAGCTAGAGTCATGGCATTGTTGCATGATTGACCAAGATCTAAGCCAATTACCATAGATTTGAGCTCCTTCATGCTTTTGGCATTCAAATGACCAAGGCGTCGATGCCAAATTCCAAACTTGTCTTCATCTTTTGGAAATTCAGCAAATGCTGCTACTTCAACTCTATTCACCTTCTTACGATTGAGAATGTAAAGGTTGCCATCTCTAAAGCCCTTTAAAACATTATCTCCATCTAATGTCTTCACAAAACATCCATTCATATTAAATTGAACCTTACAACCATTTGACACAAGTTTGTTCACCGAAAGAAGATTCTTCTTCATCTTTAGCACATGTAGGACTTCTTTCAATCTGATCCTCTTGGTTTCATTCTTCACAACAATCTCCACCACAATGGAGCCAATTCCAATAGCTTGTACCATGCCATTGTCTCCTAACTAAACATTTGTTACTGGAATTTCTTCATAAGTGTTAAAAGAATACTTGTATGGAGTCATGTGCTTGGTAGCACCCGAATCAATAATCCACTTAGATATGGCAGCCATAGAAGTGCCTTCACTTGCCATGAATGCAAAGTCATCTCCTCCAAATTCATCACGTGCATTGTTAGCATTCTCTCTATCTCCTTTCTTATCCTTGTAGCAATTTCTTACAAAGTGACCTGATTTTCCGCAAATAAAGCAAGTTCTCATAATACTTTTTCTATTGTCATGTTGGTTGGAATAGGTACCTTTGCCTTGTCTTGAGAAGAGAGCCGAGTCTTCATTTTGATGCTCCTTTTCTTTCCTTTTAGTCACTTCATGAACAAGTCTTGTCGTCACATAGTCCATTGTAAGCTCCTTCAACTTGATGGATTCCAATGCTATTATAAGATAGTTGTAGGACTCCGGAAGGCTCATGAACAGGGTCATGACAATATCACCATCTTCTAAAGGTTTGTCAAAAATAGCTAGTTGATTTATAAGAGCCTTTACCTTATTGACGTGAGCCATAAGGTCTTCACCTTCTTCTATCTTGCAAGTGAAGAATTTTCTCCTTGTAAAGAGGATGTTGGACAAGTTCTTGCTCTCATAAATATTGTAAAGAGTCTTCCATGCTTCCGCTGGTCCTTTACAATGGATAATATGTGAAAAGTTGGCTTCATCCACATTTGTAGCAATCATGCCAAAAGCTTTCTTTTCACAACTTTTAAAGTCTTTCTTCTCTTTAATACTTGCATTTATGCATGGAGGATCTTCACTTTCATCTACAATGTCCCAAAGGTCCAAAGATGCCAACAAAATCTCCATTTTCACCTTCCAGTGATAGAAATTGTCACCTCTAAACTTCTCAATCACTCTCAAACCTTCACCCTCACTAGAAGCCATCTCTAAGAAGTAGTGTATCAAAGAAAATTGAGAAAAGAAGTTTCTATGTGATCAAAAATCACCAAAAATAAATTTGCACTAGCAGAAACTTAGAATATCCTCTTATGAACAAAAGAGTGATTTCTCACTCAAAGCACTTTCAAGTGATCTTCTAAAGCTTCTAATTAGTATATGCACTCTTATGAACCTCTCAATCAAATTCTTCCACCCTTTCAATTCACTATTTAATGAAATGCACAAGGTTCATGAAACAGCTTCAATAACACATAAAGACACTATCAAGGTCTTTCACAATGGTCTTAAAGTCACTATCCAAGGAGATAAGAACCCACAAAGCAATGTTAGAGATCTCTAAGCTTACAAATCAGAACCTCTTCTTGCCATAACATAAGCTAAGATCATACAAACTCTAACATCAGCAAACACCATAAGACCTATTCCACACAACAACAAAGACTTCATAAAACTTCTAAAACTCACAAGCAAATGTGAGTGGGCCTATAACCTATTAAAAAACTAGAAGTTAAAAGCCACAACACTTAGCATCAGCAAGGTTGCACACAAAGAGAAGTGTGGAATGAGATAACTGTCACTTCCAACACCCCTTTACTTATAAGTGGAATTCACATCCAATATGCATAGACTTCATCTACATTCATCTAAAACCAACCGCCTCTCGAGACTCTAAACCTAGCCGCCTGTCGAGACCCTAAATCCAGCCGCCTGTTGAGACCCTAACCCCCACTTAATCCCTAGTTGCCTTTTGACTATAAGAAACTTACTATGGTTTAAACTCTATTGTAATATTCCAATGAACTCTTTCTTGAACTTTAACATAAAAAATATATATGAATTAACATGTCGTTATCTAAGTATTTTTAAAATTAAAACCATAAAAAACCTTTAATTGTAATAAAAAAAAATGAAAAAAAAAAAAAAAAAAAAAAAGTCATACAATAATAATGAGTAAAAAGGATATATGTAATTTCAGTATTAACACCAAGGGCATAAGCTTTTTTGGAAATTCAGAGATTTAAAAAAAAAAAAATCTTTATATGTTATTTGTTATGAATTTTAATTTCCTCATTCCTAATTATTTTCTTTGTTTGGGTGCTTTACATTTCACATGAAAAAGTAGTAAAATTGATACTTTGATGTTTTGCAAATGGTAAAAATATGTAGTGTTAAGACCAACCTCCAAGTCACAAACATCTTTATTATATAATCTAATTAGTTGTAGCAAGCAAAACTACTCTCTTAAGAAAGCAATGTTGATGGAAGTTTGCTTCCAACAGCATGCAATGAATCGCTGTTCATTTCAGGCGTGTGTGAGTGGATAAATGGACAGTAGTCGTTTAACATGGCAATGTAGGTCAGTTGGCTGCTTTGAATGGGAGACTCGAAGGAAAACGTGAGCAGGTTCCAATGCAAAGGAAGAGAAAAAAATTTGGACCATTTCTCGATTTGTGCGTGTCATCCTTGCGCAGGGGCCATGCTAATCTTCTCTGTATCGTTCCAATTTTATCAGATGTCTCCGAAGAGACAATGTGTAATTCGATGCTGCGACTGGATATAGCTTGCACATTCTGTCACGCCATCCCTTATGGGCTTCATGCCCCCCCTGCACACATCTCATCTTCCTGTGCTCCAACTCTCCATTGCCTTCCCCGACCGATCGCGCGCCACCCTCCTCTGTCCACAAATTCGCACACCAAATTCAGACACTCTTGCTAGTCTTCAAGGAAAGCTCCATCGTGCCCCGCTTCTCCCCATCCACAAGCACAGACATGGACGCAATCGCAAGAATTCTCACAACTGTAGCCAACGCTGGCTCTCACTTCGTTTGAGCTCTTGTCCATGCCCTTGCCAATGCACTGGCTACTTCAGCACGCTGCATCTATTGCGCACCCACTGAGGAGGCGAAGGTGAATCTGGCTGTCATGCTGGCATAGCAATCCGAAGGCAACATCAAGACGCGGTCCATGAAGAAGTCGCCTGTTGGCGCAAGACGCCCCACCCCAACCAACCGGCAATTTCCGTCCGCATCCACCCGGCTTCCCGCCCCGCCTCGGAACTCACCGTGCGTGGTCTCTGTCGTCAACAGCGTATCCACCACCAGAGGCGGTGGCTCGTAAAATCGCGAAGCCGAAAAGTAGAACCTTGACTGGAACCTCAGCTCCATCTGTTCAGCCATGTCACGACGGTGGGCTTGGAATTAGATCTCACCCTGCCCCTCATGCTCGGATCCTACAGGCCAAATGACGATCTTCCAACGCCCGTTCCGAAGCATCCGGTTACATGAACTGAGACAGGCATGTGGAGGCAAGACTTGAACAAGTTCGAGATGCGCAGCACATAGTTCGTTAAAACCAGTGATTCGGCTACCTCTCCGTGCTGTGCCAACCTCGACCCTCGCAAAAAGATCGAATCAAAGGAAACCATTCACGGACAGGCGAGAAAAGTGCCTACACTGATCCGACCGCCGCTCTGGCCACTTTCCCCGCCGCCAAAGGGGCCAAACCTTGGCGTCAAGGTCCTACCGAAGTCACAAAAAGTGAGACCTGGAAGCGGACAGATGCTCACCTTGCCGGTGTCGCGATCCACGGTGCCTTCTAAAGAGTCTGGGACGATTTCGATCCTGATAGGTGGGGGGATGGGAACGCCCAGGAGTGTGGCCGTGCGGAAGCTAGCATCTGGGATGTGGAGCTCCGCTGCATCGAATTGCACGCGCCAACGGCCGTCCGACAACTTCACGGCCTTGCCACTCCCGCCACCCCCCTCTGCGTCGTACACAAAGTCCGGGTATCGGGATACTCCCAGCCCGCATCCTTTGGTCGTGCGCAATACCACGCTGCATTCTCTGCACGATCCACACCCGCGTATCACGGAGCACATCCACGTATTTCCGTGAAGGAAATCGCAATCATGAAAACCGAAAAGTCAACAGAGTATCAGAAGCACGACGACACCACCGACAGCGGAAGCACAATCCGAATAGACTCTCGAGTGTGCGGGCATGGGCAAACAGTTGGGAAGGCGATAGGAGCTATGCTCACGTGCAATCCTCCGCAGCGATGAGCGATGACGCAACCGAGGAAGCTCGCGGCGCCACCAGTCCTGCCCACCTCCTGGCGCTCTTCGCACCTCCGAATCCAGCTCTCTGTCTTCCGCACTCGGCATAGTTCACTCTCCGATGCCGATCAGCTGGGTGCGCGTTTTTGGAAGCGAGGTTCGACATGCCAGACCCCCGAGCGACAACATCTGTGGGTAGTTTGAAAATCGAGGCCATTGCACCTCAGGAAAAACTCGTTGCTGCCGATTGGGGATGCTTGAAAGACGGGCGCGAGTTTGCGTCGGTTGTTCAATGGAGCTGCCACGTGACTGAGAACCTCTGAAAGCACAGATATCTCGTTCTTCCTCGTGCTCCTAGACCCAATTGCAACCAGGCGCGAACAAAACGTATCCTCTGCTCTCGCGTCGAGGAACAGGCACGCAGGCAAGCACCCGAGTGCCGAGCTCAACACACCCACAGGCTCCAAATTCTCCGAGCATAAACACTGCGTCAACGCGGTTCGGTTATGGGAACCGTGCCAGTCACCACCCACACCACCCGTTCGCGATTCCGACATCGATGCCAGGTGCCAGGAACAACCGCTCGTCACCGAAACCTTCTGCCAGCGGCTGTAGACCTCTCGAGCACATCAGAGAAGCGCAGCTTTCGCACTTCTAAAGTACTAACGACCTCGCACCACAGGGACGAATGCGGAAGCAGGGACCCCGGAGGAGGAGAGACCTGGAGATTCCAAGAGTGGCGCAGCCGTTCCGCCGATCACGCTGCCGGGCCCTCGCCACATTCGCTGACGATGATGCGATGTTGCGACTTGGGCCTGCAACGTCCTCCCCGCGTTCGTCCTGCGACATATTCCCCTTCCAGCCACTGTAACCGCGCATTGATCCACTGTAGGCCCTCGTGCAGGGTCCACTACAATCTTTCGTAAATCTCCCAGTTTTATATAGGTAACTTTCGCCTGGTGAGGAATCCGACCCCCTGGATCCCTGCCCTGGTTCCGAGCTGCGCACGCCGAGGGGCTGTGGGTTGGGTCCCTGTCCTTTCGGAACTGCTCTGCAGAGAGGCAGAAAGTTTCTGCTGGAGGGAGGGAGGGCGCAGGGGTCGAGAGAGATGCTTCCGGGGTGAGGCGAAAGGTCGTCGGCGAGTCGGGAGCTGCGCACTCCCCCACCTTCCAAACCCCCGGTTTCTCCCCGGATCACTTATGCCACATGCCAGCCGCGGCGCTCTTGGAACCCGTCGAAGCGAGGGGAGACCCGCGGTCGGTAGCGTGATGGGGAGGAGCGGCATCACGCACGCAGCTCGAAACTGCACCACCGCAGGATGCGAAAATTGGTCTTCCACGCTGCATGGCATGCGACGCCACACGGTCCTGAAGGCTCCACACACGAGCGTTGTTCTCGGTCACGAGGCATGGATTCTCGTCCTGTCGCCCGGCGCAGCACCGCCGCGGTGCCTCGCAATCTACTTAGATGTGATGATATTCTAGATTTGGGAACCCTGCCAGCGTGGCGTCGCAGCCAATGGCAGAAGCCCACATGGCAAGCTTAAAACTGGGCGTTGGCGAAAACTGCACGCGATGCCAAGCGTGACCCGCTGCGTCGACTCCCTTCCCCGCTCCCAACTCCGCCCTGCGGAAGATACCCGTCGGCTCTCCCGGCGCACTTGGCTTGTGCGATGCGTCCTCTGTGTTTCGAATGTGGAATCGGCCAAATTTGCGCATGAGTGCGCTTGGTTTTATCTGGTTTAGAGGTGGTGCCGGTGGGAGTTGGTTGGGCGCGGTCCCTTCAGTTGGGTTTTGGGGGCGGGCCTGGCGATTCTGCGTCGATCGAGCTGTTTGGAGTTCGAGCGATGGCGGGGACCGGAAAGGACGACGGAGAGGGGGGCGTGTTTGGAGGGCCTGGAGGTTTGCACCTGCTGGATACGACCGGCGCCGAGAAGTCTGTGTGGCTGCTGAAAGTGCCTCCCCTGGTCGGACACCAGTGGTTGAAGCAGCAGGATGGCGGACCCATCCTGGCGAAGGTCACCATGTCCATGGATCCTTTGAACCCTAACTCGGACAGCGTGGAGGTACGTGTGGGCAGGAATTTGCCGTGGTTTCGGAGTGCGAGGTTTTGGGGGCTTGAGCAGTGTGACAGCAAGGGTTTCTGGAGCAATGGGTTGCATGGCCGAGGTTTTTGTGAGCGGGTGGTTGATGGTTTTGTGAGGGTCGGTAGGGCTTGGTCCGAGTGGAACGGCATGATTTTTCGCTGTTTCTGTTTGGTCGTTGGACGAGTGATGCGGGGGGTGGAATTTGTGTCGCCGCGACGTGCGGTACTTGAGGAGGGGGAGCCAGGGTCCTGATTAGGGGTTGGTATGCTGCTGTGCGCAGTTCATGATGACCCTGCCGGAGAAGGACCTGGTGGCTCCGCACAAGTCGTACAATCTGAACGTGACCAAGGATCTAGTGCCCATGCATATATTTTCGGAGACGACTCAAGGTAAGGGCACAATCTCGCAGGACGGGGCATGGAATGTTGACGATTTGGTATGAACAGAGCATGACGAAGCAGCATGTCGTTGTGTGAGCACTGGAAAGCCGGACGTGTGGAAATAGACGCATGCATGTGGATGTATAGCTCCGAGGGGCGCTCGTTGGGTGTGTGTGTGTGGGCAACCGAGGATGCAGTTGTGGAGTGGGTTTGTGGGGGCAGCTTCATTGAAGTGGTCAAGGTTAAATGGTTGATGCAGGTCATTGGTGATCCACATTGCAATATGTCGCAGGGAAACTGAAGGTCGAGGGCAAGGTGGAGCACAAATTCGACATGAAGCCCTCGAACATCGGGAACAACGATGAGTATCGTAAACTGTGCAGGGATCGGCTGAACAAGTCGATGGTGAAAACGAGGACCACACAGGTGTGGTTGCTGCGCTCTCGATGCACTCAGACGTAGTGGGATGGTGGGTTGTATGCGGACATGTGCGTGGTTGTAGGTGGATGACGTTTTGAGTGGCATGACGTGTACGTGTTCAGGTGTTATCGAACGATCGCGGAGGGTTTATGAGGCCGCCTCCCATCGATGCTTGGCCGACATCAACGTTCTCTGGAAAGGTGCGCGTCCCCGTGCCGGGTGTCGACGAATGGGTTATAAGAGCAGGGTTGTAGTGGAGTGGAGGCGAGAGTAGGTGTGGCACGCTTTGAGGTGCGGTATAGAACGGATGAAGGCGACCCGCAGGGTTGACGTCCGAGATGCAGGAATCCGATTGGGTCTGGTTCGTGGTTGCATGACATGAGATGCGAGTTTGAGCTGCTGTCATGACAAGGGTCTGGGCTCGTTTGTAGTGTTCCTCGGGTAGGTCATGGAAGTGCTAGTTTGCAGCGGATATGATATGGCATCGGTTTGTTCAATCACTTCACGTACGATGTGGAACTGGAGCGTTCCGGGGACGTGGTGTGGGATTACGATCGGGAGATGTTTGACATGAAGGCCATGTGCTTGCAGGACAACAAGAAGAAGGCACCGATAAGCAGTGCCGTGAAGGCTCCCGAAGGGAAAAGAATCCGGAGGGATAGAGCGGAGTTGGAAGCGATCGTGTTCAAGCTTTTCGAGCAGCGACCTAATTGGGCCCTGAAGCATTTGGTGGAGGAAACGGACCAGCCTGTGGTAAGTGCGCTGTTTTGAAGCGTTGATGTTGTGCGTGGGCAGTGACGCGAGATGCGCCGTGGACGATGACGTGCTTCACGGATCGCTGGAAGATGGGTCGGCGATCCGTTGAGCAGCGATGTGCAGAGGTGCAGCGGTCGGGAAGGCAGGTGCATGATTTGCTGGTTTATGTCGGAAGTGGGTGACACAGAGAAGCATGTAACATGAGTTGGTGGTGGTTGTGGTCCGTGCAGGCGTTTTTGAAAGAGATATTGAATGACCTGTGCATCTACAACAAAAGAGGCGCGAATCAAGGGACGTATGAGCTGAAGCCAGAGTACAAGCGGAACGAGAAAGAGGAAGACGTGAAGCCAGCAGCCTGACATGGGTGTTCGTGAGTGCAACATCGGGTTGGTTGTGGCGTGGCTTGGCGTTGTGAACAGTGTGTGTCCAGGTTTACGTCGTATATAGGAAGAGTAGGAGCCTCTGAATGCGCCACAGATGTGTGCGCAGTTTGGGCGAATGAGAGGCAGTGTACATTTAGAGGGTTGTCTGTGGTGAGGTTTGTGGGAGAGATGGACGGGCAGAGATGAAATGGATTGATTGGGCCGGGGTCGTGAGCTGCGCATTTCACGAACCTTCATTGTCTGAGCTCCCTGGCTTTGTGTCGAGTAGAGTCCATGTGCAGCAGAATTGTGTCTGCAGAAAGTAGAAGCGGACCCGGGAGGGACTGTGTGGTAGTGAGGCAGCGGACGCGTAGTTAAGATGGGTATAGGCCTGAGTGGGAGGGAATGTGGGAACTGGGTGAAGGCGTTGGTTAGCGCGTGGTGGAACCGGTTCAGGGCTGGTACCGAGGAGACAGCGACGGCCCCGATGACGTGGTCGCAGAAGCAGCAGGGTAGAATTGCTGGCAGTGTAAATTGAGGGCCGGAGGTTGACATTTACAGAAGTTCCCAGAAGCGGGACCAGGGTCTGTTCGATTTCCGTCCGATTTCTCGCGAGGGCATAGAAGCATTGAATATGAGAGCGTGGAGTGGAAGGTTTGGATGAGAGCACAATGGCGTACCTTTGGAAATGTTGTATGTGGGAACGCGCAAATGGTGCATCTTGGAGTGCAGTTCGCGCGAGGGGGCAATGTGGGAGCAATCTGTGAGAGTAGGGTAGAGCGGAAGTGTGGAAGCTGGTGGGGGAGATGAATGATGTCATGGTTTTGAGGAGTGTGGTTTCAGTTTGCTGTTGTGAATGCAACACGAAGAGCAGATTAAGAGTGCGGTAATGGTCAGTTGCAAGTTGATGGACGGATGGGACACGTGGCTGAAAGACTGCGATGATGAATGAATGTCAGTGCACCGAATTGGCACATTTGAATGGGTATTTGGAGTCGTACTGTGTCGAGTATGTGACGGGATTGGGACGTGACGCTGAGGTTGTGACGAGTACAGTTTTGAAAAGCTGTGTGGCAGTTGTAATGGAGGGGTTTTAGTTGCAGTGTTGTGTAATTTTGGTTCACAGTGGAATGTTCATGTTGCTGTTGTGCGGATTGTCTTTGTGCACTTTGGAGGAACATCTTAAGTTTTTTGTTGAAATTTCGTTAGATGTAGCAAAAAGTTCTGTAGGTTCATGTTTGAAAGGTTTTGTTGATGTTGTACAATTTTTAATTGAGGATGATACTTTTAGTTTTTGGAGGTTTTTGCAAATATTGGATTTGTCATTTGTCATTGCTAGTAAGCAATAATGATTGACTTGGATTGTGCATTTTTTTTTAACTTCTTCGAACTACAAACTAATTAGTATCAAATTTGAGGTCTATGTTTTGTTGTTTTTATACTTTTTTGGATCATTAATTGAAATGGTGCTATGCTCTAAAAGTATAATTATTTAGGAAATTGGTAGTATAATATGTCATTGAAAGTTATATTTGAACATATGCTTTGTGATTTACAGTGAAATTTGTGATGCTTAATTAAAGTGGCATTAAGCCAATTATAGAATAATATCAATACATCTCTAATTTAGAAATTATTACATGACTGAATTAGAAATCATATGTTTTTTGAACTTCTAAGTTGAAAGATTTTATCTTAACTTGTTTGTGATCATTATATATTCCTACTTATGTATCAATAGTGGAAGAGGTTGTATATCAACTCTTTGAATGATTGTTGTGCATCATATCTTTTGATATTTATTTTAAAATGTAAACTATAAAGTGACAATATTTATAGACATTGAAAGTTGATAAGTATAAGAATTATTATTATGTGTTTGGATTTGCAAGGATAACTTATTAAAAAGAAAAATACTATTAAGAAATATAATACAAGAAGAATGATTATACTTGTGTTAGATGGATATTTAGGGTTATTAATTGAAAAATCCAACAATTGATATGTATTAAGAAATATTTTATAGACATTACTTTTAGGATGTTTGGCTATTAAACTTTTAATTACATCAGTTTGTAGAACTTGCACATGTTACAATGGCTGTAAAGAATCATTATGATTTCTAATCTATTTAATTTATAAATTTATAAATTTTATAAACTTATTAAATATTATGGTGAATTGCAAACTTTAAACTCATTTTATATAAGAAAGTTAAATCAACATACTTAAAAAGTATTTAAAATTAAAAAAAAGAAAAACTTTGTTTGTTATTGAATATTTAAAATATTTTTTTAATTTTTCAATTTTTCAATTTTTTTGTCTACTTTTCTTCTATTATGTCAAATTTAATGTGGTACATTAAAATTTTATATATATTTACATGTATATTTAAAGCTTTTATGTTTATATATTTTTTAAATTTAAAAATATCATTTAAAAACTTTGTTTACAAAGTACTTCAAAAACTTGTTATTTTATCATCTTAGTCAATTGCATGCTTTATCTTGTATTTCGTTAACTTGTTATCATGTTGGTTAATATTTATAATTATAAAATAAATTGCTATGCATCTTTTTTTGGTTGTGAAATTTTTTTATATAAGTTAGGTTTTGCTTTAAAAGTGTATAATTTGATTGCCAAAATATATTGTCAGTTGTATCCATCTAAATATATAAGATTTGGTTGTTTTGTTGATTAAACTAGATTTTTGGTAAGAGACATAATAAATTCTTTAAAAGGTATAACATACATAAATAAGTGGATATGCCAAAAAATTTAATTTAATTTAAGTTTTTATTTTTTGGTATGACTCTTATTTATAGATGATATTTAATTCTTTAATAGGATATTTATTCACGAAATGAGAAAATAATTGACAGGATTGAAAGGCAGCTTGACCACTAATTATCTCATCAGTCTTCAGCCCAACGTGTATCATAATCATAACCCCAGGAGTTCTTTAACATGCAATCCCAAAGAGCTTCACAAGCGTTAAACCTCAACAAGCTGATGTCTGGGGTGAGTACGAATGCAAGTAGTCAAGGATTTTTATTATTTTTGTATAAGGATTAAACTTTTTATCTTTGTGGACTGGGGCAATGAATACAACCATCAATCTACCTTCCTCTCAAAGATATCAATACTTCGGTCAAGTGAAGGGCTCAAGATAGTCATAAACAGACAAATGAGAGAAGTAGCCGAGGTGGATTGTTGACTGCCCAGCTGCTGTTGATGATAAAGCTGAAGATAGAACATTCTTCGAGTAGATAATGATACTCTTTGCTTAGAGACGTGGCATTGTTTCGCAGGACCATCAGTGTGCACCTTCATGGGCAGACTCTCAATCGAAGAAACAAAGCATCGAATTGAGTTTAAGCCACTGGTCGTAACTCCTGCGAAGAATTGCTGTGTCTGGTTTGAGCTGGACAAGGTGAATTCTGGTCACGCGGCAGAGAGGGAGTGATTGGTATCTCATCTAGCAACTCGATCTTCGCGACGCAGAAACCAGGGGATTAGAAGTGCAGTGGAGGCAGTTGTGCTAAGTTACAATTGGAGGCGAAGCTCCAGAGAGCCGGAGGATGGGTGAGTAGCTTATGGCTATGAGCCTGCGAACAACGAAGATCCAACGCATGGCACGTCTCCCCAGCTCGATCTCAAGTTGACAAAGTCTGAAGGATCAGACTCTTCCACACCTGTCTGAAATGTGTGCAACAAGTTTGCGGAGCAAGTGTTCAGGACCATGGGAGGTGACGATTTGGTCATGGAAGAAAAACAGCATGAACAAATGAACCAGTGGATCATGTCATAGCGTCTCCCAACCACTTGTGCCGCAACGATAAAAGTGTTCCTTGGAGAATCCGGGGATTGAAACACCCTCAATTTGCTAGTTTATCAGTGTTCTAAACCAGGAGAAAATTGGTTGAGATTTGCCAGCCAGCAGAAAACTCTTGACCACAATTGCTTGGAAAATGGATCTTTCCTTGCTCTTATATACTGTAGCTGAAACAACATATGAGCACTAAGTAACTTTGGACAAAATCGGCTCCTCATTGATTTCTATCTGTATTTGATGCTAACTAAACCGCCTGATTGTGAGCTGAAGAAACCGCAGAGGCCAGCTGTAGCTTGGCACTTTACTGTAGAGGGTCTGGGGAGTACACATATGGCCCCTTTAAGTGATTTAAGTTCCGTATCTTCGGAAAGGTGTGTGATTAGCTACAAAATTTTATGCTCTCATCTGTATCCCGCAAGTGAAGTCAGCTGTGTGAGTGAAGTCTATGGTCTGCACCGGGCTTGAGCTCTCTAGTTCTAAAAGTATCTGTTACATATACAAACAATCACGACAAATGGAGCTGTCAGTGCATGTTATTCATATGTCATGGTCATTCAACAGAATTGCTGTCATTAAATTTAGTTATGCTGAAATATTGCGTACCAGTTTATTTTGCCCTGGTTGAATTAGCGGGCCGGGAATGTATAGTGTACACTGCGGGCCCATACTCTGCAGTTGAGGAGAATAACGATTAAATGAATCCTACACCTACGAATGGTTCTGAACCCTTGAAGTAACTTTTCGTAATTCGTAGAATATAATGCGAACAAACCATTTTTAATAGAATCTCAATAAAATAAAACAAAGTCGATTGTAGGTGAATTTAAGGAATAATGCCTTTCAATGATAATTTTAGAAATTCACACATATAACACGTACCGGCCAAAATCTTCCCAGGTTGAATCCATTTACGAATGCGACCCCTTTGTTCCAGCCTCTTAAAGACATGAATGTATCACTGGGCTGCGTGACGTTGAGAGTTCCTTCATAGAAAACAGGACCATTTACAAGATCCACTGCCAACAGCCAACAATAGGTTGATTTATTCACTCGCATTGCTTTCTAATTACCATTTCATAATCCGCAAAATTGATTAAGTTGATTAAACCGAACAAAGTAAAGACAAATGTCTGACAGATCTCTGCCTCAATTTGATTCAGCTGAGTGAATGGTCAAGTAATGCTGCCGATGAAAAAAGTCGTGAAAGTTTCAAAGGTGAAGGTTTCTTGATCACAATTTTACAAAAAAAAGTTTCAAATGTGGGCAATAACATATTCAATTAATCTGATTGAGATGCTAGGTCCTCGGCTTGCAGCTAGGAATGAAGTCAAGAGTGCTTACCAAACGGACGTACGAGTTGCGGAGTTCGCTTTATTTTGGTTGTGATTATATGATCCAGTTCGAAATGTGGAGGGACAGTCCTCTGAAAAGCAGATGGCTTAAGTCCTCTAACGCTGTCAAGTCCGATTGTGTGTACACTCCAGTCAAGTATTGGATAGTCATCTAGCAATACAGCCTCGGTAATTCCCTGTTGTTACCAAACATCACACAAATTTTATCACGACTAATTTTCTTTGAATTTTGAAAATCCTTCCAAGATAAACTCCACCGCACTCATGTAGAGCCAGTATTGGATGCCTTTTATTTGGCAGAGCCAGGTTACGATACGACAATCTATAGACTTCTCTTTGATAACGAACTTGAAAAGAAGAAAGCAGAGGTAGTACTTTATTTTCACCCATGAATAGTCCATAATTTACACGCCCCATGTTCTCAACCTGCCAGATCATACAAAAAGGCCATTACATTCTGGAAGAGAACCACTGCGCTAATTTTGTTATCTCAGAAGCCAACCACTCAAAAATACATCATAGTGGTTTCCGCCAGCGTAAAATCCTCTACTTCAGCTACTGCAAAAATCTCACTTACAAGCATTACATATCATACATAGAAACCCTTAGGTCACAATCCCTGAAGGTGATTTGTGGACGTACCAGAATATCAAGCTGTAAACCGGGTACAGAAGCTGCAGCTGGCAAAGTTAATGTATTTCTGGACCACCGTTCCAATGTGCCCAAGAAAATCCGGTTGTTAGTGGCACTTCCAACGAATACTTGTGCTCTATCATACACCTGCTCCCAACAACCGCACCAACAAATTATTAATTTTACACAACTTAACATCATGTCTAGTACTCTGAATCCATATGCTTAAATTAAATCACTTGAGCGTAAAAGAAAAGTTTCCATGCATGAAAAAACATAATACTAAATGAATGAATCATACCTCCACTACAGAAAGCCTACTTCCTGGTCGTACGTAGGCAGGAAGATATGAACGGTACAAAATAAACCCAGAACCCTGTTGGACGTTCAATAAGTAGAGGTTGAGTGATTGATACAGAAGTTTTCAATTTCAGCACGAGACAATACAAGATCTGATCAACGTAGTTTCCCTCTGATGCAAATGCATTTGTTGAACTTGGAACTCTGAACTTTCTTCACGGTTGATGCAAACAGAAATAGTAGCTCAAGATAGGGCACAATTACTTGTCTGAGTTGTTCCATTGGCATGGGCCACTCCAACTTCATACCGCCAGGAGGAGTACTGACAACCTTCAAAACATCAAAAAGAGAGCCCATTGCTTTCATCGTCACTTCTCCATACGCGGTTCGTTGAGGAAGGGGAGGGGGGTCAGGCAGTCTTCCAGTAGCGTACTTGCTAAGCACGTTCCTTATTTCTGCATCTCAATTTGAAGTCCAAGTAAGGTGGAGTAAATAATGTGCACAAGCGGGGAATAACCGAAAAGATGAATAGACAAATAAAATCAAAATTAGATTTGTGATCAGGAAAAAAAAAAAAAAAAAAAAAAAAAAAAAAAAAAATCGTCGAGCTTATGCTTTCGGCTTTCGCCACTGGTTTCGACGACTACCATACATGACAAAAATCAGATCATGTTTGAGCTACACGATTACAAAATTAAAACCAAAATTTCATTACATTTGATCATGTCGGAACAAATACCACAAATTGCAAGATAAGATGCCTACCTTGATACTTGACACCGCCAACATCTCCAGCCTCCCCAATCGGAGCGTCCTGAAGACAGTCATCAAAGATTAATAAATTTAACTATGAAGAATATTTGAGTGGCATGTGTCTAAAATTGAAAATTAATCCAACCCTTTGCCACTTAATGTGAGCATCACACTTTTACAGTGCCAATAGGTAGTCACATAAGTGCTTACATAATCATAGGATGTAATATCTGGTTGGAAATCAGAAGGTCCTGTGCCTGTGTTGGCCCCACTAAAGAACCCAAAATTCGTTCCTCCGTGGACCATCTGCAACCAAGGCAAACAAGCAGAATATTTCACGCTGAGTGGAGAGTCCATGATGGCCATTTTTCATGTTACCTGAAGTTATAAAAGCTTAACCATCCAAATACGATCAACGTTATATCAAATACGGGCAAAACATTTCCCGAGAAGATCTTTTGCATGCTATGGGAGTAAAAATATTATATATGGTTTTTAAACTCACATAAAGTACAACAGAGGCATTGAGCCTTAATATATTATCCAGGGCTTCTGCAGTAGACTTTGCATCGGTTCTGGCCAGTTTCTCTCCCCAATGGCTCAGCCAGCCCGTATAGAACTCCCTGAAAAGAAAAAATGAAGCACGGCACATAATTCACGCAAGATATCAGCATCATCTTGCTCATGAACTTGACGAGAAACTTCACAGAAATAGAGGTTCTTTCGTACACAACGATCACATTATGAGCAAAAATTAAAATAAAACCAATGTGGCACTTACGTAGCAAGTGGTGGTGACATTCCAGGGGGATTGTGACGTTTTTGAAGAGCAAATGCAGAAGCTGGATCAGAGCCTGTTTGAAAATCTATGGCTGGTGATCATGACAGAACAAAAACTTCATGAGATCCATGACTCCAGTATTATCCCATCTAGTAACTGAACAATTGAAGGCATGTATATGGCCTTCACGCTTTTAACCACGACAATAGAGGATTCGTATAATTCTTCATATTCAGGGAATTCCCGGAACTCTTTTGGGGTCAATCCTAGATCCTTCTGATGTTGGTCCATCATTCCTTTAATCATTGCATTACCCCCTCCTTGGAAGAAAGAAGAATAAACACAAATCTTTACTGAACTTTTATTATACCATTGCTCCTTCTTTTCATTGATAAATTCCTGCTTTATATAATTCCAAAGTCCGGTAGTTTCAATCGCAGATTGAACAACCTCTAATTCTTTAGGATATAGCCCTAGAATAATAGAGGTGAAACAACTCTTTAAGTCCAAATCAACAATTCTAGGCTGAGAATGGAAACATGCAGATTACTGAAATAAGAAAGTGAGTCGATCACGAATTTGAAAATCCATCACATTATGTTTAGGCTTACGGAAAATTCCCTAATAGATAACCAGAATGATCCACGGTAAAGACACTCTACTAAGAGCCAGGTAGAGTTGTTTACATAATCTAACTTACCTGTAAACACACCAGCTTCAGGTAGAGAGCCATCGCGTATATTCTCTTCGACTGCACCATCAGTTGTATATCTGCACAGAATCGACCAATGTTGAAGTCCACGACATCTACAAGTTGAAGAAAACGCTTGCAGAAATTCGCCAATCATTTACAAGACCAGTTCTTGTAGTAAGATTTAGAGGACAAACGGAACACGTTTTTCTCACATGATTACATCATCACCAAGATGCAGCCTAGCTTGACTTTGGAGGAACTTAAGGTATAACTTGTCACTCCCATATGATCCGTATTCGTTTTCGATCTGCCATTCAAAGAAGTGGACACAATTAAGACACAATTAAATTCACAAGTTGACCGCTGACTTAAACGGCATTGATTGTCTAAAAATAAACACTAAAGAATTGCTAGAACAACGGTGCACATATGACGCGGTAATCAGAAAAAATATACTGGAGGAAGAATATGTAGAGTCACCTGCACCATAATCACTGGGCCGCCTGCTGAGAATAGTTCCGGCGCTACCATTGGAAGAAGTTCCTTCCACCAAATATCCACCTGCCCACCCACAAAAGGTTCCAAGCTTTGAATACTGCAGTGAGAAATCAAAGAAAAGGAGCTATTGTCCATCAAGCACACAATTTGTAACTGTGAATCAGGCCACCAAGGTTTGATGCCTCTCTGCTCTGACATTTTATGCTTCATAGGCTTATATGTATTTTAACCAACCATATTCAATACTTGATGAGATCGTCAGTCACACTGGGCGCAAGGGGGAGAGGACCAGAATGAAATCAAACTACTCACTCGGGCAAGATACTGTGCATCGGATGACCGCAGTCTCACTGAAGGTTTCAATTCGAGTAGCCAGGCAGGAAGGCCTCCCAGGTCCCACTCTGCAATCCAATATTGATCTCAATAAGAACCTCATTCATACCACAAGAAGAAATCACTGAATACTGAAGACTCGATCGACCTTGAACATACAGAAGCGAATTAAAAACCCGAAACTCTGCATCATGCGACCTCACACGGACTCTCATACCTCCGCACATGTAAGGTCCGATGCGAAGCATCACCAACAAATCCAAGTGATGGGCCAGCTTCAAAAATGACAGGAGGTCTGCGGAGCCGTTGAAGTTGAGGTGACCAGGTCGCGGTTCATGAAGATTCCAAGGGATGTAGGTTTGTATTGTGTTCAAACCCAATGATTTTACTCGAAGTAGTCTATCTTCCCAGAGCTGTCGACCAAAACACAAAAACCGTGGACATTAAGAAACATGAGTTAAACCTCAGAAGAAGATTATATTTTGATTCATCAAAATTGGTACCATGAGGTGCCTCATCCAACCACAACGAGGGCCGTTAGGAACTTGCCTGTGGATGCACACGGAAGTAGTGCAACTCGCCACCAAGGATTCGGAACGGGATCCCATCTTTCAAAAACAAATCGTTTTCAATGGCGAAGCTGTGGTCTGAGGAAGATCCAGCCTACAAAACAATTTCAAGGAAAACGACGTTGTTCCACATTTCAAGTCATGCTTAAAGAAAATCTATTGATGCACTCGGGAAACTTGAAAAATCAAATAATAGTTCACAAATCAATCTTGGAAAATCCTCAATCGCATGAAAACATCCTCCGATCATTTCCAAAAATTTTTTTAGAGGTTCGAGAATCGAAACTGTAGGTGAAGGGAGTAAATGCTAACCATGACGGAAATCCACAGGCAGGGCAGAAGCAGCGCCAGCAAAACCACCTTGAATCCTATCATTTCCAAAAACATAGCCATGACGGATCTTAAACTACAGCAGAAATTGAGTTATTGCTCTGGAAGCCGTCGCATCACAAACGCCAAAAATTGGATACCCAACCACCGCCGACCCTCCACAGATAGCTTAATCTACATAACAAGAACTACTTCTTCCTCCCGTTTCCAATGAGAATATTTGATCCTCTTCGAAACTGCGCACAGAGATTGCTGTGAGCATACACCATCCACCGTTGGCTCATCTTCTCGCCTACAAGTTCAACAAGAAGTTCATGCGTTACTTGGAAATGTCATTCTTGCTGTGGGCCACAAAAGCCCGAGCACTTGTGGAGCACAATTCCACAACTCGAAGAAACTAGCACTTCATCATCAAGCTCGTAAAACGATACACCTCTCTCAAAACAGATTAAGCTCAACCGATCTACGCGAAGAAAAGAAAAATAACAGCCCCAGCAATACATTCACGTAAAAATCACACATTGCTCACAACATACCGTCGGCCTACAACCACGAGCCCACCGCATGAAAACCGCACACAAGAACCAACGATTACAACTAACCAAGAAGGATCCAAAACATGAAGAAGAATCCATCCTACTCCTCCCCTTCCCACCTCTCCTCCTCCACCTCCTCCAACTAGCTTCACACAGTACCTGAAACCTCCCGAGGTACAGATCCATGAGCAGATCCCGATCAGCTCCCATGTTTCCTACCTTCACTCCGAAGCTAAAACTACAATCCTATGTTCGGCTTAAACTTCACCTCCAGCTCTTCAAATTGAGTATCTCCCTCTCTTGCTCTCGCTCTCTCTCTCTCACCGCTTCAAAAAGAAGCAGTCGATGAGTAGCAGCGGTTGTAGTGACAAATTGTGTGCGATATAGTCGCAAGAAACCAGCACTGAGTAGTTTACTGACTGAAAGAAAAGGATGCACAAGCACAGGACTGAGACTGGCTGGCTGCACTCGCAGGGGACGCAGCAATTCAAGTGTGAATGAGTGTGATTTTTCCGCGCTGGAAGTCGTGTGATGTGCGAGTGGGAGGTTGCGAGAGGAAGCTGGACGTCCTGGTGGGGTCAGGGGAATAATTCCAAGTGGCAAGTCGAGGCAGGCAAGCAGCGTGGTGAGGATGGAGGGCCATCAGTTGTTCTTCCAGGCCCTGGCGCTGCTCCCCATGGCAGGACACTCCAAGGGTGGAGAATGATCCCAGGGTCTGTCCCTCCCTCGTAGTCGTCGTCGTCTTACATCTCCCCTCCACCATAGTAGCGTTTTAACCATTCTCCATCGCTGCTCCTTCGATGCCGCCGCTACCGCAATCTCTGTACTCCCTCTCGCTCCTTCTAATTCTGAC
The DNA here is from genome assembly GCA_036785485.1 of Physcomitrellopsis africana. Taxonomy (NCBI): domain Eukaryota; kingdom Viridiplantae; phylum Streptophyta; class Bryopsida; order Funariales; family Funariaceae; genus Physcomitrellopsis; species Physcomitrellopsis africana. The sequence continues at coordinate 249,811 of JAWRVF010000275.1, forward strand.
CCCTGCGTCTTTTCCAACTATCTATTCTCATCTCTGTCAGACATATGCCCTGGCTAACCGACGGCCCTTGCGACTTGAATCATTCAACCCCCGTCGTAATTCTTGACATAAGTTACCTCCTGCTACATGACCACATGATTCTGTTACTGAAAACTAGAGAGGAAACAATAGTACAGAATAAGAAACCACAAAAATAAACCTATGAGAGTATCTTGTACTAATTGGTTTTATCTTCGTATCACGGACAAGTCGAGCACAAACCTCCGACAAGAATTCTAACAACCATCATCTATTTCTGGCCACAGTAAAAAAAATTTAACAGCTAAATGGGCGAAGATGTTAGGCTTCGGAGACACGATGAAGGGGGAAATTAAAAAGCAGGAGGGGGGGGGGAGGTTACAAGTTGCATGATATGATCCTGGTTTTGCGTAATTTCATTTCATTGTGCCATGCATGGCGCATTATAAAATGGATAACAAATGCATCACATGCACGAAAAAAACTATTACTAAATACGAATGCAGCGGTGGAATCTGTTCACTGAAGCTCGGTATGAAAGCCAGCATGGTGGGTGAATATACCTCGGTCTTCGTTGTTCCCCCACCCAAGCATCGGCTGAAAAGCATCGTCCAGATGCCGTTAGCTTCCCGAGGTGGATGCTCGGTCTAGGTGCCATACCACCCACACTCCCGATCTTCAATACCCACCCATGATTGGCAATTATCGCTAATGCAAAAGAAAACCCTAAAACTCCGACCGTTGGTGTTTTTTTGGGTGCTTTTCCATCGCTGAGAGTGTGGCTTTAATCTCCGTCCACGAGGCTGAGGAACCCAACATCGTGACATCCTACGCAAACAAGTATTTTTGCATTAAAGTTCGTCTACATGTTGTCTTTTTTCCAAACAAAAAGTGACTCTTCCGTGGTAAGGGTAATTTTGGGGTTTGTGTTGGATTTCGAGTCATTCAATGTTGGTATTAATGCGAGGATTTGAGACTTTCAGAAGGCGAGTTCTCTGATGGGATGTTTGTGAGGATTTTTTGTGTCCCTACAGAAAGTTGTATTGGAGATTGGCTTTGTACTTTCATTCTCTTCCAAAATTCTTCTGCTACAGATTTTCTCTTTTTTTTCTTTTTTAAATGATTTTGATCCGTTATCTAGGATTGGAATAGATGAAGATGTGTTTTGTTTTACAAAGATACTAGGTTAAACTTGTATTTGTTGAAGCATTGTTCAAGCAACAACAAAATAATGTTTAATCATAATGTTTTGCATGGATATTTTTTAATAATTCATTATATTTATTATTTTTTAAACTCTATTTTATAAACTTTTGGATTGCATCAATAATTATGAGATATTTATCAACAAGTTTAATATTATAGAACAAGTTTTGGTTTAGGGTTGTGGCATTCTAAGGTTTTTGTTGTTGTACAAAAATAATACTTTAAATTAGTAGTGTAAAGACATTTAATTATGCTTTTAGAAGTACTGTGTTATTTATAAATTGTATTAAGATGTTTTTGCCCTCTATTGGGAATAAAATTACAAAATTGGCTTTTTAACCTATAGAAGAAAGTGAAGATTATTTTTGTCAAGGACCATTATATGCAATTACAACTCTATTTTTTTTTTTTTCAATTAATATTCTCTAATGTAAACATTGGCAAGTTGCACACTTATAAGTTTTATAATTTAATACATATATTGCATCTGTTAATGTGAAAATTGAATATTGCACTAACATGTTTGAAAGACATTTTAAAAATTTGAATGGCTCAAAAATATAATTTTAAAAAATAAAAACTATATATATATATAAATTTTGATTTGTTGTATTTTTTACAACATACTTAATTATTTTTTTAAATAAAAAAAAAATTGAAAATTATATTTTTTTAATATTATAGTTATACTTTAATTTTAAATAATTTTTTGTCAAAGTTTAATAAACATGAAGATGTGTATGTAAATAAAAATTTAGATTTGTATTGTGTTTTTTCTTAAATTACTATAATCCAATAATATAATTATTATATATGCTAAAATATATATATATATATATATATATGGTTTTAAAATTTTTATATTATTTTTGTGATATTTTTTATATTAATAAATAAATAGATATTTATATTTATAATTTTATTAAGCACAATTTATGCTATTTTATCTTTTCATTACACACTAAGAGATTGCTTGTCATTCTAAAAAATTGATATCTAAAAATCAAATAAACAAATGCATATATAAAATAAGTAAGTAATAATCAAATATTATTCATTTTATATCTGATTGTTGTAATTATTATATCTAATACTACAACATAGTTTTATAAGGCTACATAATATATATTTGTATGTAAAATATTATGACATGTACTAAAGTATAAAAATACAGAATATAGTTTAATAACATTACTAAAAAGAATACAAAAAAAAACCATTATATATTATGTGTGTAAAGATTTATTTTTATTTATAACAAATATTAATAAATAATTTAGAAAACTTATATGGACATCATATGATATTTCAATTGAAATTGGAAAATTCATATTGTAAAGAAGATTTTAGTATGTCTAAAGAAACATCAATATACTTACTAAGGTAGATTTTTGCATCAATTTGCAAATTAATTGGATTGTCTTTATTTTTCTTAATACTTCTTCTATATGTGGAAATTTAACCTTTTAAAGATATTGCCTTTAGACTCCTAGCATAATAGCTCCTTCTAGTTTAAATTTTTTTTTTAATTGTGTTTTTATTTATTTTTTAATTTTTTTTTAATTTATTGCAAAAAAAAAATTCTAAATCAATTTTTTTACTTACCTATACAATCAAATTTTTTATGCCAATCTTTTAGTGTTACAATATTTTGTTTATAAATAGTTTTAATTAAATTTACCAACAAACAAAGATATCTCCATTAAAATTTTAGGATTTTATTCTCTATTAGATGCAATATACAAAATAGGAGCCTTATATTACTTAGAGGTTGTTCATTAATAATATAATTTAAATAATAATTCTTTAATGGCTGTAAATCTATGCACTAATTGTATTATTAAATATTTTATTTGATTTATAAAAATAAAAATAACCTTGGTGCAAATATATCTAGCACCATGTTTATATAATTAAGCATATAAACAACTAAAGTTACAAGATTTTTATTCTTTAAATCTTTTAAGAAAAAAAAAGGGAAGACAAATTTTTTAAATTATTAATTTATTTTACAAACTAAATTTAAAGAGAAAGATTATTATCATAACCAAAAAGAGTATTTAAACAACTATCATAACTCTCATGTTGTACAACTTCTATATAAATACATACATAATTAATTGAAAATATCAAATATATAAATATAAATATTACATACAACATTGTGATTATAAATTTTTATGCAAAAAAATATAAAATATCATATACATATCTATATATATATATATATATATATATATATATTATGTTGATATTGCATACATGTCACTATATAATGTCATAATTGCATAGGATTATTTATTTAGTTTTAGCAATCTCTTCAATCCAAAGTTTGTTACAGCTTATATAAATTCATGTAAAGTTATTGCATTGCTATTAAATTATATTCTTGCTAATAATTATGCTCAATTTTGTAAGTCTTAATTTACAATCATTTTAAATTATGATAATAAGAATTATCTTAAGATAATAACAAAGTTGTCTTCTACTATTTTTTACCAATATTATATATACTTTCCAAAACCAATAACCTTAGATACTCTGAAAAGTGGCAAGAGAGAAAAATGGGTCAAAGACAACAATTTGATTAATGTGCAAATAAAAATGAATGTTGCATATATATATATATATATATATATATATAAAACTATATATTCTTTGGAGAATATATAGTTCAAGAGTATCTAAGTGAACAAGAGGAGGAAGTTAATCCCTCATGAATTCGCTAAGTAATAGTGGCAACGTGTTGAGTGCCCAGCCACCTCTCTCGATCCACCACCTCCAAAAGATCGAAACCACATCCTCCGAGGATAATCTACGTGGAGCCACCTTCGCATTTTCCAGGATATGGGTAGTTGTTATTCTCCTCACCATCCACCTCGTGTGCAGCTCCCATACTTTTACACCATTCCATCCCCCCCCCCCCCCCCCCTTGAATACCAAGGCTGATCTTCCGCATCGTTTTATTTTTCAGCAGCCACTGGTTCACAGTTGCAAGCAGAATCTGAGCTCAGGCATCACCGATCACACACAGCTCCACTACCATATTCCAAGTCAAGATCGCCGCTCATGCTTCCACATGCTTGCATAATCCATGCAGAGACTGCACTGGTCTCGAGCAATGTGGGGAGGTGGAATCTCGGCGAATCAATGCACACCGTGCGTCCGGTGAGCAGTCCAGACTGTGTTTTTGCATGCTGTAGAGTCTTACTTGTGATTCATGTTGCTGGTTGGTGATGATCTTGGTGATCCAGGCCTGGTTTCAGGTTTTATGTGTGGAGTTGTTGCAGAAACCGCAGAACCCACGTCTTGGTCACAGCTCATGAGATTCCCGGAGGTGTCTATCCGCCCGGCCAATTTTCTAATCCAGATTGATTCCTCCCCCAAACACCCCCCAAATACCCCCCCAAAAAAATGTGAAGAGAATCCGCTCAACTACCATGTGCACCTTGGAGGATTTCGGTTTTGCAGCCGGTTCCCAGGAGTAGACATCAAGCCAATGCTTATCCTGTCGGAACACCATATAAGTTCTGAAAACAGGGGGGACGTCGACTGTTTCGAAACACTACGCCACAGCTGGTTAGGGCCTTCAATTCTGTAATTTAAGCAAGTGGCTTGTTACGCTGACGTTATGTTCAATGAATTCTTGAATGGGATTTGTGACCAAGTGCTCAAATGGGTGAAAATTGTAGGGTGTTTCAATACCGACGGTCGGAGGAGAATGCTCTATTCTGATCTTTAACTTTGCCTACATGGGTAACTGTTTTGCAGCACACCTTCCCATGCACATAGATGGCGAAGTGAGTCAGCTCATGCGTTTCATGGTTTCAATGGCCGCTTGTGAAATTGCAACGTATCGATCATTCGTTCACATAAGTTTGTAACTTAGAATGACATAGTGTTTGCACATTCTTTGGTAATTAATCAAATACTAATTGATTGGGCATCAGAAGAATTTTTCTGTACACAATCCCATACTTTGCACAGAAAAACGTTCAAACCTGATTATATGGTGTGTCTGATTAGTCAAGTATACAAATTGAGAAAAGATTCAAATCTGTAGTTGTGATAAAGAGAATGTGATGCTTCTAAATAGAAAAGGAAGGAAAGTTGGTCTCTGACGTTGAATGAGTGTTAAGAGAGGAAATTTGATGATGATATTTCATGTATAATGGATATCCCTCCAAGTGATCAAATGTGGTTAGGACCAGCTTGTGCATAGGAAAGTGCTTACAATGCAATTAGTTAATTTTCATTAGAGGCAGAAGAAAACACAGAAATAAGGCATGACGTGCACCCGTTCAACAGAGTACGTTCCGATAATAAATGTTAACGAACAGGCAGAAGTAGGTTGATGCAAAAATCTTGTCTTAAATCCCGTTGATCATTACAACTTAAGACCGCGTAAAACATGAAGCCTTTCTCACTACAAACAATGCTATTGTTCTGAGGTGCCCTATGGATAACACGAAATCAAAATCGCAATAAAATTACTTCGGTATAACAAGACCAATGTTGGAACGAACAATTAAACCGTACAAAACCACGGATGCAAGGTCATGACAAAACTGAAGATAATGCATTGGCTTGATAAGAGAGCATTTGATATTTGAAGAATGAAGTATCTTGTCACAACGATAACCCCATAAAAATTCTCGACCATTCCAACAAAGTCGTCAGACGAACTTGAGCTAACTGAGACTTTCAAAGAGGTTAAAAAGCACATCTAAAGAAGTCTTTCAAGTTGCCGCAAACTTTTACAATCATACACAGCCAACATTGCGCAACCGTGCTTGTCTGCAGCTGACCCAAACAAAGGTAGAACATAAGCCAACCTTGGCAAGATTTTCTTAAAAGCTTCAATAAAATTACTGTGCAAATTTACCTCCGTGAGCGTCCGCATATCCACATCGGAAAGTCCACCACGGCTCTTCTCAATCTTCATAACCGTATGAATGACATTCTTCAAAATTCCTAAAACGAAAGGCCTTGCGATGTGAAGATTCAACACTGAAGTCTTAATTCTGTAGCAATTTCTTCGTTTGCCAATACGAGAGATGTGAGCTGTCCCTTACTGAACCTCTGCGTAGAGGTAATCCAGAATCTAGCTACACACAATCCATGCATCGTCATAAAGTGCTCTGCAGGATGCGTAACTCACCAGAGGATGCTTATAGTCCCCAAATGTCAATTCTGATCACTTGCTGTCAACAAAGACACATGATGGAATCGCAAGGCCTACTGTTGGGAAAGCAAAGGACATCCATGTCAAGATGTACTTTTCGATCCAGGATGAGACTCGCCTTTCTGAATTCATCCACCTATTGCTTCTCTCAGCAGCACCAAACTCTGTCCTTCCAGGTGAGGATTTGTGGCTATCTTGCTTCGCGGGTACTCCAGACATATCACCCGACTTTTCAAGTACTTTAGAAATGGGAACACTATCTTTTTCCTGGTGCTGGCTGAAGTCGGAGAAGACTAATCGCATGATTTCACTTGTTCCACAAGGATGTAATGCAAACCATGGCCGGTGCATAAGAGGGTGATCCTGCCACACCAATCAGCAGCTAGATTCAGTGAGAAATATTGCTTGATTACATTTCTAATACCCCTAAATTTTTTATCAATCAAAATATACTGTGAGAAAATCTTAACATGTAACAAACGAATACCTTCTTCCAATCTAGTGCTCTAAAATGGGACTAAAAAAAACTATAATGTTTACCTCTGCGCTTTCCAAAGGGTTTTTTTTTAAGAACGTAATTAATTGGAAAGATAATCCAACAGTACTGATCAACATCCCACATAATCGTATTTAACACTTTATTTAGGCATTTATACCTCTTGTGTCAAAAACGTCCATCGATTCTGGTTGCTGACAAGCTGCGACCCAACAGGCAGGTCTCGACGGACGCTGTCCCATTGCAACGGTCTTCCATCTACGTCAATTCCGAATCCTTTTTGCGGTCAGGGAATCACCGCTACCAGATCCCTTGAAGTTTCGCATATTCTACAAATTATGCTTTTGCTTCAAAGGTTTTCATACTATGGTCAAAAGCTAGTGCAAAGTGTTCACAAGACGGACACATGCAAGCATCATTAAACCCAAGCCATTAATCAGAATACATCGAAACTGCTAACTATACCTTCGTCCTATCCAATCGTAGTATGCATGCAGAAAAACTGAAGTACTGGCAATCTTGTTAATAGTGCATTCTAGACACGGACCTTGCAGACGACCCTGAAGAAAGAGCATCGGTACTCTGTAGGATTCGTTATAAACCACGTGATATGTGTACAAGTGTTGATTAAAAACTCCCATTGAACCTCCATGCTGCAGCTCCATGAACATGTTATCAGTCTTTCTTAGTTCTAAAGAAAACTCAAGTGACGCAATTGCATTACGCTTAGATACACTGTGTGATCTCGTGAGAAGAATCTCCAGGCTTTGAGAATTCAAATCCAAAAGAGAAGAAAACAAAGGGAGACCAGCCACAAAATGAAAATGCTTTACATGAAGTTGCTGAGACGAAATATACAGCGTGCGTAAGAACTTCAGAAAAGCATGTATTACCATGGTTGCTTGGTCCTCTGCATCACCATAATCATCCTCATCAGGCTCGTCAAGATTTCCTACATCATCCTGCACGAACAGTTAGACGTAAGCGCCTTCGAGAACTAAGACTAATGTTTCAAAATGAAAATGAAAATAAATCCCAACTCCTATCCAGCGTGACTCAGAGCTGGGTTCCAATGATGAGAAGCTTCAATACCTTTTGATCAGAACCCACATGAACGTCTTGTAGCACTAGATATCCACAAGCCTGCACCCACCATAGCTATAGTCACTAAGACTTTCCGACAAAAGGGAATCTCAAACCACTCTCACAACTCGAAGGTCTCGACATGGTATGTGTCAACATGGAGTTGCTAATTTAAATGGATTTTGCAGATCTGAGACAACTGACATTCTAATCCCTGAGAGATGTGAATCACATTGAGCAAAGTAGATTCTCTACTTGTACTGCCGAACGAATTCATATGTCCACATATTTTTGCAAAATACCGAGACTTACATATCCAGGAGTTGTTGATAGCAATGTCTTTTCGATCGACTGCCAAGTCCACTGAGGCAAATCGGGACAGCAGTGCTTCCATTTCATTACAAGGTGCAAAGCGGCTATCTTAAATTCTTCTGCGGTGAGAGTTCCATCCCACGCACCTTGAGCCATGCGCCTAATCGTGCAAAATCTTCACCATACCTAAATTCCAGTTGTCATCACCGCCCAACAGTTACTCTTGCAAAATTCGCACAAGCGAGAAACCCCTGATCATCTGTTCTAGCCAAAGGGTTCTTCAAACCAGCACTGCGCACAGCGAAGGCAAAAACTCGCAGTTAATTCTCTCGACTTTTACAGAAGCGTTGGAGGAAGCACCCATCGACTGGGACAAATTTGGAAGAAATTCTCTACAACAGGGGAGAGCATGTCCATATAGTAATGCTAAAGCTAATGACTCATCACAACGGCGAAATCCATCAAATACCCACGTGCCAATCAAAAGAAACGTAGCACTCTTGAAATACCACAACCCCAATCGACAACGAAAACAATTGAGACGAAGCTCAGTTTCAACTCCGCCATCCACACCCACAAAAATTGCGGCAAAAGTCTCCGTCCAATTCCTTGCACCACTCCACATGTTGCCACCAATCACAGCGCGCATCCTAATAGCAGATCGAGAACAGATCCTGCGCAACAACCGCGTCGAAATCCCGATTGCGGATTTCCATGCAGCGGTTGAGAGCCCACTCGTAGGAGAGGGGGATTGTCGGTGAAGTGTGCCCGGCATTAGGCCTCCACCGTGGTTATCCATTCCCGCGCTCCCCCTCCCCTTTCACCGCTCGGCTTCAAATTGACTTGTCTTGCTTCTGACGTAGACGATCTTTGTAAATACTTGGAAAGCTTAATTAGTGCCACCATTTGGCAAGTTGAGCATTTAATTCCACGTCACATGAAATCATAATTCACTCTTGGAATATGACTAGCTAATAAATCCAAATTCATAGCCATTCTTTATAAGTTTATTCCTAGGAAAAATTCAAGAGCTTTTTTGGTTGCCATTTTATGAAATTTGAAGGAATCATTTTAAGTGTATATATGACTTACAACGTTATTTTTTTTTCTCTACCCTAATCTTATTTCTAATTTTTATTTTTATTTTAAAATCTTCAATCTTGTTCTTTTTATTGAGTTTATAGTTTATGGTTTCAGATTTGAACTTATTAGAATGATTCATTATATTTAAAAAAATTCCAAATTTATAAAATCTTTACTTACATTATCATATCTATTTATTTAAGGAACCGTTAGGTGGATACACACCTCCCCCTGTGCCACTCACTCCCACATACACACAATAAAACTCTTAATTACACTAAAAAAAAAAATGAAGAGTAAATTTAGAGTAAAAAGTTTGTGTGCAATGGCTTATGGCACTGTTTTTTGTTTTGTTTTGTTTTTATTTTTATTTTTTTTCATATATTGATTAATTTTAACAAAATTTCATAATATATTTCATGTATTTCTTTCATTCACTTTAAAAAAAGCTTATTAATTTTAACAAAATTTCATAATATATTTAATGTATTTCTTTCATTCACTTTAAAAAAGCTTATTAATTTTAACAAAATTTCATAATATGTTTAATGTATTTCTTTCATTCACTTTAAAAAAGCTTATTAATTTTATTTAGAGAATATTTTACTGTAAATATACTTAAAAACTTTTTAGTGTAAAGAACAGTTTTATTGTGTATATGCAAGGGTGTGTGGCATGGGGTGTCCACACACAGTACAAAGGGGTGTCCATCTAACAATTCTCTTTATTTAAAACTTCAAAAGTTTCAACATTATGTTTTTGAAGTATTATCACAACCATAGGTTTATTGGTAAATTATAATCAAATAAATATTAGAAACAAGATACTATTTATTAAAGAAATTGCAAGTATAAAACAATCCATTATAAAAACATATTTTCTAAATGTTTATAAATGCTTTGATGTTGATAGAATCATATTAATTTACATATAGAACACATCTTTAATTTTTTTTTAAATGCAAGACATATGAGTATACATACATTTAACTGTCATCACAAGCTAATTGAAAGTCTATGTACTCACATAAAAACCATCATCAATTCAAAACTAATATTGGTACAACGAAAATAATTACATATATATATATCTCACCACAAAATTGAATAATTTAAAACCATGGAACAATCAAGAATGACACGATGCACCAAAGTTTAAATCTTTGCCTAAAAAATGTAAGGAGAATTCTTCACACAGTACAAAAGCTCAATCAATTAATGCATTGTTATTGCTATGGCTATTATTAAGATTCTACAGAGGTTTTGAAGTGTATTGGAAAACACGGTTTTCGCCACCAATTCCTTCTGCCCGACCACGCTCCTGTGACCGGGCAGCCGGGGCTTCCCCGTGGGAGGAAGCCTAATCCCGTGAGTAATTGGTGAGATGCCTTACTAATCAGCCGACTAAAAGGACGGCGCGTCTCGTAATCTCCGTCAGTGTCCGGCGCGTGGAGCTGATCCAAGTCGACTGCTCAGCTTATCTGGGCCCCCCTCCCTCTATTGTTGCCTTGTTGCGTCTCCGATTCCGTCGATCGCATTGCGAGCTCAGACCAGCGACAAAGGTATGCAATCTGTTTGCCTCTCTTCGGACCCAATTGCCCGCTTTCTGAACAAAGAATTTTAAATCATGCACGAGTTTGGGCTTCGTGTTTGTTTAGCTATGGCCGGTCACGGTGACATTGTCCATGTTCGAAATGCTTGATTGATTGTGGGCTGTTGTAAAGTGCGCCTTCGTTCCTTCATTTTGTCATATATCGTGCCGATTTTCTGGTGCGTGTAGTGGCAGCAGTGAAATTGGGTAACAGTCGTTGATTTGGCTCATGCTGTAGGTTTTGGTTTGGATTCCTCGCAGATGTGGAGCCTATGGAGCATTGGCTCCTTGGTTGTGGCTGTGTTTGTACCACTGGCGGTTGGGTTCTCCGGGACTGCCTTTGGCGGGGGCGGAGACACTGGTAAGTTGGGCTTTAGCCATTCTTTTATATGTCACGTGGTGTGGAAGAAGATGGTATCGCACATTGCATAAGAGATTTAAATGCTTGAGGGTATGAACTTAAAGTTTGCACATACATCTATTCAGTACGATGCGTTCGGTTCGCTTGCAACCGCTTTTTTAGCTCTTCCCATCAGCCTTGTGCTGAAGCCTTCGAAAGTGCCTTCCCTTTAGTTGACAAGGATTTTGTTAATATGTGGAGGTTTCGGTAGTCGGAGAGGAATTCTGATGAATGGTCACATTTTCGCCGTGCAGAGTGGTACAAGGAGCTGAACAAGCCGTCATGGACTCCTCCCGTATGCAGCTTGAATCCTCATTGACTGCTTCTGTGGCTCTGTTTTGTGCAAATTTTCTGTTCTTATCTTTTTGAAATTAGTTGGAACGTATTCCGAGGATTCTTTTCCGCTGTGCTGCTGCCATGATGTAGAGGGCTTTTCCAATTTGCTGTTGGTATTGAAAATTTTCTGACATTGCGTACGTTTGCCACATTATCATGTGTCTGTAATGCTTCTGAAGTTAAACCGTGGTTGGTGACATGCAGGATTGGGTCTTCCCCGTTATGTGGACAACTCTCTACATTTTAATGGGGGTTTCCTCTTGGCTAGTGTGGAAAGAAGGAGGTAAGGAGATTACCTTAACTTAGATCTACTTCTTCTACTTGGAGGTGGGGTTGTAGATGAAGCGGGTAGAAAGTAATTTTGAGATAGAGTATTCTACGTTGCTTTCGAAGACATGTCTCTTGCTTAATCCCCTGTACTTGTTGATCCCCTACATTGCCTGGTATGTATTCTAACATTATACTTTTTATCCCGTTAAACCCACCACAAAAATATTATTTGATAAGAAGCTGAAAGAAATCTTTGCCTGGACAACTCAAAATGTTACCCATTTGAATGGTTTTCCCCAGTTTCTCATATGCAAGATCCTTCTCATTTTTTTATATGATTTGAATGGTTCCGTTCATTTTTCTGCAAAAGTATTTCACAGATGCTATTTGTTGTGGTAAGTTCATGGTTTTCGTGTTTGTGTGGAGCTGAAGTATGTTTTACACGATTTTTCGTAATGAGTGTATGTGTGAATGAGGTGCTGATATGAAACTTAAGCTTATATTGCGAATACTGGAAATGCGAACACCAACTCACAAAGTATTTGTAATGCTGAGCCAGGGTAACCGTTGCGATCTCGCTTAACTGGTACATCTGGTTGTACAACGGTAGCTCGGACATCACCCAACCTTTGCAATCCGGGAGAAGTACATACGCCAAGTGACCCCTTGGAATGAAAATGATTCTGATAGTAATGTATTACACTTGAAGTTGAAGTGGCTTTTCCAACTTTTACGTCCCTGCAATGTGTGCCAATATCTTGAAGACCATGAGGATTCGGGTTTTTTCTGCATTATTTGATATAATGGTGCGGAGGGTGACTTTTACTTGTCATGATACATTACACATCCTTCTTTCGATCTGTCATGTCGTTAGCGATAGGTGTAGAACCGATTGCTCTGTGTAACTCTTCTTGGTGGTTTGAATGTTAAAGATGTGAATGGATCTAGAGATATTGTACAAGTAGGGGCACCTCTGGCTGCAGTTCAGTTAAACCCATGTCGATTATAGAAACAGTATAGAAATTTTGTAATCTGCATTTCACTAACACTTGATTGTGTCGGTGATTTTGCGACTGTCGGCTATTCAGGCGGGCTATGCAAAATGAGCCAGTATCGTGACATGATAATTGAAGTTATTCCAGTTGAAAATTAACACTGAGAATTGTGAACTATTAAGCAAGAAATCAGATACATTTATATTTACATTTATGTGTACTCGCAATTGGAATCATACCTACATTTATGAAAACAGCTCCAGGAGGAAAACCTAGATGATTTACGTTTAACACTCTTATTGAAATTTTGGTTAAGTTCAAAGTTTGGATAACCGAGAATGTCACGAAACATAAGAAGATGGACCAAACAGGATCTTTGGCATGAACAGAATTTCTTGATGGCTTCAAAAAGACCTGTAGCACCTCATTATACTTCAAAAATTGCATTGAATAGTAAACATAAATAACATTCTTGTAATTGAAATATAGAATCAAAAACTTGAACGATTTTAATATGAATGATGGTGGTAATTGAAATGTATATTCTCTTACAGTTGAATTCTTCTTGAATTTATTAAGTTCATGAATTGTTTCATTGCAAATATATTCTTTCTGAACTTTTAAACAATGAAATTATATATTAAAAATGAATTTAGCATTCAGATATATTCTTGCAATCAAGCTATTTTTTAATCAGAAAATTTTCTTATGTTTAGGCTCTAGAATTTTCAACATTTTTTAATATTTTAATTTTATAATTAATATTTATGATTATCTTTATAAAGCTTCGATTTTAGCGGATTATTGGTTTTTGATGTTATAATATCAATTTGAAAGGAAAATTCATTGGTTTACAATATTTTTTTTAAAACAATGCTAATTTGTGCTTCCACGGAAGGAAATAAGCTACATCACACTTAGCATCTAATTTTCGTACTGTTTTAACGAGCCGTACTAAATATTTAATTTTTAAAAAATCAAAATCAAAAAATAAAGACAGTGCCCATTGAAAAATGAAGATATAAATTTTAATTATGTACAATAGAGTCGTACTGACAAAGATTAATACACCTCGTGTTTGCAGAGAAAAGTTGCACCTTAGTGCACGCGAAGATTACAAACCCAAATACTTACATCATTTGAGTGTAATCTTAAACCCTAATACATATGGTAACACTGGCGCTTATCAGAAATTGAATAACATGACTGTTTGAGAGATGTGGGCCGAAGAAAAGATTGTTTAAGGGATGGTGACGACAAAGGACCTGGAAATCGGATATTAGAAGAGATGAAGTGCTTATGGATCAGGTTCTGTCATGTCTTGATGCGGGTCATGAGCTTAAAAATCGAATCAGGATGATTCACAAAGCAACCTTCACTACTGTCGAAGGACGACTCCTTCGCAAAAAAATTGTAACCAGTTGAGAAAATTAGTAAAAAAAAAGTTCACATGTAAAGATCAGAACAAGACAGATGCGAGGGCATCCCCTGATGGAACTATGTGAAGGCACCGAAAGAATTGTTATGTGCGAAAGAATTTGTTAATAGCTCAACAATATCAAGAGCAGACTGAGTAAGGTAAAGCCACACTAGATTCGTCTGGAACCAACCAACGTCAATTGGGTAAGGAAGCAGGTGCACCTCTATTCCCTTGACTGTTAGAGGTGGTGTAATTACCTTCAAACTTTGCAATGGCCCGAATAGGGGCTCTGGTTTTCAACAGCATTTCCTCGTATTCTGCTTCAGGGTCCGAGAGTGCAGTGACTGCTCCTCCAGCACCAATGCAAATTTCTCCTTCAGAGTAGACCAATGTCCTAATAACTATATTTAAATCAAAAGCAGAATTAAATGAGAGGAAACCTACCGTGCCCGAGTATATCCCCCTCGGCCCACTTTCTATTCCATCTAAAATTTCCATAGTCCTCAACTTCGGTGCCCCAGTCATTGAACCTCCCGGAAAAGCAGCCTTGATACATTGGATGGGAGTCACATCATCCCTCTTCTTGCCCCTCACTGTACTCACAAGAGTATGCACGGTGGTATAGGATTCTACAGCCATGAGGCTGGGCACATGCACAGAACCTGGTTCTGAAACTCGTCCAAGGTCATTCCTCAGAAGATCCACAATCATCAGATTCTCTGCAAAGTCCTTCTCACTGGAATCACACCAAAAACAGACTTTCGATAAGTTTATTAACAAGCAAGGCCAGGTAAACTAGTGCCAGCTATCTACGAGCAAGGATTAGGCCTCGTGAGAACAAAGTAAAGTGGAAACCATGCAACCAAAGTAAACATACCTGTGTTGCAACTCATAACGGAGTCTTTCATCTTCAGCTGGTGAGCTCCCACGAGGGAGAGTTCCCTTAATGGGTTTAGCTTCCAATGTTCCCTCGCGATCAAGCCGCAAGAAACGCTCAGGAGAAGAACAGCACACTTGAGGGCCATGTTCACCAAAATGAAGCCAGGCCGCGTATGGGGCAGGATTAGTCTTACGAAGAGTAAGGTAGAGCCCCAAAGTGTCAAGATCTCGCATTTCTCTCCGAAGCTGTGTCGTTAAACATACTTCGTAGCTCTCTCCATCCTTGATATAACGCTTGCACTCGTTAACGTCATTGATATAAGTATTCCTAGATTTCTCCAACGTGAAAGGAGGAGTAAATTTCTCCTGTCCAGTACCAATACTAGAGAAGAATTGAGATGATTGCCTCCTCTCAGATGCTAGATCTAAACCATTCTTTCCCAAGCTCGAAATTCTCTTAACGGTCGTTGCAACCCACTCTTCTGCAGCAATTTTCTCACGATCGAATGGAGTAGACCACGTTCCCATCTTTTCTGAACTGCCATGGCCATTTAGAGAGCCATTCGACTTGGAGACACCACTATGTGATGCTGAACCATTGCTGGGTTCCGATACCGGGGAAAGGTGCCCGTTCTGGCCGTGATTAAACAAACTACTATTTCTGGTGCTTCCCTTGCCTGCAGTAGCACTTTCATTATGTGTGCATGTCCTGGGCTGGAACAAGGCCAACACATAAACATCATTGTTACTGTGATCAATCACCACTGCTCTGTCGGCCAAGAAAAGTGCAGCATCCGGTAATCTAGACTTGTGTCGATTCGATCGAACTCCGCATTCCACTTTCAACTCATATCTGCAAAGAATGCAAGTTCAATAATCACAAACTTTTTTGGAACCAATATGAATATGTAAAAACAGAGGGATTGATTCAGCAGTGAAATACATCATAAACTAAGGAGAGAAGACGTGCCGGTTGATTTAGTCACGAAAAATGTAACCTGTGCCTCTGTTTTCGATGACAATTTAAAAATCAAGTAGAGAAATGAATAAAGATGCAAAGGAGTTCTCCGAAAAAATCGCATTGCTCTAGTATACTGGGACTCATTAACCCTCCCAAAGATCTTCAGACCTTAAATGTAAAGAAAACCCACCCTAAATATCCAACAAAGCCCCCACAAAAGTGGAAGGGCAGGCCCTCGTAATCAGCCTCTGCGCATGAACGCAACTCCATCTCCTGCATGCCCCTTAGTTAGAATTCGGGAACTAAAATTTACGCCCCATCATTTTCGATACTTTACTCAGATATTACAGTTAGTGCTATCTTGAAAAGCTGCTAGCATAACAAAAACATGTTACCCCGCGTCCATGTTTATGAACAACAGCAATTATTTGTGTAGCATTCAAACAGGTATTTCTATTGGAACCAGTCGCGACAAACATTGCAACATCAATCTTTGATCCAGCAAAATGTCATGTACCTTATCTAAGTAACTAAGAATTCCGTCTTCAAGAAAATGATCCTTTTTGTTGCCAAAAGCATCTTCGATTTTAACAACTCCACTTGCACCTGCACCCGCCCTGTTGCATTTTCCTGGGGTGTAAGAGACAAAGCTGAATTGCAAAAGTAATGTATAAGAAGAAGCAGCATCTGCCCAGAAAATTGTGTTGGCTCAGACGGGTCCATCAAAACTTCCAATATTTTCACCGTAGGATTCTCACAGAGAGTATGTCAAGCGCCTCCACAGAACACCTCCTCTACCTCCCATATAAGAAAATCGCGCTCCACCCTGGTTCACAAAAAGAGTTCATTCTTTCCATCAGAAGATAAGACTGTAAAACTATTTTTCACCATAGTTGCAACATTCCCAGCAACTAGTAACTGCAGACATGTCCGAAAGACTTCACGAGCATCACGAGTATCACAAGTATCATGGACATACCTGGTCCATTGTAGAACTGTCAAGCCAGAATGTATCTTGGGCGGCTTCCTTTCCAAATAAATCACAAAAGATATTTTCAGATCCTCCAGCTATTCCAGCGTAGCCTGGAAGCTTCTCCCAGCAGACTCTCATCAGAACATGGGTTGAATCGTCACTGGACTTTATTGCTGAATCCGAAATTCGTGAGCCATGTAGGTACTTTGTAAGATCCACTTGATTAGTTGGTAACACAAATCTCCAAGGTGCTTGGGCGCTCTGTCAAGAAAGAAATATGGTAATCCATAAACATACACGTCTCGTAATAGGATGGCCAAGTCCCAAGCTCCACTTCATGAAAAGCTTCTTAGGTCAAATTGATAACTGACCAACAGATAATTTTTAGACTAAGAGCCACGGTGAATTCTGGAGATTTAACAATCACATCAAATCAAAGATAAGTTTACTATCAAACAGCACAGAATCAAGTGCAGGTAAAGAAAATATACTGTATTAGTAAGTTGCCAGATCTGATTTCGCCAATATTCCTGGGTGATAGTGCGAAAGTTCTCCAGAATTTGCTTTCCGTATGCTGTAGCAATACTTTCTGGATGAAACTGCAGAGTAAAATCGCACCAAACAATAAGAACAAAGGTAGGGTACACATGTAGATCCTTGGACACATCGTGGAGCAATAAGAGGTACCAGACGAGAGTCACATTGTAATATGTCTAAAGTTGAATACATTCTCAGCACTAAAAACCTCCCAACAGTGTGGTGAAAGTGCACCTGAACTCCGTGATGTGGTCGATACTTATGAGACATACCCATGAGTACAATCTCTTGACTTCTACGGACATCAACAGTTGGGCGCCCTGCCATCCAATATCTACCTTCCGGAAGGTCAGACGAGGATCCGTTTGAGCAATCAACCCCAGGAGCATCTGCAAGCATTGTCCAAGCTGTTGGAACCAGATTCTCTGGCAGCGAAGCTGGGTCAATCACCAGTGAGTGGTAGCGCACCACCTGCATGGAGAGGGGTAGCATTTTAGAAGTCCACTCCTCTGAAAGTGTAACCTACTACAGGATCAACATCAGGCATCATTATGGTAGATACACCAGAACCTACAATGACTAGCAGAAGGAAAAGTCTAGCATGCTGTAACAAGCTGTCATTCATGTGATAAATGTGAAGGACTCAGCTTCTTCAGTATATATACTTCCAGGATACCCTTGGAATGTGAATGCAGGTTGCAATTATTGACAATAATACCATTCAAATCAGTTAGGGATAGGAAGCTTCAAGGACTTCTTTTGATATGCAGTTGCAGATTGTATTGGTTCCCTTTTCATTGAACAAAGGAACAGGAAAAAATGCGTGTCAAAGCAATAAGACCAAGCAATAAGACCAAATTGCGATATTGCATAGCACAACCTTAAATCCAGAGCCAGCACCAGACGGAATCTTGTTAAAAAGTGGATGCCCATTATGTTCAATTTCGCTGCCAATGTCCAACAAATCAGAAGACATCAGCAAGTGAATGGAGATTTCAATCATCTGAACAGACAGTAATGGTTTCCCGGACAAATACTATCATTACCATACTTGCCTTATTCGATCACTTCCCAAATATTTCCATAGCAAGGAAAAAATGTGAAAGGAAAAGAAAATAAAAGAATACAGAGAAGAAAAAGAAGAAGGAGAAGAAGCAAAGCAGATTATCATGGATAATCATGAAACTAGTGGAGAAATTATTACCTTAAACGACCGTGAACAGGTTCAGGAGCATGCACAACCTTACCACCATGACAGCTTCCCAGAGCCTAAATTCCGATAAAACCAACCAGTATGTCAGAAGTTAAGAATTAACTTTCAGAAGGATTGCAGCACTTCATTAACTTGATGTTCAAGCAAAACTCAATCCGGTGGTAGAGAGAAATTCTATGAAACTAGAGTGTTGAATGATGCATTTTCTTTCCAGATAGACACGAACTTAACCTTCATAACGAACACATCAGGAACTCTAAAATTTAGCGGAAAGAACTGAAACCTGATGGCCCAAACAAACTCCTAATATCGGTATATCCGAGCACTCCTGAAGCAGCTGCATACTTATTCCTGTATTAAAAGCAGAAATCAATGAAATTAACGCTAGAGCTGATTTCAAGGTTTGCCAATTCCGATCTCCTATCTAAAAGCCAAAATGCTAACCGATCAGCACCATATTCACTAGTCTTCGTTAAAGTTGGACACACTAAAATCCTGACTCTCTACTAGTCGACGCTCGAATCATTCAGCAATGTGGTTGATTCAACGGAAATTAAAAGAGTGATTTGTACCAATGTCTTCCGGTCGTGTGGGAGATCCTGGACCCGGTGAAATAACGACATTATGAAATGCCCGCTCCTCGTATAACAGCTTACGTAATTGTTCAAATGTAATTTCATCATTCTTCATCACCACGGGAGCAGCTGTTTTTCGTTTGACATTCAGATAAGTTGTATTAGTATAAGAATTCCATTCTCTTTTTCATAATAAAAAGACTTCCACCAATAGTTCAGCTGCCAACGCAACACAAATAAAGGGTGGTGGACGAAGCTCGGATGGCACACTGTTTCTGAAGGAAGTCAATGTACAATAATAACTGTTGTCAAATCAATAGGCCCATCCACTAACTTCATCAAAAATAAATAAATAAATAAAAATACTCGCTTTCTTCAACGCGGTAGAATGGTCCTGTGAATAGCTACCAAACATTTGATTCCAACCATTTCCGTCAATTTTAACACGACGAGCGCTGACTGAATTCCAGAACCAAAGATGAGTGCACCCAAGTAACAAAACCTCAAAGAATCCGAGTTTCGAAACTCAGCTGGTTGTAACTCTAAACCCTAACTCGAGAATCTTAAAGCATCGACTGTCATGCACAGAACGCTACGTGCCAGTGCATTGTTTACTCTCATGCGATCATTGGCTCTCAGTCATACCAAGAACCGAAGGGCAGGAACTCTTACGAGCAACGAGGCTCAAATCCACTTAGAATCCTTAAAACAGAGGGAAATTCAAATGATCAAGTAAACCCACAAGGGAGCCCTTCGCCGCAAGTCTAATGCCCAATTACACCTTTGAAACGGCAAGAACTGCGAGAATTGTGAGACAAACCTCCGTTGATGACGGATAGAAGCTGAAAAAGATTGTAGGTGTAACTGTCATAATTGTCCAGTATTAATGTTCTGATAGGTTCCCGTGCGGCTCCGCCATGTGTCTTTCCCACACCGCTTGAATACTCTGCCCGCATACTGCGACTGAGACTGTTTAATCGCCCCTTCCCAACATTGCGTACAAAAAGAGGAGCAGCCAAATTTGATGCGCGATACCGCGAGAAGGATCCCAGCCTTTCCACTTCCACGGAAGGTTTTAACGCAAAGCTCCTGGCGCGAGTGACCGGCTTGTAGCTCAAATAACTCGCTGCCATCTGAGCCATCTTCAGGTGCTACGACCTCAAGCTCCATTCTCAGACCCCATCCTGACAACCTAAAACCTTGCAGAATCCTTCACCACCACACGCCTTCGCTTCTCCCACAACACGCGATCCTCTCCAAAACCCACAAAAAGTGCACCAGCCCACATAGGGTCTGTAATCGAAACCCGCCTCGCTCTCGCGTACTCTTCCTGATGCGGACACGACTATGCAAGACAGTTTTAATTCACTCGACAGGGAAAAGCCCTCCACCAACTACAATTTTCATATTTACAAAAAGGGGAAACAGAAAGAAAACCAAGACCAAACAAAATGGGAAAAAAAAAGACGACGCTCGAGCATCTGGATTCCGAACTCGAATCCCCCCGCTACAAACAACGAAATCTCGCAGGACAGATTCCTCCAGCTGCTCTTGCTTCGAATCTACAGCATTCACTCAAAATTGGTGCACAGAAGATCACCACGACGGCCCACCAAATACTCCCGGCCGCTACCAGCGCTGAGAATATACCCAAACCTTCTCACCACGTACCAGTCCCTCAGATCTCGTCCGCTCTTCACAACTGCAGCGCATTCCACTGCCAATTTTTAGGGAATCACAAATCACCTTTCCAATTCCAGCGGTCCAATTTCCAAATCCGCCCTGGCAAAGCCTACAGCGTCTGCTGCGTAGGACTCCAAGGGACAAAGGAAGCTCCGTAATCTGCAGTTACGATTGCATCCTCCCGGTGACGTTGGACCACGATGCATATACCAGAGTCGCCTCCCCCCTCTCATCTTTCGGCTGCCCTTCACCCTCACCAACGGTCCGATGCGTTTGATGGGTCGATCTGATGCTACTCCTTTGGGCTTCTTTTCCCGCGGCCTAGGATCTAGACCTTCGGCAATTTTCTCTAGCAGCGTCGAGGTGGCTCGTAGATTTTCAGCGCCGTCGACGGGCGGCGATGCTGCGGAGGCGCGCAAATGCGAGGCCCCGCGCGGGCGGTGGGGCGGCACGTTAACGAATGATATTATTTTATCATCCTAAGTGGATGATAAACATTTGTCTCAATCTAATGTCTGTGATGGCCTTGTATGTGGCCACGTCCTTTGTCCAGTAGGGCGTTTGACATTACGTCCATAAGAGGGTCTATTGAAAACACTGTCATGTTGGGTAAAGATAAGACAGTGAAAAAAAGAAAAAAGGAAATGGATCAGTGTACAATTTTAGAACTAGTGGGATGTGATGATGATTTGGGTTCTGTTTTTTTAATAACATTTTGTTGTTGAGCATGAATGGTCATGCTGGTGAAATCTTGAAATGATTGTGAAGACAAATTCATTTTGGAAGCATTATTGCTGTGTGGTTTGTTGTATCATGTTTTGATGTTTCCAAGTGTTTTTTAATCTTGTGGTTCTTGATTCTTACAAAATATCTTTAATAAATGTGTGTGTATATATATATATATATATATATACCCACATGCCAGTAGAAATGTGTGTAATTGACTCATGGAATTTTAGAAACTGTTGTCCCTGGACAACCATCTCTAACACTTCAGTTAAACCCACATTCCAAATTTTAAATCTAATTCTGGACACAAGATTGTCACCTAATTCATTTTCTGAGGTAATCTTGCTGCTTTTGTCATATATTTGTGAGAAAATCAAACCAGATTTCAAGTCTATCTCACCTAGAGTCCAAATGCACAATGATATATTAAATAGTGAATTTGTACTGACATTAAAATTGATACTACTGAAATTTTAAACAAGTCTTCCAGAAGATACTTCTCATTACAGTAAACCTTCACCTATATGATTATTTTATTGAAATTATTTTATATACCATTTTGAAACCTAAACTAATTTTTGATAGGAATTTCAAGGGACCTAAAGCTATGTTCTTGTGCCAAAAACATTTTTAGATTTTATCATTCATTTAAATTATTTTTATTTTTATTTAATATAATTCATATTTTTTGAAGAAAAAGCTTTGTGCTATTAAAATATACTTGAAAATATTGCACCAATTTGAAAAATGATTGATAAAAAAATAACTCTTAAATCTCACCCAATTACATAAACATGTGTATATATGTATGTATATATGCTTTTTCATTTTCAGTTTTTAAACTTTTATAGAATTATTGATTCTTTCTGTTTTTTTTTGTAAAGTTTAAAAACAATATTTTTATTGCATCATATGAATAAATATCAGAGAAAATATTTTTATATTCAATATGAAATGATTATATTTTTTTAACTTTACAATCTTTCTTTTGTAATGTTATCACTACATTGTTTGATAGAAAATTAATATAAAATTATTTTTATATCAATGACAAAAACAAATCTTCAAAGAAAAATTATTTCAATCATATTACAAACCCACATTGAAGTAAAATTATATATATATATATATTTATTGATTGATTTTGCTCCTGCAGTTGAAGCTCTGGATTACAATGTAGAAATGTCACAAATCAAATGAGTTGTGATAGTAGCCTGTACTAACTGAGTAACAAAAAAGGATTATCATAGCCTTTTAGCAAAGATCATATCCAAAGATAAAAAGAAGTTCCCCATTGAAATAACTACACCCACTAATTTATTTGCTGGGATTCCCAAAACCCATTCACCATTATCAATGTAAGGTTTCTTCAAAGTGGTGCATACTTGATAATTGAGATGTCTAAATCAAATCTAACACTAAAGAAATCAAACAAAGGAACAAAAAATATAGTAATTGCAATAGTCTGCAGTATTAGATTTTATATTGTGTTAAGCCTCTCACCATATCCTTATGCCAGTTTCTTTCATTGTTTTTCTACCTTCACATCCAAACAACTCTCTTTCATTTTAATAACCAAATCTGTGTGAACCTCTGCAATTGTCTCATGGCTGATCTAATTATTCCCCATTTCTTTACATGACTTGAGGTCTGCTTGACTTGAAACAATCTTTTTTCAAGCAAATTTTTCCTTTGATTTAATAGTTGGTGTCTTCATGCTTTGCTTTTCTTTGTTTCCACCATAACAATGTGTAGCAACCATTCAAGTCTTTTTTTTTCATTTCTTCATTAGAGAACCATCAATTGCTTGATCTTCATTCATTAAAATGTATCTTAAGATTAGTCAAGCAAGGATTAGACTTAATTATGTAGAGGCTCCATAATCACATCTCATTGATAAGATCTTGGCAATTGGCATCTCCATTACCAAGCCTTGCTTCAAGTGATGCAATTAGCCATGCATCATAAATTGTCCATTTAAGTCTTCTACCAAATGAAACATTGATAATTATGTTCTACATTCTTAGTTCTTGTTGTTATTTTTTTTTTTTATTTCATTTTATTTTGTTATTAATTTTAATTTTTTCTCTTTGGATGTGGCTTCTTCATTCTCCTCATCCTCTTTATATTTGTATTTGGCATCTGCATCATTGTTATATTTGCAATGAATCAAATCTAATACACTATCATGCACCAATATGGAGACTATTCTAATCTTACTTAAAAGTCCCAAAACACAGTTGCATTTTTTAAAAAGTCTTTCTTAAATTCCAAACAATTCTCAATCTTCAATTGCTTGAGGGCATCTTTTCAAAAAACTTCAATGTAAATCTAATGGTCTGGACTCTGCATAAGTATGCACCAATTGCTTCTTCTATTTTTTTTAAAAGTTTATACTATAAATGGACACATATATTATCAGGTTGGCTTAATTTTACATAATTAAACCATTAAGATCAATTTTACACCACTAATCAATTGTTATGTCTCTTGAATATGCTAAAAATCCCTAGAGTACCATCAAAGTAATTTTCTTTTCTATGGAACAACTTTTGGTGTTTACAAGTACTACAAGCTAAATTATTGTTAGCTTTAAAATATTTAAAATATATATACATGTATTATTTAGATTAAAAAATTTCTATTACAATTTTAAAATCTGATCATATATATATATATATATATATATATATATATACATGCGATTTATGAAGATATTATGAATTTAATGTTCTAATTGAATATAAATGTGTAACACATACATTTATGAAGATATTATGCATTTAATGTACTAATTGAATGTAAATGTGTAAGACAAATTCATCTTAGAAACATAGTTTTTCTTTGAGTATCTCCTGAAAACCATAGGTTTATTAATTTAATATTGTAGAAGAATAAATACAAGTATTTTGTATGTAATTAATACTTGCTCAAAGAAAATAAAATTTTAATATCTAAAATATCAATTTGTCTATAAAATCATTCTCAAGTAGCTAAATTAGACAAAAAAAAACTTTAATGTATACAAATATATATATATATATATATATATATATATCTCATATTATTATGCATGAAGTTAAAAATTAAAAATTACATTAGAATATTTAAAGGATGATTTCAAAGCCTAGATTGTTCACAAGTCCAAGTTTGACAAAAAAAGATAAACACATAATAATCCAGATACATATACATTGCATTTTTTATAACATAGTATTGAATGAGTTCCATGTTTTAACAATTAGATTAATGACATAATATTTTTACATCATTTGAATAATATTTCTACTATTTAAAATAATTTTTTAGATATATTTTTACCATAAAATAAATATATTGATGTATAAAGAAAAAAAAATTAAAGCATAGAATACTACACCATTGCATTATGTTTTTATAATTATAGAAATTTCTTCTATTTGAAAAAATATGCTTATATCTATAGTTATTAATATAAAAAATATAATTTAGTATATTTTATTTTTATACAATAATAAATTCAATAATTTTTTATTTTTAATAAATAAATAAAAATCAAACATAAAAATTATAAAATATACATAATAAATCTATCAAAATTATAATACATATGTAATAATAAAATTACATATTATACATGAACATATTTATTTAGAAGAAGAAAATAAGATGTATAATCTTAAAAATAATAAATAAAATAAACATATCAATAAAGTACATATATTAAAATTATATATACAATGACTAAAAAAATTATGTCAATATTTTGAAACTTGACTTAGTTTATATTTTTCTTAAATTACAACAACATGTAGGGACTTAGTGTAATAAGTAAAGTTGTTAGTATATAGTTCAAGAATTATTATTATAAAGAGTTTTTATAAACAAGTTTGTGGGTGAAGAGTTCTCTATATATGCATGTGCCATTCATTGAGACAATTTTTCAACTCCTTGCTTGTTATTCATTATAAATAATATTGCAACCTTCATTGTCACTCATCATTGTACCACTTTATTTATTGATGCACTTCTTTTGTTTCTTTAACTTTGTAGGACATTGTTATATTCTTTTGCTCACATACATTATCATGTGGCGTGATTTTCAATCTAGAAATACATTGAATACGTGGTTGTAGAGAATTTATTTGTAACTTCTTAGCAAGAGTCCAATAAGTGATTTTTCTATAGTAAGAAGGATAAATAGCACAAAAATATTATTTTAAAAAATATTTTATTAATAAAAATCTCTTATATTTTAAATAGATTTGTACATAAAAAATTTCTATGGCATATAAAAAATCCTTAACACCCATTTCTTTATAAAATCACAACTAATCAATTATTGATAAGTTAGATTCTCAATAATTTCTAAAAAAATCTATAGTCTCTTTTCAAAATCTCATCTTTATATCAAAATTTTACTACAGCTCTATATATCTATTTTTTCACCTCCATAAAGTCTTGGCTCTCAAAAAAAATCCCTTTAATTTTCACAAAATGCTCAAATTATGACAAAATCCTTCAAAACCTCATTCACCAGCAAAAGATTGATTTTTTGCTAAACTTTAGAATCCAATAACTCTTGATCCAACCGTTCAATTTCTATCAAATTTTTTCAAAGTGTAGCTTATACCTTTAAGCTTCACTATAAGAAAATTAAATCATATATTTATTTTTGATTGTCTGGTATCTTAAAAACCCTAATTTATAGACACCTGAGCATTATTTTTTTCATATCTCAAAAATTAAAACCATAATGTTAAAAAAAAATTATATATGATTTTGCAACATAAAAATACACACTCTTGAAAATTTTGAGCCAAAATCTTATCAAATTTCTTAAGATATAGCTTAAAATAAAACCACTAAATAAACAAGCCACTTACTACCCTTAGATTGCAAGCATTGACTTCAATTCCTAATATCTCCTTCATCCCAACTTAAAATTCATTGAGTCATATATAAAAAGTGTGGCCAAGAAAGTACTTTTTTCAACCTTGGATGCCAATCCTTTATTGCTTTTTATACGTATAAGTTATACTTCAAAAAATAGCAGTAGGTACAAATTCAACACCTTAACTTTGAATGCTTATATTTCTTTTATAAAAAATCCAAATTATTCAATTTTTGTATTAAAACCATAGCCAAAAACCTAAACTTATTGACCTTAGCCTCTGATGTTTGAATGCCCTTGAGAAAGAAATCCTAATCCCTAATAAAGCCTTAGGTAGCCTCCATGAAGTCTATTAGGCATGACTTTTGGCCAATAGGAATAGAGATTTCTATCATTCATCTTCATCTATCCACATGAATAGCCTAACTATTCCTTTTTACACAATAAATTCCTTTCTAATCATTTTTCTAATAAGATTTAGATAGTATGTGTTCCAAATATCAAATAAAAAAAATAAACAAGATTTGAAGGATCACCAATGTCTAACAGAGGTCATTCAAAATATATAAAAGTTATTA
Organism: Physcomitrellopsis africana; assembly: GCA_036785485.1. Taxonomy (NCBI): domain Eukaryota; kingdom Viridiplantae; phylum Streptophyta; class Bryopsida; order Funariales; family Funariaceae; genus Physcomitrellopsis; species Physcomitrellopsis africana. Next base: position 277,206 of record JAWRVF010000275.1, read on the forward strand.
ATAATATGAAATCAATCTCAAAAATCACTACCAAAAAAAAAAATAAATAAATAAAAAAAAATTGTATAAACTTCAATAATAGTCCTTTAAATGGATTATTTTTAAATTAACAATCTAACCACATTTTGTAACTAATAAAAATCCATGGATATGACTCTCACTTAATTACGTAATAAATTGTATATTAAATATATATATAAATATATATATATTTATTTATTTATTTAATAAATTATATATATTATATATATATATATATATATATTTATTTATTTAATAAATTATATATTATATATATATATATATATATATATATATATATACAATATTTTCACATGGTAGTTAAATCATAACACAACAATGTATGCATCTTTATTAGTCTAATAATTATGCCGTATTCACTTAGATTGTCTCATTATCAACATGTGGGCTGTTGTACAAGATTAAAAAAAACGTAGTTATACAACTATTAAAATAAGGGCTTTTAGTGTATAAGATATTAGCTCAACTTAGTATTAGCTCTATGATGGTTGATTGCATTTGTAAGAGAAGTATCCAAAAATATTTTGTTGTTAAGGCAAGTTGATCATAAGTTTTGTCTAACATTGACAAGCAAAAAGTCCTGCACAATATTACTATAAATGAGGTAGATATTGAAGTTGAAGCTTATATGAGCCTTGCTTGTAATGCCAACATGGTTGTGTGTGTTAATATGGTGTGCAAAGCTCTAAGCAAATACATTACTAGCATTGCCAAAGATTAAGAAGCCGCTTCTAGGACACCATCACTATTAAGCGTGTGTGGACTTTGCCAATTGATATAAGCATTGGACTACTGAAAAATGACAAAAAGTTGTGTGGTCCAATAAGACCAAGATAAATCAATTGAATTTAGATGGACATGTTTGCTGTTAGAAGCAAAATAAAGAAACATTGTTTAATTATACTTATTAAGTAATTGTTAAGCATGGTAGTGGTTTGCTTATGGTCTAAGGTTGCATGATTGCGCAAGGCATAGGTTACCAAGATTAAGGAGAATAAAGACACAAACTTATACTATAAGATTTTGCATGAGGAGCTCGTGGAGATCCTAGATTATTACAACTAAGGTGTCAATGATGTAATTTTCCAACAAGACAATGACTTGAAGTACACTTCTCAAAAGACAAAAGAGTGCTTTGAGGAACTTGTCTTATAAGTGTTGCAACGGTGAGCACAATCTCTGGACCTTAACTTGATAGAATACTTGTGGGTGTCAAGGACATGAACTAGAAAAAGATATATAATCTAATGAAAACTATGTCAAAGTAAAGTCACAAAATAAAATAAGAAAGTATGTATATTCAAAAGAAAACTGGAATGGCTATTGCCAAAGATTGGAAACATGAGGACTCTTGAAACTAGACTAGAATCAAAAAAGGAGTTGATAAGAATGAAGAAGGCTTCAATCTTGCATCTATAAATAATATCTAACTAAGCGCTATGTGGCGGTATTCTATAGGACCTCATACACGTGTCTAATTTGCAAGACACGTGTCAAACTTGTACGACAAGTTTCTCACATGTGCGCCACGTACTTGGCTTGTTTCACAAGCTACCAAAATGTGTGACACATGGCTAGCTTGTTCTACAAGCTACCAATATGTGCGCCATGTGGCTACCTTGTTGACCAAGTTTCCAACCTACCAATCACCTATAGACATGTATAAAAGTGATTTCACGTCTATGAAACTTCTAGAAAGCTTCTCTATCAGATATTATCAAATCAATTTATTTTACCTACTTCTATTGGTCTATTATAACTTAGATAATTTATTGGAATAAATTATATATCCGTGACATTACCCCCCCTCTTCTAGAGACGAGTTCCACGAGGAACAGTGATTACATGTTGAAAAAGTCCAAAATACGTCGAATTGTGCTTGCCACATATTCTGATCTTTGTTCCCTTCGAAGGTAATTGATAGATCCTTTCAGCCATCGATAATGTCCCATACCAGGGCGAGAGGACCACCCTATTCTTTGATCATTGTTGAGGCCTTCATAACTTCCTTCAAAGAAAACATTAGGAACACCATCAAGAGTAATTCTTACGTCTAAAAATATCACCAAATATCGAGAGTCTCTTCCAAGGTCGTGATATCAAACACGTTGTATTTTGCCATCAATCTGAGGAAGGACATGTCATTCTTGAGGGTCTTCATCTCTATTCCGTCGTCTTGAAAGTTGTGATAGTCGTAATGTCTTGTCCAGTAAATCACCAAATGATGGCTCTTGAGCTGAATTCGCTGGTTGTTGATCCTCCATCTCTTTAGCGCAAACAAAATCTAATGACAAATAATGATACAAGGTAGGATGAAACCTCTATAGAACCTGCCTTGCTTTATAGTAAAGATTTTCTTAAGTATTTATCTTGATTTTGATGGATGTCGTCGATGAAATGTATTAACTTTTATTGATGCATTTGTTAGATTCTTTGATGGCTTCCAAATGCATTCACTAATATTGTATCCGCACCAATGCACAAGATATTCCAATCGATTTTGGCGCCGCCTTGAATCCAAAATCTCTTCAACCTCAAATTCTTTATTGTTGTCCACTTCTACACGAGCGGTGGTATTTGTCTTCTTCCTTGTATGTCCACTATCTGCTATGGATTAAATAGTGACACGTGGAATACATGATGGATCTTCATGGACTCCGATAGGTGTAATCGATATGCAACTGGATTGATTTGTTCAAAAATAAGAAAAGGTCCAAGCCTACAATAGTCCAACTTATCACAAGGACAAGTAGTCTTCATATTGCGATGAAGTAACCATACCTTGTCCCCCACGTTGAATTGTGGTTGTTCCTAGTAATACGCATCTGCATTTTTTTTTTATCGTTCTTGAGCTTCTTTTAATTGCACCTTCATTATTGCATGTAGCTTTGACAAACGATTTGCCAAATCTTCTGTTGCTGGATTATCAACTTTTGAAAAGTCAAAAGCATCAAGTCGTGGGTGATAACCATAATTGGCAAAGAAAGGTGTTTGTTGCGTAGAAAAATGTATCATATTATTATAAGCAAATTCTGCCCATGGCAGAAGAGCTATCCAATCATCTTGTTTGTAATTGATGGTACACCTTAAATATTGCTCCAAGACTTGGTTCACGCGCTCTGTTTGTCCATCAGTTTGAGGATGAAAAGTTAAAGATAACTTTATGTCCACTTTTAAGATCTTGAAAAGGATTCTCCAAAATCTTGACGCAAATTGACTTTCCCTATCCGATATAATATCCTTACGTAATCCATGATAGCGATAGATATTATCAATGAAAAGCTTAGTTGTTTCTTCACCTGTGATAGATTTTGTGCATGGCACAAAATGTGCCATCTTGGTGAACCGATCTACTATCACAAATATAGAATCATAAGATCTTGAGCTTGGAAGATCTGTGATGAAATCCATAGAAATAGAAGACCATGGTTGTTTTGAAATAGGTAATGGCTGAAGAAGCTCAAAAGGTCGATGACGAGGAGTCTTTGATCTTGAGCAGATATCACATGATTGTACAAAGTCTTTGACTGCCTTCCACATTTGAGGCCACCAAAAATCTCTTGATATAAGTTCCAAAGTCTTGTTGTATCCAAAATGTCCTACCGCTGGAAAATCATGACGTGCTCGAAGAACACGTAAACGTGCTTTTCCTTTTGGAACATATAGACGTCCTTTGAAATATAATAGATTGTTCTTGAACTCGAATTTAGAAGCATCATGAGACTTGGAAGAATTATTCTTGATATCATAAACAAGAGGGTTTGAGGACATACTTGATTGAATTTGCTTGAGAAAAGTTGAATCAACAGTCAATGTTGATTTTATTGCTCGAAGATAAAATTGCTCTGGTTTCAAGAGAACCATTTTTTATTGCTCAAAAGTTGCATCTCCTTCTTTTGGTGCAAAATAAGAACGTCTAGAAAGGACATCGGACAAACCTTGTTGTTTTTTTGGCCGATAAGTGATAATAAATTCGAATCTTGAAAAAGACATGCTCCAACGAGGTTGACGACGATTCAACACGCGTGCCGACATGAAATATTCAAGGTTCTTGTGATCCGTATACACGGTGACTAGACTCAAAGTGCCTTCTAAATAATGATGCCATTCTTGAAAAGAATCCACAATTGCAAAAAGTTCTTTGTCGTGGATCTCATAATTGATCTCGACTGCTGAGAATTTTCTTGAATATAAAGCTATTGAATGAAGTTTGTCATTTGTTCCCATTTGTGACAAAACCACACCCAAGGCAAAGTCTGATGCGTCTGTTTCCATAAAAAATGCCTTGGAAAAATCTATACGATACAGGATTGGTGCAGAAACAAACAATATTTTTAAAGCTTCAAATGTTGTTTCCGCTTCTTGATTCCATTAGAGTTTGTCTTTACAAGTCAAACGTGTAAGTGGAGCCACAACACGAGAGAAGCCTTTGATGAAGATCCGATATTAATTGGCAAATCCCAAAAAGCATTAGACATCTCTTACCGTCTTTGAAATCTTCCAATTCATGATTGTTTGGACTTTCTTAGGATCCATCATAAGACCATCATTTGAAATGATGTATCCTAAGAAATCAACTTGAGTAATGTGAAATACACACTTTTCTATCTTGGCGTACAATCTCGCATCTCTAAATTTTTGTAATACTTGATTAACATGTATTTCATGTTCTTCTACGTTCTTTGAATAGATCAAAATATCATCTAGGTAGCAGATGATAAAATTGTCTAAGAACTCACGAAAAACATCCTTCATGAGATGTTGAAAAGTAGCTTGTGCATTCGTAAGTCCAAAAGGCATGACATTATATTCAAAATGTCCGTATCTGGTTCGAAATGCAGTTTTCCATTCATCTCCTTCTTTAATGCATACTAGATTGTATGCTCCTCTTAGATTTATTTTTGTATAGATCCTAGCTTGATTCAATTGGTTAAGGAGTCCTGATATTACAGGTAATGGATATTTGTTCTTGATTGTGATCTTGTTGAGTCCTTGATAGTCAACACACATCCGCAATGATCCATCTTTTTTCTTCACAAATAGAATTGGAGCTCTTGCTGGAGATTTAGAATGGCGTATGAAATTCTTGGCCAAATTCTCGTCAATATACGTCTTGAATTCAGCCAATTCATCTTGTGATAAAGTGTAGATTGGTCCAAATGGTGGTTGAATTCCTTCTTTAAGGTCGATTAAACAATCATATGGACGATGCTCTAGAAGAATATCTGCATTCTTTTTCTCGAAAACGTCTTGATAATCTTGATCTTGACTTGGAATGCTACTTGAAGTCTTTCCATCCTTGGAAATAGGTGTAGCATAAATAACAAAAGGTGATCTTTCTTTTGCAGCGTACAAGAAAGCTCTTGCACCTACAAACGCAGGTCTAATTCTACTAGACTTGTGATTTTTTACTTGATTAATTATATTGTTAGCTATATTTTTAGAAAAATTAAGAGTACGAGAAATCCAATCTATTCGAGGGTTGTGTTTTTTTAACCATGATAGACCAAGAATAACTAGAATAGTGAGAGATCTAATTATGTTAAAAATTATGCAACCATTATATCCATTTACTACTACATCTAGAAGAAGTGTTTTATGAGTATCATCTCTAGAAGATAAAAGACGACCATCTATGACTTCTACATGTACGGATTTAGATTTTTATACTATCTGTATTCTATGGCTTTTAGCAAATTCTTCATCTAAAAAACAAGCCGAGGCTCTCAAATCTATTAAAGCAGAGGCTTTCTAATTATTAGGTCCTAAATACACATCTATTATAAAACAAAGAGATGGTTGTGAGGAGAGGATAGGACCTTCATTAGAAATTGTACAAGATCCCAACCGCACGGTCCTTATTATGGCTGGACAAACTCGTTTTCCAACAAATTATCTTCTTTGACAGTTGTACTCCTCATCTTATAGTTGCATCGTTTCTTTGGACAATTTTGAGTAGTATGTTTAGGTTCTCCACAATACAAGCATAATCCTTCTTGACGACGTCGAGTCTTTTCTTGTTCAGTAAGCGGCTTGAAACGTATAGCATCAATTTGCATATCCTCGACTTCTGAAGGTACATATTGAGAATTCATTGGTGCTTCTATTGAATTATAATGTCGCTGAGATTCTCTTGTATGACTTTTAGATCTAAATTTGAAAAGCCGATTATCACACTTCATCGCAAACTCTATTGCTTGAATCAATGTTATAAAATCGGGTAAGTTCAACATCAATTTCTTCACTTCATATTGTAATCCGTAGAGAAATTGACTGATGAGTGCAGCATCATCCCACTTGATATCGATTGCTAGTTGTCAAAATTGTGAAGCATATAATGTCACTGATTGATTGCCTTATCGTAGGATACGAAGCTTGTTGGTTGCAACACGAGTTGCATCATGTTCTCTATACATAGATCAAAATTCTGCTAAGAAAGCTTCTAAATTATCCAATATTGGATCACGTCGTTCCAGAAAAGATGAAAACCAAGATAAGGCAGAACCTGAAAGTAGTGTACCAATAAATCTGACTTGTGATCCTAAAGTTGGAAAACTTTGCGGTTGCAATTCAATCACCAGTTGGACTTGGTTGATGAATCCTCGAAATTTGGATCTTGTGCCATCAAACTTCTCAAGTAGACCAATTTTTGGTTCTCTGATGCTTGGACGATGTTCCAATGTAGGAGGAATTATATGGCTTGGTGTAGATGTTGAAGCAGCTCCAACCATATCTATATCTTCATTATTTGGTAACCTTGTTGCTCCTTGTGGAGGTATAGTGAGTTGATGCATTGCAAGCATCAATTCTCTCATTTGCTCTTGCATTTGTGCCATTGCACTCTTCATTTTGGCAAGCTCGGCCATGATAACACTTCAAAAAATATATAACACTACTTGAGATAAGTAACAGGGAGAAAAAAGAAAACACTAGGAATAATATCAAATTAGAAGAGGATAATCGGCAACTTCTAAAATGCTTGTGTCTTATCAAGAGAAAAGAGTAATCCACTCTTAAAATCAAGACAAGACAAAGCTATCATATTATAAGTGTACTCTTATCAATTTGTCAAGGACATGAACTAGAAAAAGATATATAATCTAATGAAAACTGTGTCAAAGTAAAGTCACAAAATAAAATAAGAAAGTATGTATATTCAAAAGAAAACTGGAATGGCTATTGCCAAAGACTGGAAACATGAGGACTCTTGAAACTAGACTAGGATCAAAAAAGGAGTTGACAAGAATGAAGAAGGCTTCAATCTTGCATCTATAAATACTATCTAACTAAGAGCTACATGGCGGTATTCTATAGGACCTCATACACGTGTCTAATTTGCAAGACACGTGTCAAACTTGTACGACAAGTTTCTCACATGTGCGCCACGTACTTGGCTTGTTTCACAAGCTACCAAAATGTGTGACACATGGCTAGCTTATTCTACAAGCTACCAACATGTGCGCCATGTGGCTATCTTGTTGACCAAGTTTCCAACCTACCAATCACCTATAGACATGTATAAAAGTGATTTCACGTCTATGAAGTTTCTAGGAAGCTTCTCTATTAGATATTATCAAATCAACTTATTTTATCTACTTCTAGTGGTCTATTATTACTTAGATAATTTACTAGAATAAATCTTATGTCCGTGACAGTGGGAGCATCTCAAATGACATTTGAATGCTTGACCAATGCAACGATCTAGGACGTTGGATTTGTGGGAGAGGATGGAGGAGGAGTAGGAGGAAATTAATCAAGAAGTCATTTTCAACCTTAAAAACAATATGTCACATTGTATGGAGGTAGTTTTGAAGGCAAAAGGAGGGCCAATAAAATATTGACTTACTATTCAAAAAATTATTTTAATATCTTCAATGTGCATATTGTTTCATTACTATTTAATGATATAATTAATTGCTATGATTCTTGATCTAGATATAAAAGTAATTTAGTTCACCATTCAAGTAGTAGGCTATTTGGGATTATGGAGATTGCAATAAGGTAATATGTAGGATAAGTGTAAATTTTCAAGGCATTATATATATATATATATATATATATATATATATATTAAATAATATTTTATTAAGAACTAAAAATATTTTTTTGTAATTTCTTCAAATTGATTTTTTTCTAGTTTTTAATCATTTTAATAAATATCAAAAAAAATTAAAAATTAAAAATTAAAAAAAATCTTGTATTGTTATCATTTATGTTTTTGACTTTATATATTATCTTCTCTTATGATTTTAGTTGTTTTTTTATTATTAAGTTAACAAATATATTTTTTTATATCCTCTTAACTTCTATTGTCTTATATCAGAAACTTAATAATAAAAAAATAAAATAAAAGTCTTCTAGTACATGAGAGATGTGAAATACAATTTGATATTCAACAATATAATTTCAATGGTTGAGTTTTTAGAAGATTGTTGTTATCCTTAAGTATAGAATTTGAAAGATTTTATTTTAGTTTAAATAATAATATAGATAGCATTAGTGTGTGCAAACTCTTAAAAGATGTAATGTTTAAATATCAATATTGTTGTAAATGCAAAGTTTGATACATACATCCAAATTCTACAAGGTTTAGATGTATTTATTGATTTCCTCTATCCTACAAGTCTAATATGCACCACTTGTGTATTTATTTTGGTTTTAAAACAAATCAAAATTTATAACATAATAGTTTGTATACTTAATCATATTTATAATTTATCATGAATATTATAACAAATTAGTAATTATGATTGCTATAAGAAGAAAAACAAAGCATTATTTTGCTCTCTTGTTTTTGTCTTTTCTTTCTTCTTTTTTTTTTCTTTCTTCAAATTCAAGGATTTTCAGCTTTTTTCTTATTTTCTTTTAACCCATCTTACTCAATAACAAAGAAAGACAATTGCACAACTTGTCATATTTGAAAGCAACAAATATCTTCATTGCTTGATAGGAAAGAAAGGTATTTGTACTTCTTCCCTTCTTCCAGCTCATACTGATTTATATTTAATTTTTAATTTTTTTCTCATAGTTATTGCAGAATTTTAATTTCATATATATATATATATATATATACACACATACATCAAGCACCCAAACAATGTTCCAAATATACACAAATTATTGCAGTAGAACATGAATTCTTCTTGTAAAAATGCAGTTTTTTTCCAAATTGTACATGAAAAACATAATTGCACTTAATGCAATTAAAGATTGTGTTTACGTCATTTAGCTGATTGACCATAAGCTGAGAGTTACATTTCTAATATTGTACACTATAATCAAATAAAATGAGAAAAGAAGATGAAAATGGCTGAAAAAAAAGAAACTGTAACCAAAATTGTTTCATTGTCCTTGAAATAATTTTATGAATGGCAACTTAAGAAGTTGATTATGAAATTAAGTGCCATTTATTGAAAAGTATGCTGCTCTCTTCTCATCATGCCTCTCCGTCCCTCATCTTGTTTTACAACCCTTCAGGTGTTCAAAAGACCCATGTATTGAGCCTTGATCTCTATTTCAACATGTTCATAGTAAAAATCGAGGCACGAGAATTCTGGGTCCATAATCTCATAAAGAAGGCAAAAGTTTTACCTCTCAGTCCTCAACTGTTGAGACTACATGACAATTTCATGGTGGAACGTCACGACCTCACTCTCATCAAAAAGACCAATGTATCTCGGAAAATGCATAATATGTAGCACAGCAGACCATGAAAGTTCCCATGCAACTCTTGCAATAGAGCAACAATTTTATGTTGTAATGCCATTTTCTCTTCCTCGTGTGTTGAGCTCATAAACATCAACATCTACACACTGGTACACATCGTCAAGTTCCACATCCTTGAGTTTTCTCAAAGACAGATTAGATTTCTCCATTGCCTTCATGAAGGTCTCCTCAGCTTGCCGGTTCCTCCCATAAGCCATGAATATCCTTGTATGATTCCCTGAAAGAGCTTGTAAAGTCAATATTAATGGCTGAACAGCATCATCATAGTACATGAGATCTGTAGCTAGTACCACATCAAAATTGGATTCTTCGAGAGAAAGTTTGTTGCCCCACGTTAGCGGGGCTGTCGATGCGACATCGGTCAACTTATTCGCAACAATGTTGCGTTCCAGTAAAGAGAGGTTCTCTAAAAAATCGGTGAGGACCGTTTTCTTGGCTCCTAAAACAGCTGCTGAAATACCTGTGTGGATGAGATGTAATTAGTGCTAGAAGAAATACACCTACTCTGCGACACCTCGACATGACTAAAAATCCCCCACTTCCACTTCTCTCGCCCCTAGTCAATGCTGTCCTCTAACGAGCCAGTAGTAAAACCATGCAGGCTTGATTGATTGGAAAGCTAAATGCTCTGTAGTGCAAGACTAAAGCCGTGCTTGGAATGTGTAACATAAAAATCATGAAAACTGAAAAGTGAAAGCAAGATAATCATTCTATGTAATAAATGTAGCTGTTTAATCTGCTCTTTGAGAACTAGAAAGTCCAGCTGAGAGATAAATCAGAAGTAGTTAACGGTCTTCACAACAGACTGCCTCTTTACGGATGCTTCTGAATCAATGTAGAGCTTCAACGACCACAAAATAAATGGTCCCAAAACAGAGGTGCAGCTAGTAAATTACATACCTGCTAAACCACAGCCTGCCCCCAACTCGATACATTTCTTCCCAAGCACTGTTTCTGGGCACTTCTCTAAGTATTTCGCTAACACAATTGCACTATCCCACACTGGAAAACAAAACACCCGAACTCAGTGCATAGTTCTGATGTCCACAAAGGAGACTCAATACAAAAGCTCTTTGGCAGCAGTTGGCAAGCCCTTGATCATAATCGCGACATAATTCATCATAAACTCAGACTATTATCCATAACCATAGACACTTCTAATTTTTCCTCAGGGAACACATCCGTTTCAATATTTAAATAAAAACAGAGATAGAGAGAAAAACAACTGCACTTAGTTCCAAGAACAATTTTCATGCTGGATGCAGCAGCTCTGTAAGAAAAATCTTCCAGTATTTAAATTTGAATTGGATACCTGCCTGTTGAGGCAAAGCCCTTTGTAGAGAATGGGGCCTGGTGAAGCACTAGAGCGCGGGCCTCACCGGCTACTGAAATGTTGTGATGATATGGGTTTTTAAAGCGATCCTTGTCTGGCCTGCATCAAAAGCACGAAGGTCAGACGTAATTTTTATTACGAGAGAACCCTTCAACTGAAACCATATTCTCAACACTGTAACATGAAAAGGATACCACATGATTTCCAAATTATCAACTCGAAAACTATTTTATTCATGGATGTCAAAACTCCTTACGCCTATACATACCCCCTCAAACCGCCTGAAAATCCCCTCTTGTCCCCACAAATAATGATACGTGACGCGAATTGGGAGGTTGGAACAGACGAGGATTGTAAGTTCTAGGTGAATGATGCAGAATCAAATTTAAAATTTAGGTCAATTTTTTCAGATTATAATTAAGCTTATTCTAACTTCGAAAAAGCACAGGATCCTAGTAATGCTTTTCTAGGTGGCATACGGCAAAACAGACCACCACAGACTCTGAAGTCCAGACTGTTCACAATGTGTTTATCCATGGCATCTAGAAACTTCAATTAGAAAATCGAAACGTATCATTGAAATACCACTGTTATGCATGCTACAGAAACTACGAAAGGTACTACGAATCAAAAATGAGGAGCTGCTTAAAATTAGTCACGAAAGATCTATTCAACCTTATTAGCCTAGACTCACTGTACCCCTCGGGGTCTATTAACGAAAGTCTGCACAACTGTACAACATTTGATCAAAATTGGAATGTGACTAGAAACATTTACCAAAGCCCTAGACTGAAACAAAACTAGGGCTTTACATGTTTTCGTTAGTCTTTCTCAACTGTACTGCGTGCATAACGTTGATCAATTATTGACAAGATGAGGGTGCACCACATGCAACGCAAAATTTTCAACAGTGATAAACCAAAGCGCTCAACAAGAAACGACAAAAAGTTCAAATAGCAGATGCTCTATCCCTCACTTTGTGCAACGCACGAGTAAGATTCCCAAATAAAAGAAAATGCCACTGTTACAAGTATACAGCAGCCCTACACTCAACGATAAAGCGCGCCAGTACGCCAAACAACACAGTGCCGGAAATTGTGCCCGACAGACCCAAGCAATTCTTGAGCTACCAAAACGGGCTAAACCAAAAACTCTGTCGCATGTTACTATTCGAAAACGACGAACCTCCACTTGGCCCTAACTTCCAACACCTAACGTAGCATGCGATTCTCTCAAAGACAACGAACGAAGAAAAACACCCACTTCAATTCTGAGATTATCCTCTTCAAAGGCTACCACTACACCTCAACTCCACACCTAACTTAACCAAAGTAGTTTGTTCGCTTCTTCATCACAGAATTCAATTGGTAAAACCTCGCTGGAAGCAATTACACTCCGTATGCAATTTTCACCCTCGAAAAAACTTACACCAATCCGCCATTGCATCTCCGAAGCAAGTACACTCTTAGCATTCCAATCACGCACCACATTCATACAACACAATCAACAAAGCTCACAATCCTGTCACCTGTGTTCGCGCTTCCACGCCCAGGAGCGAAGGAAAGGGTTGGCAGTGGAGGTGGTAGTCGGCATCGTCGTGGTCGCGTCCTTGCCGCCGTGTCTCCCCGCCTGCGCATTCGACCTGATTTTTTTTCGAGACTGCGAGTCCGCAAGCCAGTCTGCCTTCCTCCCCCTCGCCATCTCCAAACTCACGATGCCTGCGACGATTCCATCGCAGCTGCGCCAGCACCTCGCAAAGCGTCTACGTGCGGCCCCGACCTGGCTGCAAGCCTTGGAGCTCGAAATTATCATCCGTAGTTCATCTATATTCGTCTATCATTCATCCATTTCGCAGCTTTCACCTTCGGAACATCACTCTATACATTATTATACGCCTCTTATATAATTGCCATCCACTACTTATTTCTTTTGAGTTTGTTGTTTTAATTTTCAAGTCTTGTTGTTTAATAAAATTTACAATAAAGCGTTGTTGAGTATTGTGTAGTTTTATTGTGTAGTTGAAAGTGAATAATTACTACTTTTGACCTCTTTGGTTAATTTAATGATGTTGTATTAGAAGGTCCCCATAGTTTGAACCTTTTGGTTTTCTTTGGACGTTTTACAGCAAAGTAATTTGTTGTTGTCAATAGTGTTCTTGTTTTCATTTTCTTTTCTTTCTTGGTATACTTAAAAATATGTGATATTCTAAGCTTTGTAGTGTTATTTTGATGGAGAAGAGTATATGTTATTATTTTATTTATTTGGTTGCTTATTTTAGAATTTTTAAAAATATAATGTCTTGAATGTATTCTTATTGTTATTATATTGTTATTATTTTGGGTCGAGTTTTTTGTTCACAAGAACCATAAACCAGAATAAATTTAGATTTTTTAATCTTTTTTAAATGTTGGGAAATAAGCATCTTGTTAGGTGCATTTTATCAATAAAGTGTCCTAATTCAAGTATTTTTTTGTTTATGTGTGTCTTTTGCACAAGCCAATAAAATTTTCTTGACAAGATGATATTAAAAAGACTTTTAATTATAATTTACAAATTTGCCAATGAATTGCTTTCTTTTAAGTCATTTTTTTCTTGTCCATATTTTTCTACAACATACAAAACTATGACATATTTGTTCTTATGCAAGATCTTTTGATTTTTGATTTGATACCTTTGAAATTTAATAAAAATATCTTATAATCTACAAAAGCACTAAATATATTGATTAAGGTCTTATACTATCTTTGTACTTTTGTTTTATAATTATCTTTTTTATTTAAAAATATGAACTAATTCACATAAAAGTAGGAAACAGATCCACATTTGTCTTAGAATAAACAAAGGCACTACCATAGTATTCTCCAACTATATTTAGTATGGTTTTTATTTTAACTTTACCAAGGATGCAGTATTATTGCCAAAACTTACAATCTCAATCCCTTCCATGTTTAAACATTCTCAAAAATATTTTGAAATTATATCCAGAATATTGTCCTAAATATTTCTAAAATCTATTTAAAAAATTTCATAAGTACTATAGAAACTCCTATAGAACTATATTTTGGGTTCTTCCAAATGTATTGTTATAAGTACAAAGCCACATAAGACTTTTTTAGTGCATATTTTATCCTCTACAATATTAAGTAAAATACCTGTAATTTAACTTTTTAAGCAATATATAAAATAAAGAGTCCTTAAACAAAACTAAAAACATATATTAAAAAAATCGTGCATAAAATATATATATATATATATATATATATATATATAACTCCATTTTTAGTTAAATATTTTTTTTACTATATTTAAAAATATAATCTTTACTTTTCTTTTTGACAAAATCAAAGCATATATTTTTAAAGTCTATATAATATTTTATGAAATTTTAATTAAGTGAGCTTGTAAAAAAAAAGAAAAGAAAAGATGATTACAAACAAATGACTTTAATTAAAAACAAAATAGAATTCCATAAAATTGCTTGAAATATATTTCATATTTTTTCTTATTCAATATTTTTATTCAAAACTTATTGATACATTTTATTTTTTAGTGCAAAACTATAGAGATGTAAATTTTTTTATTACAAATTATTAGAATATATATATATATATATATATATATATACATTAAATATTTTTAAAAAGGACCAAAAAAACTTTGAAAATGTAAATACACATTTTAAAATTAATGTAGGTTAGTTCACATTGCTGAAGCATGAAAATATATTATTTTTTTCATTTTTACATTCAAAAAATATTGTTACAACATCAAGTACGTAAAAAAATATGCATGGGAAACCTGCTTTTTTAAAAACGACCAAATCACATAAATGCTCAATCATCTTGTGCCTTATCAAATAAAGTTTTCCACAAAAGTATTCCACGTATGTTTGATACTATAAATAAAAATGATTAAAAATAAAAATAAAAATAAACTAAAGATTGGATAACACAACCTGCATTTTTTTAAAATTGAATAAAATATGAGTAATTACATTTCTTTTCAAAAATAATAATCCACACTTGAATCCATAATAATTGGATAGTCTAAATAATTGGTTGATCAATATTCTCAGCTCTAAACCTCAATACTAGTATATAAAATATAAAAACGTACAAACTTTAAAAAGTATATTGCTGTAAGAGAAGTTTAATTATGTAAATGCGGGTGAATACTTCCATCAAGTCAATCAGAATTGGAAAAAAGAGTTTTCATAACTTTAAAGTAATAACTGAATTTGGACCCTTATAGTAAAAGTTCATAGTCTAGTCAAGCACACTTGTTTTAGCACACCCACATTTATGGCTAAACAGCCACCGGATACCACTTGTCTTCAACTACCTTTGACTTTTAAGGCACGTAACAACTTTATTTTGCTATTTAAGACTATATGGTACTCCAACAAACTAGATACAGATACCACTCACCTATTTTATCTCTAATATTAGATTTTCAAAACTATTTTAACAAGTAGTTCATTGATAGTAGTATGTGGATATATATATAATTGATGTAATTTTTAAATAATTTAATTTGGCAATGAACATAAAATTAGTGTAGATATTACCAAAATAAGTTATGTGTATATTGCTAAATCAAAATCAATAGAACAGATGAATATAAATATAAATATATATGTGTATCAGGTGGAAATTTATAACAATGTTTTAATAGGGTATTATTGATAAGATCTGGTATCTTGAATAATTAAATGTAAAAGTTTGTATCAAAATACCCATTTATAAATAAGTAATAAATAAATGGTTCATGACATATTCACAACACTAACAGAGATATTTCAACACACATGATGCTGATAATACTAACATGTGAATAAGAATAAGAATAAGAATAAAATTTTATTTTCTCAAAAAACTCAATATTTCATGTCATGCCACAAAATTAAAGAATTATTTCGCCTTCATTAAATTCTTTGTTACATCTAACATGGACACTTATATTCAAATAAAGATGAAATAATCATTTATACAAACTTGTTTTAACAGGATTGTTTACTATTTTTAGTTGAAATTTAATCAGTTGATATGTCATTCCTTTATTTTTGTTTTTTTTTTTTAATTTTAATTTTTTGTAATCTAAAATTTCATAATTTTAGACACTGTACATTAAACTAAAATTCATGTATACTATGTCATGAAATTTAGATCACATCCAACAAAATTATATTTTGTGTTAAGACATATGTTCCACTGAATGTAGTTATTAATGATAAATATACACATACATGAAAATTCATAACTTTTATGAAAATGATGCAACAGTTCTAAAATAGGATTGAATGTGATAATTTCTACTTGTTACTTCTCATACAACCATAGCTACAAGTCACCCTTATTCATTAAATAATTACATAGCATACTTTTTTCTGAAGCAAAATTACATGCTGCACTTAACATTCAACATTCAATGAAAATTAACTATTTTATTATTATTGATATTAAAAAACCCAGAAAAATCAATTATTTATTTTATTTTACATTATTAATTTATACATACATACATAATTTTATATTTATGTTAAAATGCAATAATTTTTTGTGGCTGATTTTTTGTGTTTATTAATTGTTTTCCATTTAACCTGGAATGATACTATAATATACAATAAAATAAAACTATGATACTGTTATCTTCAGACATTATTGTGATTGAAGGAGCAATCAAAAATAGAAACAAAAAACAAAAGAAAGAATAAAGATTGTAATCAATCTATCTACTATCAGATTCTTTACGTATTAAATTATTTTATTAGCATATAAAAGAATTATAATTTTATCAAACTAATAAGATTTAATTAAATTGTATGTCTGTTTGTTGTGCATATTATTCAAAAGAGTGCTTGACAACATCTAAGAGAAGACAAGTGAAATTTCTCAGCAATGTATCTTTTTTTCATTAAGAATATATATATTTTTAATAAAATTAAAATGATTACTTGAAACCAACTTGCAGATGCAATGTATCAACACAAATAAATAATCTACCAAAAAAATTTAATTTTTTTTACCCCTTAAAATTTGATTGCCCAAAGTTCTACTCTTGTTGGTGAAGTTTCCATAAAAACATTACCTGATTGCTGACCTGGCCATGTTAGAATGTGTTATTTCAAAAGGTGTTGTCATTATTCTTGGTCACCACCTAACTTAGTAGAAATGTGTTGGGTGAAGACTATGGTTCAAGTGAAGTAATGGACATGCTGAAATAGTCCACCATGTCCTGGTTGTATTAATTTCTTTGACAATGTGCCTTTAATGTACGTCAACTGTACAAGAAAATTTTTAATACTCTTTTAAAACATTCAATGGAAGTGGAAAAGAGTGTCACTTCTTCCTAAGGTACCGTTATTGATGAGCTACAAATATTATAGTAAAGAACCTTGTTGCATACAATTACCTCTTCCTCAATGACTGTGTCAGGAAGAAGTTATATATTACCAAAGGAAATCATAATAGAAGAATTAATAATCTATGACCTCTTCTAAAAGACCAAATATTTAGTAAGATGATGTTTTATATTGGTTTAGAATAAAGAAGGCAATAATTTAATGTCGATGAATTAGCAACTTTTTTCTAGCTTCGTTATTCGAAATTAATATAAAACATTGTTGGAATAAAATCGGAATATTGTTTGGGCACTAATTCTGTAGAATGTATTGGGAATATTGGAGAGGTACTAGTTTTGAATATTATTTTAGGAATATTGTCTGAATGATAATTTTGGAAGGAAAAAAAAATTATTAAAACTTGATGGAAACATTAAAAGGGATTAAAACTATTTGAAGTTTAGATAGAGAAGAGAAACAAATAAATAAATTAATATGTATTGAATAAGAACCTAACATGTAAAAAAAAAAAATACGTGAACATGTTTTTGAAATTTTAAGGAATACCATTTAAATATTTTAAAAAATTATGACATAGAATAATGATTTGAGAAATTATAAAATTTAAAATTAAAGCAATAAAAGCATTGTACATATTTAAATAATATTAATGTTTAAAATTTAAGTATACATAGAGATGAATAATTGGTTACTGTAAACATTAAAGAAAGTTATGTATCTCAATTAAATGAATGTATATATGAAACACATATAGTTTTTTTCAATATAAAGTATTCTATAATATGTTAGTTGCATTTCTATTGGTACACATGGCAGTTTTATGAAGAATTTCCTGACAGTATTCCTATTTTTGGTGTGTGTTTTTTTTGTTTTTTTGCCCATGTTTTCTGGAACAAAAGACAACTGGGTCTCTTTTCTGACAGGTAGATTGTCTTGAACCACATATTGTGGATGACTTACCACATTCCGTTAACGGGAATATTTAATTTGGATGGATGTACAGACAAGGTTATAAACAATGTTTATCAGATGCGCGGAGGCTATTTTTACTGTGGAATAAAAGTGCTTTTTTAGTAAATTGGTTGCTTAAATTGCTACCAGTCAATGATCGCCAACTAAAATATTGGGAAATATTTTAATTTTATTATTTTATAAAATATTATGATAATCCTCAAAATTGCTTGGCCGAGGGATTCTGCTTAAATTTGTACACTTCTTGTTGTAGGAATAGAAACAGGTGATGGGTAGGCAGTCGATGCAAACAAAAAATCTAACTTTTATATTCTTGTATTTTCCTAAACTCATGGATTGAACTTAAGAGTTATTTTCATCTATCTAAAAACCTTGTACCGACTGTTGTTCAAATTCAAACCCAACAACCTCACATTTTCTATGAGGAAGAGAAAGCTTTCATTTCCTCCTTTTCTCTGTTTTGACAATTATGGTTGTGCAGACAAATTGAGCCTTTCAGCAACGTTCAAAACTCAGTACCAGATGCAAGACTCTTCTTCTTCTTTTTTCGACAATTACTTTGTAGTAATTATTGCAATTAAATACGTTTACAATTTTGTATTTTGGTAAAACAACTCCTAGACTTGTGCATTTCAAATTTAAGACTGTTTTTTTTGGATTCTCATTCAATTATACATATCTTACCAGACAGCATACAACAAAAATCGTAAATTGTGAGGTAGAAGTCATTATACATGTCAATATTTGATTCTCAAGAATCTGCACTTGGATTCATCAACTTCATCTTCCCTTATACCATCAGGATAAGCAGACATACCCAAAAAAATTAGAGAGTAGTAACTTATTTTATCAAGATAATCGTTTATGTTGAATCGTTGCTGCTTTGGATTAAGTTGGAGGAGATAAATTGCAGTTGCGAGCTGTGTATGCAGAGAGTGTTGTGGGTATGTGTATAAGTGTTCCTCTACTTAGAATTGAGCCGCTCCATGGCAGCGTCATGACGGTAAGATGTAATTGGAAGGAAGAGCTAGGCCAGATTGCGTTGCGGAGTGTCTGGAATACTTTTACCGATTATCTCTTGTACATATCTGTAGCATGTCTGTACCATAATGCTTGAACATAGTGTTGTAAATTAAGCTTTCAGCGACTGTTTGTGGTGGGAATGTTGAGTGTTTATAGTGCTTGCACAGAGCGTTGTAAATCATGTCTTCTCAGTGTGTGTATGGAGAAAAGTTTGGGCTGTGGATTGGTTCACGACATGTTCATGCAGTATAAAATAACGTGAGCTGCTTGTCTATAGGTGTCAACTATATTCACATTGGGATCGACATCTGTCTAGATGAGAGTAGTCCGTAAAACATGCTAAATACGCTAAATTTCCTTGTCCAATGGGTCACCTCTCAAATCAAGGATTATTTTCCGAGCTGGGGTGAAGCCGGGTTGTGTCGAAAGGATTTGGAAACATCTCGAACGGAAAACTCAATTGCCGAGACTCCATTTACACGAAATGAAGTTGGCCGGATCACCACTGGTGAGAAGAACCGCAGCAATGGCGCACTCGTGGTCAAGGAGGTTGCCATGGATGTCGGCAATGTTGAAGATCCATTGTCATCTGGGGAGGCGATTCCGGAAGATCCATTTTGTGTGACTGATGATGGGAAGTGCACTCAATACCAATGTTCGTCGAAGCACTTCGTCACCAAAGCTGCAACCACGATGCCCAACGAAACCATTTCTGTTATTCCGTCTGGAATGATGCCTCTACAAGAACTAGATGAAGAGGTATTCAGTCACATCGAGCCTATGCACGAACTCGTCAAATTGCGCCTGGTCAGCAGAACGTGGAAAGAAGCAATATCGAGCCGCTCATTTTTTGAGAAGCGACTCAGAGTTCTGGGAAGGACGACGGAGGGCACCTTCGGTCCGAGCTTTTTCACAACTGACGATGCTGGCGGTTGGCATTGGCTTGGTTTTAAACGAGACGTCAACAAATGGGTCACACTCCCGTCGCTAAACTTTGCGAGGAATCTTTTGCCGCTGCTAAATCCGGACATCTTCAAAGACCACATGGTTGCAGCGGCAGATGGTCTCTTGTGCATAAACGTCGGCAAATCTCCGGGTCCAGAGAAGCTGGTCGTCTGCAACCCACTAACCCAGAAGGTAAAAGCACTTCCATCGATGAATTTCCCCAGACAGCCAGTGCTCATGCACCTCCGATCAGATGACAAAGACCACTACAAAGTCGTGGTAGCTGGAAGCGCTGCAATTGGAACCGAGGAGCTCTCCCTCATAACAGAAGAGTACTCATCCCGAACAGGAACGTGGACTCGTCCAAGCAACTCTGATCTCCGGTGCGCTCGCTTTTGCCTCAATGAGTACCAAAATGGCGCATCCTACAAAGCCGGGGAAAAAGAGTATCTATTGTGCGTGGCCATTCTGAGCTCGGGCATGAGAGGCATCCTGGTTTATGATCTAGAGCTGCACACATGGTTCCAAGATGCTAGCTCGCAAGCCGAGATACCACTGGTGATGGACGGCGACACTGAAACTGACGCAACAGTGAATCTGGCTACCATCCAGCTGGTGGATTGTGCAGGTAAGGTGTACGTGTTTAGTGAGCAAGAGGTGGGTAGAGACGTTTTCTTATGCATTCATGAGTTTGAATGGACAGGTTCCACGGCGGTGTGGAGCGAGGTTATGAAGCGGAAGAGGCTGGGAGGGCGGGGATTGTCTTCATATCCTGAGGACACATGCGTGGCTCTGAGTGAGCATGAACTGTGCCTTTTCAACACAGTGAATCACACAATGGAGCTGGTGGATGTGAGGAATCCTTCTCGCCTGCTACCCCTCCCTCCTGCTGGGCCAAGCTTCGCTAGACGATGCAATTTTCACACCCTCAACCCCATTGGATTCACCTTCCAGCCCACCTTTGGACGCCACGTGTAAACACATCGCTTACGTGGAGCATGTGTGATATTAATTTACCTGTACATTGATTTATAGCCCAGCATTTGTCAATTAGATTAGAGCTTCATGCCCATATTGGCTCCACGACTGTTCATTCCTGTGTTTGTTTGTTTTGTTTTTTGTAAAACATGAGATAGAGAGAGTCGTGATTTTTTGAGCTAGTCATTTTTTTTAGTACTAGCATCTGACGGACCAGTTTAGACATTTTATGGTTAGAATTTTAGTCAACAACATGCCATCCTTTAGTAGTTTAAAGTTATTGTAGGTTGCGCACCACTAGCTTCAATCGATGAGAGACTTGTGTGTCTATCAATGTGTGTGTATATATATATATATATATATTTATATATACACATATATGGTTGGTGTTCTTTTGGTTAAGAAAATGTATACAGAATTTTTACAAATAAAAAGTATAATGATTTACATGATGATTTTTATTTTATTGTATTGACTGTGTGTGTATGTATGTATATGTATACATCTTATGCCATTGAATGCAACAATTTTGCTCTTGCATTGGTCTATCAAGTTGTTTGTGTTTACTTACAAGCAAATAGTATTTGTTTTCAAGGGTGTAAGAATATGGTTAAAACCTTAAAACATAGTTGCTAATGTATTTGGTTTGTGATTTTTATTGTTCATTTTAAAAATGAAATTTGAATGCTTTCAAGTCTTTGGATAACAAACTGTGTTTGAAACCAAAAGGATGAGTCTTTTTACTTTTTAAATTTAAAAAAACTAAAAAATTCCCAATCAAGTTTGAACAATTTAAACATTGTTTTTGTCCACACAATTAGAAGCTTCCAAAAAAAATCACAATAAATCTAATTGATATATAAACACTATTCCAAATTGAAGTTTATTTTTTTAATATTTGAAAATATGAATATTGCATCTTAATATTGGAATTATACTAATATTTGTTTCATATGAAACATATTAGTAAAAGAAACACACAAAGTGTTTGAAAACTTTAGTGTTGCAAGTATTGATTGAATGACAACGATAGTCATATATTTGAACTAAAATCTTATATATAAATAATTGTACTTGAAATTATTATATATATGTGTATAAATATAAATATAAATATATATATATAATTCCAATATAAACAACTAGTTCTCATCAAGCCACTAAGATTTGGCGGTGAAGTATGTTCAGTCAACACGTCGTCGGATTTAGTTTTTCACTTAATGTGCCGCTTCTAACGAGTATTCCGAGTATCTTAGTAGCTTAACCGATTATTCCTCTCCTATGGAGGATATCTGAATTTCACTCAAACAATGCTGATGCGCATGTTCCCACGGAAACCAAAGAAGTCTGGGGGAGTTGAAGCAGTGGCTTGGACTGAGTGTCGGTACTGTGCAGAACAACAGTGGCGTAATTGACTCGCTAAGATGAATGCACATGTCTCACGTCAGAGCACACGAATGAAAAGTGGGTCACTCTCAGAAAAACGGATATTCAGTCGCAAAGATGTCACCTTTGATATTCAGCCGCAAAGATGTCACCTTTGATAGGTACCTGGAGCTTTATGTTTTGCTTGGCTCCACAAGGAAGGCGTGGAGTGCGAGCTAGCACAAGTTGGGATGGGGAATGATAAAAATCCGTGAGGGGGAATCGCTTGCTTCTAAGCTAGGCAACGCACTACATCTCTCTTTTTTACGCTTGACCAGCTCATCATGTTGGTGCAGATTCGAGAACCCTATTTGCAGGAATAGCGGTTTCTGATCATAATTCATGTACAGTACCAGGTGCAACGCAGACAGCGGCACGGTGAGCTCGTCTAATGGCTTTGCACGCCGCGACCGTGCCCCTGTACCCAGTTTCCAGTACCGGTTGCGTTTCACATTCAGCTCGTTTTAGGTTTGGTGTTTCTGATCACCTCTCAGTCTGTAACCGGCCACGACGGTGGCGACTGTTTGTGACTTGCGCACAATCCTCCGAGCTTCGAGGTGATCAGTCTTTCCCGATTGTTTCGCATGGGATTGGTAACCTGAGGTATTGCGAAACTTCCATGTGTAGGTTGACTGTGTGACTGTGCGATTGTGTTCCTTTCCACAGTTAAGTATGTGAGTCTCGGTGCGCCAGGGACGACGCCGAGTGGGGAAACCTTGGGGAGTTTTGATGACAACACACGATTTCCTAGCGCATCGGTCAGAAACAAACGGGATGACAGAGAGAGGCAACGAACTGCGCTGGCAGACCATCTCCTTGTTCTCGTTCATGGCATCAATGCAGGGTTCGTGTTTCGAAATTCTTTCCGATGTGGATGTGAATTTGAACATTACCAATTTGTCAGTATAATTCTTGTGTCGCCCATGACGGGCTTGGCACCGTTTCAAGAACTTCAAGCACATCCAATTCATACCTTTTAGTTTTGTTTTTTAATTTTTTCGCAGGCCCAGGGATTGGGATGACGTGAAAGAAGTCTTGCAAAGTGAACTTGGGAGCAAATTTTTGATCCATGGTTGGTTCTTCTTCCGCTTCTTCTAGTCGTAGAGTTTTCTAGTAGAGTGTAGAGCTTCTGGACTGTGGTTGATTCGAAGCAGGTGTTACCGTTCACTCTAACATGATTCTTTGCTTTAGCATTGCAGCAAGCAGCTCCAACCCTACATTTCAGACATTCGTTGGAGTAGATTTAGCTGGCAAACGCTTGGCGGATGAGGTAAACTGCCACGGACTCGAGTTCTTTTGGAGCCCTAAATCGTTATGCACATTTGAATTCTTTGGAAACACTAAGTAGCACCTTGGATCGGTTACGCAGCAGACTTGTAAATGGATGGAAGTGAAACATTTACACCAGTAAGGCTGTAAGACCTAATTTCTTTTTCTACATTGCTCGTTCGCTCTGCAGGTTCGGCAGATCGTATGGACGAATCCAGGATTAAAACGGATATCCTTTGTGGCTCACTCGCTGGGAGGCCTATTCCAACGATATGCTATTGCGAAGCTCTACAACGCTAGAGACTCAACAATCGCTGGTCTGGAGCCCGTGCAATTTGTAACAATCGCTACTCCGCACCTAGGAATGCGAGGGAGCAAGTCGGTACGTTACTGTCTCTTCTTTCCGAGTTAGCACCTAATTGAGAACAGGAAGCAAAAAAGAATTGTTTCGCCTACCCGGGTTAAGTGTTGGAACGAATTGCACGCCCATGTTTCGTTCACTTCAAACGGTTGTGGCCAATGAACCATGTTAGGTTATTTGTGAGCACTTTAGGTGTCAGTAGTGAATGTCGCAAATTTTCCCCCTTCAAACCCGTCGTGTGCAGCGTGATTGTAACCCAGCAGATTGCCACAGCTACCGATGGCTTTTGGGGTGGCTGTTCTCGAGGAGCTTGCA
Source organism: Physcomitrellopsis africana (assembly GCA_036785485.1). Classification (NCBI taxonomy): domain Eukaryota; kingdom Viridiplantae; phylum Streptophyta; class Bryopsida; order Funariales; family Funariaceae; genus Physcomitrellopsis; species Physcomitrellopsis africana. The sequence goes on from JAWRVF010000275.1 coordinate 301,956, forward strand.
GCTATTTTCACTGTTGGGAGGACAGCGCGTCAGCTCTTTCTCTCGGACGGAGAGCCGAATGAGTCCCCGCTTTTATTACGAATGGCTACTGATTGCAGCGACGGTTGTTTCATGTAAGCTGCGTGACCATCTCATGTCGCCAACAGATGGCTATGAACGAATGGTACACACTCTTGATTGTCTGATTGTTCTCAAATCTATGCAAATTGCAGATCGGCACTGCGAGCTTTCAAAATGAGAGTGGCATATGCGAATGTCGATTACGATCGTATCCTTTTTCGTCTATAACAATATCTGGCAACTATTCCAGAGCGCTCTGCACTTCGTTTGAAGAAATCAGTCTTCATGTCACCTGATACCTATGATTTAAATTTAGGTTTTGCAATTCAAACAAACTTTGGCCGTTTGCTTAACTGGTTTCTTCAGAGATGGTGGGTTGGCGGACATCGTCTATACGAAGAGAGACTGAGCTTACAACTGTAGATTTCTTACCCTCTGCTTCTGTGTTCAACGTTCTTGTGAAATTATTCTGCGACACAAAGTATTTGAATGTTCAAGTGTTGAAATTGACAGCAACACACAATGACCACTCATGACTAGTATCTTGATTCGTTCGTGATCATTCTGTAAAAGTGAGCAAGGCAGATTGTATCCTAAACACGCCTGTTTTGCTCCTTTGATTGATTCTGCAGCCGCCCAATAGATCGTTAGAGGGCTATCAACACATCGTAAGTGAAACACTCTGCCCTGCAGTGGAGATCTCGAAAACAAGGTTGCAGTCACACAATGTAATGAAGAACGACGTTCTTCAAATTCCACTGCCCCTCTCTTACCAGAAAACTGCCGAAGGCAAGTCAGTCACTCTCTTGTGTTGCACTCCTTTCGCTTCAAAACCGGTGCAGTTTGTGGAGGTGTTCCCTCTTCATGTTGATTTCGCTGATAGAAGCTAGTTTTCTCTTCTGGAGCAGAGAAGATGATTCGAGGCCTGCAACAAATGTCGTGGAAGAAGGTCGACATGAACTTCCACTTGGCCACAATTCCATTTCTCGCACACAACCATTTCCATGTATGTCATTTCTCACCTTCCGTTGCAGGTGTCGATTCCGTCTACAGACGATGTTGCGAAGCCTTCTCATAGATGGCAAATGAATATCTCTTCTATTACAACAAATACAAGAGCAATCTGGTGGTCTGAAATTGTGGGTTTAGACACTGCAACTCACTTGGTAGCAGTCTACAAGTGAGAACTTGCAAGCATTAAGTGATGGTTTTGCTGTGGTTGTTGATACCAGGTGAAGTATGTGTGGCCAGTGCAATTTGAGGGAGCTGGTTTGATTGCACATATCAAGGATTCGATCAAGCGTCTTGAGCTTGAATATGTTGTGGATATGGCCTTGGAGGATGGCAGCTAGAAAACTGTACACTGTATGGACCCACGAACTCATGTAACAATTGCTTTCTTCAATGAATCCTTCAGTTGGGTCTTTTAACGCTTCATAGCTTGTTTTCTGAGTCCTGAATGTATTTTTAAGTGCTGGTATTGTTTGCTCTAGGGTTAATGTGAACTAAGTTGAAAGAGTGTTCAACATTTTGGATAAGAAAGTGGAAAAAATAGGCCATTGATCTCATTAAATGTCAGTTTTGATATTTGTGTTTTACAAGGTGCTTGGTGTAGTTTCTTTGGTTATTGATGAAAAAAGTAAAAAAGAAAACACTATACTCATTGCTTGCTATGGTCTATGTACCATTAGAAATTGATGGCTGCTTATAAGCATATCAATATATTAATATTCTACCTTTCTAGGTTTGTTGGATTTAATTGATTTTTTAAACCAATCCTGTTTTTTTTGTACTTGTGACATTCCAACCATCAAAGAGTGTTGTAGTTTTACATCAAATGGAAGTTAGTTGAATATGTGGAAAATCTCAAATTCTGTTTACAAATATTGCAAGTATTAATATTAACTTTATATACAAAATCAATACCCAGTTTGTCTTGATGTTGATATAATACATTATATATATATATATATATATATACATAAAATCTTTTAGAACATATATTCCAGAGCGCTCTGCACTTTATTTACAGTATTTTAATTTTTAACTACCAGTTCAAAAAATTCACATTTATTACAAGAAAATATTAATATTCACAGACTTAGGTCATTCAAGAATGGGTAATACATGATTTAACACCAAAATTTTAATTTATAGACTCCATTTATGTAGAAAATTGTCCACTGTATATATATATATATATATATATATATATGATTTTCTTGTTTGTTTGTTTGTTTGTTTGTTTGTTTTTGTTTTTTCATTGTTTCTATTTCAACATATAAAAGCTATTCAAATGTATCAAGCTTGCTTTCTTTTTATCCTACTTTCTTTTAAACCAAAAATTTCCTTGTAACTTGTATAAGGGACTAGATACATGCTTTAGTACTACTTCTTGTGACCTTTACTTATGAAAACTATAAATATTCATGAATATTTTTCTTTTATTGATTTTATCCAATTAATGGATATATATATTTTTATCATTCAGCCAATTTCTTTTTGTCTTTTATATGTCATAGACATTTTAAAGTTGTTTATCTATAATCTTATTAGATAGCTTATTTAAAATTGGAATACAACTTCTACTTTTATTCTAGCTTATCCTATGACACTACTCCATTATAGGCTTATCTACCCTTAGTGGTATTACTACTTTGCCCCTTACTTTTCTTAGCAATCATATGAATCATTTTACTTACTACATGATCATTCTTAGGATTGTAACAACAAAGTAGATGTATTATCTATAAAACATTATTTATTGAAAATCCTTCAAATTATAATTTAAAAGATTTTTAAGAAATTGGAATATATTAATAACACACTAGCATGACAAAGATTAAAATCAATAAATTTTCAACAAAGAACACATAATTTTAACATTCTATAGACATCTTCATTATAGCCTATATAATAAAGCATCCCCTCTTTTAACTAAATTTATCTCTCCCAAAATAAATTAGAAAATTATAATACACTAGCAAAATTTTAATATCATTCTTTTTCCTTAAAAACATCCTTAAAAAAACTTTTAGATTTTTTGTAACTTGTAAATGATTTTTTAAAAATACCTCTTTAATTAATGAAAGTGAATTTTATACCATTTTTTTATTTTTGTGTAAATACTAATAAATAAACAAATAAATTTATTTATTTATTTATTTATTTTTACACAATAAATTCAAAGAAAGTCATTCTTTTATATGTTAAAATTAAATATTATTTTAAATTTTAGTTTTAAAAGAACTTAAGCTATTTCATTATATATTTTTTTCAAAAGATATTTTATTACTAGTAAACATCACTTCAATTATTATTATTATTATTCTTATTATTCTTATTATTATCTATTTATTATTTTAAGCACTTTTTAAAGCACATGACAATGTGCGGTTGTAATAGATAATGAATGATAAAGTAGAAATGATCAAATTCTAATTAGATAAAGAAACAAGTACTTATATTCTTGAATTTGTACCTATATAAATTTTTGTTTCAAAACTCAATTTTTTAAATTTTATGGTATAAAAAAATAGAATCTCATATAATATTAAATAATCAAAATAATCAAAATTTTCAATAGGCACTAATTATGCATGTATTTAATACTTATAAGATTGGTGATACATTAAAATTGAAACAATGGAATAATAGCATAAATAAATGTTGTAATCTATATAACTGGTCATTAAAAATTCTATATTAATATATCTTCTTGGCTTTACTTATTATATTTTGAAATATAAAAATAAATTTTTTTAATGTAATATCTGTTAATTTTATTCTTAATGATCATATCTTAGCACACTCACATCTTTGGTATTACTTTTGTATTTATATTAAAGTCTTTTGTGTTTGCACAATAAATCCCTTTGTAAGCTATTGTCACAAATTGGTTATTTTCTCAATATCTTTGATACTTGGACAAAAAATTTGCATACATTCTCTAAATATTTTAGTATACTCTTAAAAAAGAAAAATAATTTTTTTTCTATAAATAAGATTTTAAAAATAAATTTATAACATATTATCATTAAAATTATATGAAAAATTTAATAAAATCATGAAAGTAAGATTATAATGGCAAAAAATTCTTTACATAGATTTTATACAAATTTGGAAATAAGTAAAGATGTTTGGAAATAGCCAAAGTATGTATGTATATGAATATTTATACTTATCAGTGTTATTAAAAAGATTATAGAAGAAAAATTATAACTTTTTGTCTGGTAGAAAATTAATTATATATTTTTATTGAATTTCTCATTAGATGGAGATTTTTTAAAAAAAATTTAGCTCTATAATACATAATTGATTATTTCATATATATATATATATATAAGTGTGTGTATATAAATAAATAAATAAAAAGAAAATAAATAAAATATATATACATACATACATATATACACATATATAGAAATATGTAAAACTTGGAAATTTATTTTTTAATTTATTATATTACTTATTAAAAAGTTATTCTATTGTGTTATTGTAAACTTTATGTTGTTGGTATTATTTAATTTTTATTAACATCTTTATTTAAGATATTATTTTCCATTCTCCTCTCATATCACTACAAGCTATATTTTTAATTTTTTCTACCAACATTTCATAGTTATTAAGCATGCCATAAATAATATTAATTGTAGTATATTCCATTTTATTTTATATTTTATAAATTACTTTAAAGTTTTTTTTTCAAATCATTTCTTTATCTAATTTTGAAAGTGAGAAGTATAAACCATTTTATTTATTTGTTTGTTTGTTAAATAAATTTGATTGCAATATTCTTATTTAGTTTTTTAAAAAGAAGAAGAATTTTATTATTGTATTTGTATCTTATAAAGCCTTCTTATTTTATTACATATTGAAATGTAATAAAGTAAACTAAATATTAATTAAAACTAAAAGAAATAGTTTTGTCATTTCTTTTTATTTATTTTTATTGTTTATGAAATAAAAAATATATAATTTCAGATTGAAATATAACAATCATGTTATCATTTTTGTTGCTCCTTTAATAGTAGTATACTTCCATGGTAAAATTACTCATCATACATTTTAATTGAAAATATTAAAATATATAATTATGTTATTCTACTGGAACGAATTTGGATGGATTGGGTTTAGTTTCAGACTTTTGATTATCAGGTGATTACACATTTAAGCTTAAACTCATTTTATTCAAATGTAGCTATGAGTATTTAGTAATTTTATAGATTTTATAGATTTTTTATTTTTATATATATATATATATATATATATATATTCATACATATATTTATATAAATATAATTATATACAATAGATAATAAGAAGAAAGTTTATATAAATTTGATTTCAATTCATTTATTTCATCTTGATAATTTGTGAATGTATAAATATTATAAAGTACATATCTTTCATTATTTAGTTTTTGATATGTTTTGATGAAAAGTTTGAAATTGTTGCTTACAGATATCAGAAATATAAATTATAAAATTTAATAATACATGTGTATCTATAATCTAAATATAAGTGTAAGAAGTTAATATGAATGCATATAATGCCTCAAAAGATTCAACAAAGAATGATATATTTAAATAACCATGAATTCAAACTTAAGGTATTTATTTATTTATATTTGAATTTTAAAAATCTAAAAGAATATTTATATGTTGTTGTATAAAAATAATATTAAAAAGTTTATATTGAACGATTTTGAAATTAATTTGATTATATTTGTATTAAATATTTAGTTATGAATAATCATAATAATAATAAAAGATTAACAAGTTATAAAGATTTGAAATTAAAAGATAACAATCCAAATAAACATACAAAAAATAAAAGATTTTAAATAAATTATAAATTATTTAATTTAATTATTGTAGTTATGTTAAAATTTCTCATATGTATGTGTGTAGAATCTTACAATTGAAATCTTTGATTAAAAAAGAAAGATAGATAATATATATATGGAGATAAATAGTTAATAAAGTTTTATAATAAGTATAATAAATATAATACATATAGTAATAATAAGCAATTATATATCTTAAAAATTGAAGCAGATAAAATAAAATTCAATTCAATATCATCACTTTGAATTACTATATACAATTTTTATAAAAGACAACTAAAATACCTACTCACTTTTTTAACAACTTCAAACTCAAATATATATATATATATATATATATATATACATATCTATTATTTTAAACTATGATAAAAAATGTGATAATATGGACAACTATAAGTGTGAAACTAAAACCAAACCTACCAAAATGAACACCCTACTACCACAAGATCATAGCTAATTGTCTTATAAGTGTCATGGATTTTAATAATAATCCTACACAAAATGATACATAATCTCAAAACAAGCCTAGTGTTGGTGAAGCTAGAGCAATTCTATATTATTATTTATACTTTGGAACTGAAAATCTTGATGATCTTTTTACATTTGTTGCACTGGAGTAATATATAATATCCTCAATACTTTGCAATTTAGTCTTTCTATTTAGATATTAAACAAAACTGATAGTTTTAAGTAGAGTATTGATTGTTTATTTTATTCTTTTTTAGTTCAATCTTGTTTAAAAAATAGATTTAATTGGTGTTTATATAATATGTATTTTAAATATCAAATTAAAAAAAAAAAAAGATCTTAAGGATCACCAATGTCTAACAAAGGTGACTTAAGATATATAAAAGTTATTACTAATATAAATCAACCTCCAAATTACTATCAAAAAGAAAATAAATTTGTATAAATCTCATTAATAAGCCTATTAAACAAATATCTTCTAAACTAATAATCTAATCACATCTTGTAACCAATAAAATCCACTGTTATAGCTTTCACTTAATTATATAATAAATTATATATTAAATATATATATACAATTTTTTCATATGGTAGCCAAATCACAACATGACAATGGTCTTCACTACTATAGTCAGATAATCTTTTGAACCTCGATTCTAGTAAGTTCTTATATTTAGTGTGTTTTGTAAATCAATGAAATACACTAGGGGCTCAAAATGTATTGGAACTACGTTCAACTTCTGCTAGCTAAAAAAAATTTGATTTGATTGCGGTCCACAAGTAAGTTAAGGCCTGACATGATGGGATTTTGGAATAGTAACTTGAATCATTCATAAAATCCAAGGAAGTGGACGGATGCAAAGAGGAATATTTGATATCTCTACAACATGCTATTATATTGTGATTTGGTTATCATATGAAAATATTGTATGTATATATTTAATATATGATTTATTGTATAGCTAAATAAGAGCCATATTAGTGGACTTTTATAGATTACAAAATATAATTAGATTGTTAGTTTAGAAAGAATTTTTTTAAAAGGGCTATTATTAAGTTTTATACAATTTTTTTTTTTTTTTTTTTTTTTGATAGTGACTTTTGAGGTTGATTTTATATTAATAATAACTTTTATATATCTTAAATCACCTTTGTTAGACATTGGTGATCCATGAGATCTTGTTTACTTCTTTTATTTGGAATTTAGAACACATATTGTATAAAATTTATTAAAAAAAGAAGTAAAAAGGAATTTTTAGTGTGAAAAGGAATAGTTAGGCCATCCACGTGGATGAATGGAGATGGATGATAGAAGTCTCTAATCCTATTGGCCAAAAGTCATGTACAATAAGCTTCAAGGAGATTGCTTGAGGGCTTATTAGGAATTAAGGTTTGTTTTTCAAGCAGATTTTGAATAGTAGAGGCTAGAATCAGCAAGTTTGGATTTTTGGCTATGGTTTGGGTGAAAAATTTGTATAATTTGAACTTTTTATGAAGGAGATATAGGCACTCAAAGTTAAGATGTTAAAATTATATATACTATCATTCTTTTAGACATAACTCATGCATACAGAAAGTAATAGAAGTTGGAAAAAATACTATTTTTACTATACTTTTTGGATATGGCTTGATAAAATCCAAGCTAAAATGAAGGAGATATTAGAAGTTAAAGTTAGTGCTTATAATCAAAGGATAGTAAGTGACCTTGTTTAATTAGTGGTTAATTTTTGAGCTATATCTTTGGCAATTTGATAAATTTTTAACTCAAAAATTTTAAGAGTGTACATATTTATGTTACAAGACTATGTATAAAAATTTTGTGGCATTAGGATTTTGGATTTGTGAGATATAAAGAAAATAGTGCTTAAGTATTTGTGAACTAGGGTTTTAAGCACCTACTAGGATTTTTAAGATATTAGACAATTAGAAGTAAATCTATAATTGATTTCTTTTTGATGAAGCTTAAGAGTATTATGTATACTTTGAAAAAAATATTATAGAAATTGAATAGGTAGATCAAAAGTTATTAAACTCTAAATTTTAGAAAGAAATAAATCCTTGCAGGTGAATAAGCTATTGAAGGTTTTTCTTGCAATTTAAAATTTTATATAAAAACCTACTTAAATATAAGAGGTTTTATTAATATAATTTTTTTTATAATATTATTGTATTATTCATCTCTTTTATTAAAGACAAATCACTTATTGAAGTTTTGTTAATAAGTTATAAGAGAATTTTATACAACCAAGTATCTAATGTATTTGTCAAGGATATGAACTAGAAAGAGATGCATAATCTAATGGAAACTGTATCAAAGTAAAAGTCACAAAATAGAATTAAAAAAGTATGTATATTCAAAGAAAACTGGAATGGCTATTGCCAAAGACTAGAAACATGAAGACTCTTGAAACTAGACTAGAACCAGGAAAGGAGTTGACAAGAGTGAAGAAGGCTTCACTCTTGCCTCTATAAATACTATCTAATTAAGAGCTACATGGCGGTATTCTATAGGACCTCATACACGTGTCTAATTTACAAGACACGTGTAAAACTTGCACGACATGTTTTCCACATGTGCACCACGTACTTGGCTTGTTCCGCAAGCTACCAACATGTGTGCCATGTGGCTAGCTTGTTGACCAAGTTTTTAACCTACCAATCACCTATAGACATGTATAAAGGTGATTTCGCGTCTATGAAGCTTCTAGGAAGCTTCTCTATCAGATATTATCAAATCAACTTATTTTATCTACTTCTATTGGTCTATTATTACTTAGATAATTTATTGGAGTAAATCTTATATCCATGACATTATCCCCCCCCCCCCTTCTAGGGACGAGTTCCATGAGGAGCGGTGATTACATGTTGAGAAAGTCCAAAATACGTCGAATTGTGCTTGCCACATATTCTGATCTTTATTCCCTTTGAAGGTAGTTGATAGGTCCTTTTAGCCATCGATAATGTGCTATACCAAGGCGAGAGGACCACCCTAATATTTGATCATTGTTGAGGTCTTCATAACTTCCTTCAAAGAAAACATTAGGAACACCATCAAGAGTAGTTCCTACCTCAAAAAGTATCACCAAACATCGGTAGTTTCTTCCAAAGTCGTGATACCAAACTTATTGTATTTTGCCATCAATCTAAGGAAGGACATGTCGTTCTTGAGGGTCTTCATCTCTATTCCGTCGTCTTGAAAGTTGTGATAGTCGTAATATCTCGTCCGGTAAATTAGCAAATGATGGCTCTTGAGTTGAATTTGCTGGTTGTTGATCCTCCATCTCTTTAGCACAAACAAAATCTAATGACAAACAATAATACAAGGTAGGATGAAACCTCTATAGAACCTGCCTTGCTTTATAGTAAAGATTTTCTTAAGTATTTGTCTTGGATTTGATGGATGTCGTCGATGAAATGCATTAATTTTTGGTAGTCGTTTATTGCGTTCTTTGATAAAATTTCTTGTAATGCGTTATATATCTGTCAGCGCGATGCATGAATATTCACAAGTTAATTTAAACCGCGCCAGATCAAATCTCTTCAATACCGAATTCTTCACCGACTTCCACGCCTTCTGGGAAGCGGTGATGTTAGTTTCTTCATGTCCCATATCTTGTATGGCTCGAGGTAGTGGCATGAGTTGGGGATGGATCTTCATGGACTTCGATAGGTGCCAATCGATATACAAGCTGGATTGATTTAATTGAGAAATAGGAAAAGTCCAAAGCCTCTGATAGTCCAACCTGCTCGCAGGGTAGTCTTGATATTCTGATAAATGTAGTACCTTGTCTCCCACGTTGAATTATGGTTGTTCCTTGCAATACGCATCTGCATTTATTTTTTGTCGTTCTTGAGCTTTTTTTAAATGCACCTTCATTATTGCATGTAGCTCTGACAAATGATTTGTCAAATCTTCTACTGTTGGATTATCAACTTTTGAAAAGTCAAAAGCATCAAGTCGTGGGTGGTAACTATAATTGGCAAAAAAATGTTTGTTCACGTGAAAATGTATAAATATTATTATAAGCAAGAATTTTGCCCGTAATGAAGAGCTATCAATCATCTTATTTATAATTGATGGAATGCAACTTTAAATATTATACGAAGACTTGGTTCGCGCTCTGTTTATACGTCGGTTTGAGGATGAAAAGCTGAAGATAACTTTATGTCCACTTTTAAGATCTTGAAAAGGATTCTCCAAAATCTTGACGCAAATTGACTTTTCCTATCCGATATAATATCCTTACGTAATCTATGATAGCGATAGATATTATCAATGAAAAACTTAGTTGTTTCTTCACCTGTGATAGATTTTAAACATGGCACAAAATATGCCATCTTGATGAATTGATCTACTATAATAAATATAAAATCATATGATCTTGAGCTTGGAAGACCTGTGATGAAATCCATAGAAACAGAAGACCATGGTTGTTTTGGAATAGGTAATGGCTGAAGAAGCCCAAAAGATCGATGATGAGGAGTCTTTGATCTTGAGCAGATATCACGTGATTGTACAAAGTCTTTGACTGCCTTCCACATTTGAGGCCACGAAAAATCTCTTGATATAAGTTCCAAAGTCTTGTTGTATCCAAAATGTCCTACCGCTGGAAAATCATGACGTGCTTGAAGAACACGTAAACGTGCTTTTCCTTTTGGAACATATAGACGTCCTTTGAAATATAGTAGATTGTTCTTGAATTCGAATTTAGAAGCATCATGAGACTTGGAAGAATTATCCTTGATATCATGAACAAGAAGGTCTGAGGACATACTTGATTGAATTTGCTTGAGAAAAGTTGAATCAACAATCAATGTTGATTTTATTGCTCGAAGATAAAACTGCTCTGATTTCAAGAGAACTGTTCTTTGTTGCTCAAAAGCTGCATTTCCTTCTTTTGGTGCAAAATAAGAATGTCTAGAAAGGACATCGGACAAACCTTGTTGTTTTCTTGGCCGATAAGTGATAATAAATTCGAATCTTGAAAAGACATGCTCCAACGCGCTTGACGACGATTCAACACGCGTGTTGACATGAAATATTCAAGGTTCTTGTGATCCGTATACACGGTGACTGGACTCAAAGTGCCTTCTAAATAATGATGCCATTCTTGAAAAGAATCCACAATTGCAAGAAGTTCTTTGTCGTGGATCTCATAATTGATCTCGACTGCTGAGAATTTTCTTGAATATAAAGCTATTGGATGAAGTTTGTCATTTGTTCCCATTTGTGACAAAACCGCACCCAAGGCAAAGTCTGATGCGTCTGTTTCCATAAAAAATGCCTTGGAAAAATGTACACGATATATGATTGGTGCAAAAACAAACAATTTCTTCAAAGCTTCAAATGCTGCTTTCACTTTTTGATTCCATTGGAGTTTGTGTTTACGAGTCAAACGTGTAAGTGGAGCCACAACACGAGAGAAGTCTTTGATGAAGATCTGATAATATTTGGCGAATCTCAAAAAGCATTGGACATCTCTTACCGTCTTTGAAATTTTCCAATTGATGATTGCCTGGACTTTCTTAGAATCCATCATGAGACCATCATTTGAAATGATGTATCCTAAGAAATCAACTTGAATAGTGTGAAATACACACTTTTCTATCTTGGCGTACAATCCCGCATCTCTAAGTTTTTGTAATACTTGATGAACATGTATTTCATGTTCTTCTAGTTTCTTTGAATAGATCAAAATGTCATCTAGGTAGCAAACGACAAAGTTGTCTAAGAACTCACGAAAAATATCATTCATGAGATGTTGAAAAGCAGTTGGTGTATTCGTAAGTCCAAAAGGCATGACATTATATTCAAAATGTCCGTACCTAGTTCGAAATGCAGTTTTCCATTCATCTCCTTCTTTGATGCGTACTAAATTGTATGCTCCTCTTAGATCTATTTTTGTATAGATCCTAGCTTGATTCAATTGGTCAAAGAGTCCTGATATTAGAGGTAATGGATATCTGTTCTTGATTGTGATCTTGTTGAGTCCTCGATAGTCAACACATATCTGCAATGATCCATCTTTTTTCTTCACAAATAGAATTGGAGCTCCTGCTAGAGATTTAGAATGACGTATGAAATTCTTGGCCAAATTCTTGTCAATATACGCCTTGAGTTCAGCCAATTCATCTTATGATAAACTGTAGATTGGTCCAAATGGTGGCTGAGTTCCTTCTTTAAGGTCGATTGAACAATCGTATGGACGATGCTCTGGAAGAATATCTGCATTCTTTTTCTCAGAAACGTCTTGATAATCTTGATACTGACTTGGAATGCTATTTGAAGTCTTTCTATCGTTGGAAATAGGTGTAGCATAAATGACAAAAGGTGATCCTTCTTCTGCAGTGTACAAGAAAGCTCTTGCACCTATAAACGCAGGTCTAATTCTACTAGACTTGTGATTTCTTACTTGATTAATTATATTGTTAGCTATACTTTTAGAAAAGTTAAGAGTACGAGAAATCCAATCTATTCAAGGGTTGTGTTTTTCTAACCATGATAGACCAAGAATAACTGGAATAGAGCGAAATCTAATTATGTTAAAAATTACGCAATCATTATACCCATTTACTACTACATCTAGAAGAAGTGTTTCATGAGTAACATCTCCAGAAGCTAAAGGACGACCATCTATGACTTCTACGTGTACGGGTTTAAATTTTTGTATTATCTATATTCTATGGCTTTTAGCAAATTTTTCATCTAAAAAACAAGCCGAGGCTCTCGAATCTATTAGAGCAGAGGCTTTGTAATTATTAGGTCCTAAATACACATCTATTATAAAACAAAGAGATGGTTGTGAGGAGAAGATAGGACCTTCATTAGAAATTGTACAAGATCCCAACCGCACGGTTCTTATTGTGGCTGGACAAACTCGTTTTCCAACAAATTATCTTCTTTGACAGTTGTACTCCTCATCTTATAGTTGCGTTGTTTTTTTTGGACAATCTTGAGCAGTGTGTTTAGGTTCTCCACAATACAAGCATAATCCTTCTTGACGACGTCGAGTCTTTTCTTGTTCAGTAAGCGACTTGAAACGTGTAGCATCAATTTGCATGTCTTCAATTTCTGAAGGTACATATTGAGAAGTCATTGGTGCTGCCACTAAATTATAATATCGATGAGATTCTCTTGTACGGCTTTTAGATCTAAATTCGAAAAGCGGATTATTGCACTTCACTACAAAGTCTATTGCTTGACTCAATGTTTGAGGATCGGGTAAATTCAACATCAATTTCTTCACTTCATATTGTAATTCATAGAGAAACTGATTGATGAGTGCAGCATCGTCCCACTTGATATCGATTGCTAGTTGTCAAAATTGTGAAGCATATAATGTCACTGATCGATTGCCTTGTCGTAGGATATGAAGCTTGTTGGTTGCAACACGAGTTGCATCATGTTCTCTATACATAGATCAAAATTCTGCTAAGAAAGTTTCTAAATTATCCAATATTGGATCACGTCATTCTAGAAAAGATGAAAACCAAGATAAAGCAGAACTTGAAAGTAGTGTACCAATAAATCTGACTTGCTATCTTGGAATTGGAAAACTTTACGGTTGCAATTCAATCACCAATTGGACTTGGTTGATGAATCCTTGAAACTTAGATCTTGTGCCATCAAACTTCTTAAGTAGACCAATTTTTGTTTCTATGATGCTTGGACGATGTTCCAATATAGGAGGAATTATATGGCTTAGTGTAGATGTTGAAGCAGCTCCAACCATATCTATATCTTCATTATTTGGTAACCTTGTTGCTCCTTGTGGAGGTATAGTGAGTTGATGCATTGCAAGCATCAATTCTCTCATTTGCTTTTGCATTTGTGCCATTGCACTCTTCATTTCGGCAAGCTCGGCCATGATAACACTTCAAAAAATATATAACACTACTCGAGATAAGTAATAAGGAGAACAAAGAAAATACTAGAAATAATATCAATGTAGAAGAGGGTTATCCACAACTTCTAAAATGCTTGTGTTTTATCAAGAGAAAGGGGTAATCCACTTTTAAATCAAGACAAGACAAAGCTATGATATTATAAGTGTACTCTTATCAATTTGTCAAGGACATGAACTAGAAAGAGATGCATAATCTAATGGAAACTGTATCAAAGTAAAAGTCACAAAATAGAATTAAAAAAGTATGTATATTCAAAGAAAATTGGAATAGCTATTGCCAAAGACTAGAAACATGAAGACTCTTGAAACTAGAATAGAACCAGGAAAGGAGTTGACAAGAGTGAAGAGGGCTTCACTCTTGCCTCTATAAATACTATCTAATTAAGAGCTACGTGGTGATATTCTATAGGACCTCATACATGTGTTTAATTTGTAAGACACATGTCAAACTTGCATGACAAGTTTCTCACATGTGTGCCACGTACTTAGCTTGTTTCGCAAGCTATTAACATGTGTGCCATGTGACTACCTTGTTGACCAAATTTCTAACCTATCAATCACCTATAGACATGTATAAAGGTGATTTCGCATCTATGAAGCTTTTAGGAAGCTTCTCAATGAGATATTATCAAATCAACTTATTTTATCTACTTCTATTGGTCTATTATTACTTAAGTAATTTACTGGAATAAATCTTATGTCCGTGACAGTATTCCCAGATAGAAGATCATGCCACATGACAATGCGCATTCTCTATACTTTCTCTCAATCCTTTGAATAAACCAATTCTTCAACTTGGCACATGTTTGTTGTGAAGTTGACTTGTAAAAAGATGCTCTAGCAAGAGCCATATTGTGTTATGGACTGGTATACAGTATACAAAAAAAAAACATCTTTTCAGTAACTGTTGGATTATAGGCAAATATTGTCAATTTGATGGTGGATTAGTCTCTTAGTCTATTATTGGTTTGATGATCATTTGAAGCTTAATCAATCTATCATAAAAAAATTTCTTGAATCTATTGTTAATCCTTGAATTCCAAATGAGTCAAAATATGAATTAAATAGTCTTATTCTCTCTTATTTTCTACTTATCAATCAATGCAAAGGATATATTTCAACTAGAAAAAATAATAATAATAATTATAATATATAAGAGCCTTTAAAACATCATAGCATTTTGAAAGATTAGAAAAATATTTTTTAATTAGTGCTAGTTCAAATGTGGCAATTTTCCTTTGCGGTGAGAGACATCCTAAATCATTCTTGAAATACATTTGACAAATGAGAATGGAATTATATTGTTGTAAGAAATTGATATTTCTATTTTTGAAATCATAAAATATCACTGAGAAAGAAAGATATCTATTAAAACTATCTATAAAAAAAATACAATGAATAAGGTGCATACAATTTGATACTTTCTAATAAAAATATTTTGATGAATTCAAGTATTTCTAAAGAAGATCACAATCCAAGTTGCAATTCTTATCTTAGAATTCAATTCTTTACAAGTGTTAAATATTCTTTTTTATTATATATTTTCTATTTGAAATAGTTAATTGGAATATTTTATGCATTAAAAATAATCTAATAAAGCATATTTATCCATTACATCAATTTATTTGGCTTATGATTTCTATAAGCACCAAATATAGTTGCTTTTCAAAGATGTCTAATAAAGAGGTTTTAAGTATTTTTCAAAAAAGTGATGAGGTATTGTTATCAAACCAACTGCCTTCTTTGTATGTTGAGATGATGGTTTTTTTTATTGCAAAGAAAGAAAAGAAGTCAATTGCTACTCATGCCTAAAATCTAATTATATAATTGATATTAATTATATTTTAGTTATCTTTAAAAAAATCATGTCCTTAAACTATTTAGAATTTTGGATTTAGAATTTTGGCCATAGACATCTTTCTAATGATATCTAACTCTTTATTCTTTAGTGATTTTTTTTATTATAATATTATTTATTAAATTTATTTTTCTTTTAAAGCACCAAGTCCAACAAGTCTTTTAATATTTTTATGTAGTTATTTGAAAGAAATAAAATTTATAATAATTTTAAATAAAATTTGTAAGAATTTTAAATAAAATTGGTAAAAAAATAATTCTATTTTATGGATTATAAATAATTTGGTTATTTTTAATTATAAAATTTGTGATTTATGTATATAAGTGGTAATATTTTATTATATTAATAATATTGATATACACTTGTTTCTTATTTTCTTTTATTATAATCTAAAATAAAGAAATTGATTATTTATTTTTAATTCATGTATTGCAAGGTAGACTTGTGTATCTTTGATTACCTTATGTAATACTAGATATGAAGATATTGCTTATAATTTGAGTAAATAGTTGGATATAAATTTTTGAGCTTTATGTTTAATTTTGGATTCCTATATTATCCAATTTTTGTACCATTGTAAATAAAAAAATAGAAACTATTTGATTTTGATTAATAAGTGTGTATCTATTGAAACTTCAATTTAAAGTTAATCTAATTTTTATATTTCTCTAATGGTTTTATAAGAAATATAACATTTGTAATGTGTATTGATTTTTAATATAATTTTTTTTGTACAATATAGTTAAAAACTCTACTAATAAATAATATGATTTGACTAAGCCTTATTATATTTAATACTTAAAATAATTAATTTTTTAAAAGAAATTAATTTATTTTTATAAAATAAATATATGTAAAATAATTAATTTACCAAAAGAAAATTTTAAAAACTTTATTAGGCATTAATAAATTTAAGTTTTTAATCAAATAGATCAAATGATGATATATAAATATTTTAAAGATATTGCTAATGCCACCACAATTTTTGCTACTACCACCACAATCTACCACCCATTCAACGTAAGATCTTGCACACTCTTATATACTCCTCTTGTATGTTCCTCTCCTACACAATGCATCCACCACTTTCTTTACAACTTTCTACATGATGTTTCTTTTTTGCGGAACTTGACATTGCTTGCACCTTTGCAAGCTGCGATGCTTTGATTACCTACATGCAAAAGGCTGGCCTAGCTTTAAGTTATACAATCATGATAAAACATTCAAACACCTCCCACAATCACCTTGAATTAGGCTCTAACCAAGGCATGTGGTAGATAGTGGTGGCAATAGCAGAATCATGGTGACATTGGTAATACTCTATTTTTATATTTTATTTTCTATCTATAATTCAATCAAAAAATTACATAATTTAATGTTGAAAAAAAGTAAAAAAAATAAAAATGGTTGAAGGTCACAATTTAAAACTAAGATCTTTATTCCTCAGAAATTTATACATACATACATACATATATATAAATATATATCTACACATATAATTTGAATGGTTAAGCAAAAAGACATCCCTTAAAATCAAATACAACAAATATAATTACAAAGATAAAAAGAAGGAGAAGAAGAAAGTGTTTGCTGTATTGACCCACTCTGTAAAATCCACCTGAGTAAAACAACCATAAGAAAAGAATCGTATCAATTTCAAAGAATACATTCCTTTTCATATAAATATGATTCATATGCACATCCGTGTATGCATGCAAAAAATAATAATAATCATCCTTGCATATTTCATTCATCCACCACAACTCATTCGTCCAGCACCGCAGGACGCATTCGAAATGAGCATTCGAAATGAGCAACGCGCCGCGCCGGGGCAGCAGCGGCGCTGCGAGAAATGCGACGCCAGGTAGAGGAGAGGAGGAGGAGGAGGAGGAGGAATGGCGGGAGAAGAGAGCTCGACGAGGATGCTGCGCCAGAATGCTCGCACTCCCCCAGGGTTGCTTATTTTGAAGCCCCCCATCCCCTGAGGGAACCAGGCATCGCCAGACTGCCGAGGCCTGTGCCGCACTCGCGGGGTCTCGCATGGCGCCTCCCCCGCTTTGCTCACGGCTTCCTCACCCACTTTCCCTGCCCCCGTCCCCCCGAACCGCGTCCCCTTTCATCATTTTTAGCCCCCCAGATGCCCACATCACGGCTCTCTTGAAGCACTTCTCTTCAACGCGGTGTGCTACGCGGGTCCCATAAATACTGCATTGCGCAGTGCGAGGTGGAATTCAGGATTGCGGGCCTCGGTTGCTGTGCCCACAGACCTGGAAGCGATCGCCCTGAATCTCTCGCTTTAGGTTTCTGCTTCTCACCTGGTGTCCAGATAAAACTTAGTTTCTCTCCCTCAGTGTTTCAGAATTCGTGGAGCGTTTTTGTGACTGGTGCTGTGAGCATCACTACCAGAGAGCTTCTTACATCGTGACGGACTGGATCGCTGTTGTATGATACTTGCTGTTGCTTCTGTGGCTTGGTAGCCGCTTGGTTATAACCGAGGAAAAGATTTGTTTGTGATCGAGTTCCACGTTTCATTTGTGTTAGAGTGCAGCACAGCTGCAATCTTTAGGTTTCAAGATGGCTCATGATGATGAGAAGCCTATGGTAGGATCGTATCGACCCAAGAGCCGTCGCTGCTGCGTTACGACTGTTTTGAGTGTATCCTTAGTTATGGTGCTTGTTATCTGTATCGCAATCCCCTTGGGAGTGAAAAGCGGTAAGAAAGACGGAAATGGCGACCCTGCAGCCTGCGCAGCCACAGAGTATCCAGAAACTTGTAGGGAATCGTTAGCAGGATCGGATGGTACTCCAGTGGGCATGTCGAAGGCGTCGATCAAGTCTTCGGACGAACAAGTCGGACAACTTGCTGATGGAACCACCAATGAGCAGTGCAAGGAGCTTCTGACTGACGCCAGGGAATTGTTTGCAAGGGTGTACGCCTCGATGGATATTATCAATCAGACACTTCGAGAGGAAACCTGTGCGGACATTCAGACAGATTTGAGTGCGGTGCTTACCAACGTGAATACTTGCAAGGATGTCTTGGAGGAATCTGGTTCGCCTGAGTTCGCCTCATTCTTGGAGCGCTCGTCTAAGTCGGAGCAATGCATTGGAAATACGCTGGCGATAGTGAACGGTTACTGTCTTTATGGTAACGAAATCAAAAACTGGGTCGGGCTGGCCACTGATCTAAGCATGCCCGATTTGAATTCGTTCTTAGGTAACGGTGCGCATCGTCGTCTCATGAATGCGGAATTCTCCACCAATGAGGCACACGAGGAAAACCTCCTTCCAAACTGGATGGACAGTGCCACCAGCAGACATCTCCTCACTCGTCCTCCTTCGTACAATGTTATCGTTGCCAAGGACGGATCTGGAAAGTACAAGACCGTGGGAGAGGCCATTAAAAAGGCGCCGCAGACTGGGAAGTCGGATGCAACTCGATATGTGATCTACGTCAAGGCCGGAGTTTATGATGAGCAGATCATTATTCCTAAGAAGCTGACCAACTTGTTAATCCTCGGAGACGGTATCGACAAGACCATCTTCACCGGAAAAAGGAACGTCGCGCAGATGAATGGAATGACTACCTTCTTGTCTGCAACGATGAGTAAGTTCTATTACAACAATAGCTGGTTTATTAACATCCTTCCCGAAAATATCAATAATTACTGTTGTGCATGATTCCACTAGCTTCTATCGATCAGAATATCATCTAAATTGTTGAAACGCTTTTGGTGTGCAGTTGTGCAAGGGGATGGATTCATCGGGAAGATGTTTACGTGCCGGAACACCGCTGGAGCTGCTGGACACCAAGCTGTGGCCACGCGTGTGAGCGCGGACAAGGTCGCCTTCTACCGGGTGAAATTCGATAGCTTCCAAGACACTCTCTACTGTCATACATTCCGTCAATTCTACCGCGAATGCGTCGTCATGGGCACCGTCGACTTCATTTTCGGAAATGGCAACGTGGTGTTCCAGAACTGCCAGATTGTCGCTAAGAAGACCACGATGCAAGGTCAGCAAAACACCTACACTGCCCAGGGAAGGACCGACAAGCACCAGAACACCGGCCTTGCGTTCCAGGACTGCAACTTTGACGGCACTGCTGATCTGAAGCGCAACGTCCAGTACTATCCGACCTTCCTTGGCCGCCCATGGAAGGCTTACTCCGTCTGCGTCTTGCTGAGACCCACCATCCAAGCCCATGTTGACCCCACCGGATGGCTCCCATGGAACACCACCAACTTCGGATTGTACACATCCTTCTTCGCCGAATACAAGGGTACCGGCCCAGGATCCAACAGGCGCTACAGGGTGAAGTGGTCGCACGAAATCAAGGACTCCAAGACGGCGAACAAGTACCAGGCAGCGAGCTTCATCAACGGCAAGAGCTGGATCACGAACCTCGGCATGCCATACACTCTTGCAGCTGTGTAAAGATGGGGCGCCTGCTTCATCTGTCTCATTATCGTGAAGCTTTAGGGTTTCGGTCCGAACTGAACTGCAATCTGCGGGCGTCACCTCCCGTCTAGAAAAAATAGAAAGGATGTGAATTCAGACCCGTTGTGGTGGGTCTAGATAACAAAACCCAGCGGTTCTTTTTCCAAGCAGAGCCCTCACCTGTGTTGCGGCTTTCCATTGTTTGTAAAACACACACAAATCATAAACCATTCTTTGGGCACCGAATTGGTCCGCCTCCTTATTACTGTCACACCTCACTGTCCCCACTTCTGAGCCTCTGATTCTTGTCTAGATCTACTGTTCACAACACATCCTACAGTTCACAAGTTTCTATAGCTCTGCAATCTACACCGGTGGCAATAATTTCAGTGTGTGGCGATCGCCACTAACATCAAATTCACGCACAGAAATCTGTGATTGAAGTCCAGATTTCGACACTGATGTCTGCGAGAAGATGAAGGTGAGTCATTTTCGATGTCAATAAGTCCGATCTAATAGTAGTTTTCTGCAAAAGACTTCACGAGATTCAGTTCCGAACTCGCTGGCCACTAACTATTCTTTCTATGCATGTGATGTTTGTGTCTAGCATTATTTTGTTTTGATGGCCAGTCATCGCGTTGCTTCTAGTATATTATTATTCAAGTAGTGAATACAATCTGTGAATAAACAGTGTTTCATTCCTTGAATTCATAAGTTGAAATACTAAGTATGAAATAATAATATTTGTGAAAATGATGTATAAATCACATCCAAAATAACACACATAGTTTGGTGTTTGGTGTTTTATTTTATATATTTATTTTTATTTGGTGATTTTTAAAATTTTAATGCATATTATTATAATAAGTGCATAAAATTGTACATTTTTAAGATAAAGTTTTGGAATATTGTCTATTTCTCAACTTATTTATATATTAATTATTTATAAGGAAAACTTATGTTTTATATTTATTTATAATATGGATTTTATTTTAGATATAAGTGGTAGAAGAGTATATACTTGCATATGTGATTCCAACTAGATATTATGTGTTTATTTATATGGATAATTGACAAACCATAAATTGGTGATAATAGTGTAGAATTATTGTGGGTTACCAAATCTCTATGTTAATTAATTATACAAGTGTTTATATATCCATTAGATCCTGTTCATCAAGTAAGTTGTTAGTATTAGTGTTTGTGTCCATGTAATACAATTTCATGGTCTAGCCACCCTTAGTAGTATTATTACTTTGTCTCTTATTTTGTTTAGCAATCCATAAATCTTTTTAATTACTACATGATCACTCTTAGGATTATAGTAGATGTATTATCTATAAAAATTTATATATTGAAAATCCTTTAAATCACAATTTAAGAGATTTCTAATAAATTGGAACATATTAATAACACACTAGCATGACAAAGGTTAAAATCAATGAATTTTCAACAAAGAACACATAACTTTAACATTCTATAGACATCTTCATTATAGCTTATATATTACTTTACTATGTATTACAAATTAGATAAAATTTAAGATAAAATTAAATAAAATCTCTTGTAAAATAAATTATCAAAATTTTAAATTTATTCCTTTTTTAAAAAAAAATCATTTAAGAAACTTTTAGATTTTTTGTAACTTGTAAATGATTTTTTAAAAATACCTCTTTAATTAATGAAAGTGAATTTTATACCATTTTTTATTTTTATGTAAATACTAATAAATAAATAAATAAATAAATTTATTTATTTATTTATTTATTTATTTTTACACAATAAATTCAAAGAAAGTCATTCTTTTATATGTTAAAATTAAATATTATTTTAAATTTTAGTTTTAAAAGAACTTAAGCTATTTCATTATATATTTTTTTCAAAAGATATTTTATTACTAGTAAACATCACTTCAATTATTATTATTATTATTCTTATTATTCTTATTATTATCTATTTATTATTTTAAGCACTTTTTAAAGCACATGACAATGTGCGGTTGTAATAGATAATGAATGATAAAGTAGAAATGATCAAATTCTAATTAGATAAAGAAACAAGTACTTATATTCTTGAATTTGTACCTATATAAATTTTTGTTTCAAAACTCAATTTTTTAAATTTTATGGTATAAAAAAATAGAATCTCATATAATATTAAATAATCAAAATAATCAAAATTTTCAATAGGCACTAATTATGCATGTATTTAATACTTATAAGATTGGTGATACATTAAAATTGAAACAATGGAATAATAGCATAAATAAATGTTGTAATCTATATAACTGGTCATTAAAAATTCTATATTAATATATCTTCTTGGCTTTACTTATTATATTTTGAAATATAAAAATAAATTTTTTTAATGTAATATCTGTTAATTTTATTCTTAATGATCATATCTTAGCACACTCACATCTTTGGTATTACTTTTGTATTTATATTAAAGTCTTTTGTGTTTGCACAATAAATCCCTTTGTAAGCTATTGTCACAAATTGGTTATTTTCTCAATATCTTTGATACTTGGACAAAAAATTTGCATACATTCTCTAAATATTTTAGTATACTCTTAAAAAAGAAAAATAATTTTTTTTCTATAAATAAGATTTTAAAAATAAATTTATAACATATTATCATTAAAATTATATGAAAAATTTAATAAAATCATGAAAGTAAGATTATAATGGCAAAAAATTCTTTACATAGATTTTATACAAATTTGGAAATAAGTAAAGATGTTTGGAAATAGCCAAAGTATGTATGTATATGAATATTTATACTTATCAGTGTTATTAAAAAGATTATAGAAGAAAAATTATAACTTTTTGTCTGGTAGAAAATTAATTATATATTTTTATTGAATTTCTCATTAGATGGAGATTTTTTAAAAAAAATTTAGCTCTATAATACATAATTGATTATTTCATATATATATATATATATAAGTGTGTGTATATAAATAAATAAATAAAAAGAAAATAAATAAAATATATATACATACATACATATATACACATATATAGAAATATGTAAAACTTGGAAATTTATTTTTTAATTTATTATATTACTTATTAAAAAGTTATTCTATTGTGTTATTGTAAACTTTATGTTGTTGGTATTATTTAATTTTTATTAACATCTTTATTTAAGATATTATTTTCCATTCTCCTCTCATATCACTACAAGCTATATTTTTAATTTTTTCTACCAACATTTCATAGTTATTAAGCATGCCATAAATAATATTAATTGTAGTATATTCCATTTTATTTTATATTTTATAAATTACTTTAAAGTTTTTTTTTCAAATCATTTCTTTATCTAATTTTGAAAGTGAGAAGTATAAACCATTTTATTTATTTGTTTGTTTGTTAAATAAATTTGATTGCAATATTCTTATTTAGTTTTTTAAAAAGAAGAAGAATTTTATTATTGTATTTGTATCTTATAAAGCCTTCTTATTTTATTACATATTGAAATGTAATAAAGTAAACTAAATATTAATTAAAACTAAAAGAAATAGTTTTGTCATTTCTTTTTATTTATTTTTATTGTTTATGAAATAAAAAATATATAATTTCAGATTGAAATATAACAATCATGTTATCATTTTTGTTGCTCCTTTAATAGTAGTATACTTCCATGGTAAAATTACTCATCATACATTTTAATTGAAAATATTAAAATATATAATTATGTTATTCTACTGGAACGAATTTGGATGGATTGGGTTTAGTTTCAGACTTTTGATTATCAGGTGATTACACATTTAAGCTTAAACTCATTTTATTCAAATGTAGCTATGAGTATTTAGTAATTTTATAGATTTTATAGATTTTTTATTTTTATATATATATATATATATATATATATATTCATACATATATTTATATAAATATAATTATATACAATAGATAATAAGAAGAAAGTTTATATAAATTTGATTTCAATTCATTTATTTCATCTTGATAATTTGTGAATGTATAAATATTATAAAGTACATATCTTTCATTATTTAGTTTTTGATATGTTTTGATGAAAAGTTTGAAATTGTTGCTTACAGATATCAGAAATATAAATTATAAAATTTAATAATACATGTGTATCTATAATCTAAGTATAAGTGTAAGAAGTTAATATGAATGCATATAATGCCTCAAAAGATTCAACAAAGAATGATATATTTAAATAACCATGAATTCAAACTTAAGGTATTTATTTATTTATATTTGAATTTTAAAAATCTAAAAGAATATTTATATGTTGTTGTATAAAAATAATATTAAAAAGTTTATATTGAACGATTTTGAAATTAATTTGATTATATTTGTATTAAATATTTAGTTATGAATAATCATAATAATAATAAAAGATTAACAAGTTATAAAGATTTGAAATTAAAAGATAACAATCCAAATAAACATACAAAAAATAAAAGATTTTAAATAAATTATAAATTATTTAATTTAATTATTGTAGTTATGTTAAAATTTCTCATATGTATGTGTGTAGAATCTTACAATTGAAATCTTTGATTAAAAAAGAAAGATAGATAATATATATATGGAGATAAATAGTTAATAAAGTTTTATAATAAGTATAATAAATATAATACATATAGTAATAATAAGCAATTATATATCTTAAAAATTGAAGCAGATAAAATAAAATTCAATTCAATATCATCACTTTGAATTACTATATACAATTTTTATAAAAGACAACTAAAATACCTACTCACTTTTTTAACAACTTCAAACTCAAATATATATATATATATATATATATATATACATATCTATTATTTTAAACTATGATAAAAAATGTGATAATATGGACAACTATAAGTGTGAAACTAAAACCAAACCTACCAAAATGAACACCCTACTACCACAAGATCATAGCTAATTGTCTTATAAGTGTCATGGATTTTAATAATAATCCTACACAAAATGATACATAATCTCAAAACAAGCCTAGTGTTGGTGAAGCTAGAGCAATTCTATATTATTATTTATACTTTGGAACTGAAAATCTTGATGATCTTTTTACATTTGTTGCACTAGAGTAATATATAATATCCTCAATACTTTGCAATTTAGTCTTTCTATTTAGATATTAAACAAAACTGATAGTTTTAAGTAGAGTATTGATTGTTTATTTTATTCTTTTTTAGTTCAATCTTGTTTAAAAAATAGATTTAATTGGTAGCTCACCCACTAATTATTTTAGGTTAAAAGAATGCATTTATGTGCCAAAATTATAATTATTAGGTGAAGATGTATTTAGAAGATGCTAAATAAAAGAGAATAGTATTAGTAGAGAAGAAATGGAGTTTTAATAGGTCTTGGAGGCAATTATCTTAGTTGGTTTAGTATTTTCTCTTAAATATAAGAAGTAATATTTAATTATGGAAACCAATGTCTACATTGGCCTTCTATCTATATGTAATATTTTTAAGAAATATATAAATATTACTTAATAGGTAGAAGAAGCATGAAAAAAAAAAACCTCATGTCTTTTTAGTTATTTATATAGAAAATAAGATTTTAGTTGATTTAAATTGATTTTATTATTATAAAAAATCTCTAAGATAGAATAAAATAGCCTCAAATTGATATTATCATCTTAGAACTATTATAGATGTTTTTAAAGTTTATTTAGAATTTATTTAGAGTTTTTTAGGATTTTTTAGAGCAATTTTGAAGATTTTGGTAAAAATAAGTTTTACCACTTTGGGAGCCATTATGAAGAAATGAAGCAAGATTTGAAGGCCATACATGGTCCCTAGGCTAATAGGATATTTTTGAGCACCACAATGAAGTCAAATTTCTAAAAATATTATTTCTACTAGTAAAAAATAGAAGGATTAGTAGTTAGTATAGTCCTTATAAGAAGGGAGGTGCGCAAGTCCCATATGGGTTGTAGCACCTTGGATGTAGGTAGGAGGATAAGACTAAGGCCTTGTGGCCTCTCTAGGTGACCTACATACACTACTTGTGAGCCTTGGTGAGATTCGAACTCTTGATCTCTTAAGCATGTTATCCTTGAGGTAAAAATTATTCACTTAGCTTTTCAATTCTTTACCTTTTATCTTTGAACTATCATAATTTATTCATAGTAACTTGGATTTATATGTTTTTTTCATCATTAGAAAGATAAAAGAATTATCTATTTAAAAATATAATTTTTATTTTTTACTTTTTATTTTTATTTTTTATTAGGTAAAAATCTAGTGAGCAAACTGTGACTAGTTTTTTAAGGTGTAATTGCTTAATTATACATATTTCACTTGTTTTGTGTTTGTTTTTCTTTTATTCTTGCTTTTTGCTCTCTTCACTTTACACTACCAATTACAAGCAACTCTTAATTGAGGCCATCTTATAATTTGGAGTGAGGGGTGAATTTTACGCTCATATTTAGGTGCGTTTGCTAGGAGGTGGTGCTTCTATTTGTGTGGGTGTATGTTAAGTTAGTGAATTATGATTGACCTTGTATGTGGATCCTTGAATGAGCAATTCAATTCTATTCTCCATCATAGGTAAGTCTTCTATCCCTCTTCATAGTTGTTGTAAACAAGTCTTTTATTAATTGTAGTAAAAATAAAATAAAATAAAAAATCATTGTTGAGTAGAGAGTGATTTTCTCTCAGATTTTCATCAATCAGTTTGTATGTATTTTTCATATGACTTTGAAATTTTATAAGGTTGTGTATCTTGATGTTGGCTTTTTGAAAAGCTATCACATGTTTGATTTAACCCAAAATTGAATTTTTAGTGAGTTTTTGAGTAGAAAGAGGTTCAATGCCTTGGTAGTTTCTAGTACCCCATGTTTGAAAAGATATTTCTTAGTGCCTGGTGATTTATTAATAGTAGAAATTTTAGAGTACAAGCATATTAAATTTAAATTTGTAGAGATAAAAAATTTAATGCAATTGAAGCAAAATTGAATTTGTGGCGAATTTTGGAGTGGAGAGAGGTTGCTGCCTTAAGCGGCATACAATTGAGGTTAGTGAATTCTATCTCTTTACTCATTTATATGTTTGATTTTATGTTATACTTTTAATTTTATCTAAAACTTTAATTTAAAAGTTTACTTTTAATTTAATATAAAACTTACCTATATTAAATTATAAAAATAAAATAAAAAAAATATATTTATATATATTATATAAACAAGAGATAAATTAAAATAAATAAAATAAAATAAAATAATTAATTAATTAATTAAAATTAAAATAAAAAAAAATAAAAAATAAAGTAGAATTAAAAAAATATTATAAAATAAAAAAAAATATTTTAATTAATTAATAAAAACTAAATTTATTTAATAATTTTAATTTATTTTTTATTTTGATTTTGATTTGATTTTATTTTTCTTTATTTTTTCTTTTATTTTCAGTTTTATATTTATTTTTGCTCATCTTTTTATTTTTACTTTTTTATTCAATTTTTACTCTTATTTTGTTTATTAATATTATTTTATGTTATTTTTTTTACATATATGATAAGTTTTATGGATTGAAGTAAATTTAATATGTTTTTCATTTATTCATTAATTAATTTTTTTGCAAGATTGTCATTTCTAACCTTAAGTAATATTTGATTAATTTAGTGGTAGTATTAGTATTATTTGGTGGTTTTCTTTAGGTCGGTTGTTACTTCCAAGATATGAGGAGTGGAGCTTGTCTTCAAGGTTTCATCACTCCCCTCCTTGTAAATTTCTAATTGAGGGCCCATCTCTAATAGTTGAAGGATTTGATCACCCTCTCTACTCTTCATATCCCATCTTTGTACAAGAGACAAGGGATTGTTTATTCAAATAAGCAATCCTTTATTTATCCTTGTAAATCTTCTTGCGAGGGGCCTTTTGCTAGTAGTAGAGGGATTTAATCACCTTCTCCACCCGCCATACCCTTTCTCTTCATAGATATAGAATAGAAATGGTTCTTCAATAATAGATTAGAGAAATCACTCTACCAACAATACAAGAAGAAGAATAAGAAGAGAAGAATAATTAATCAAGACTTCATACTTTCAAGGTAAGTCTTTATTTAACATTTTAGTTGAATTTTGATTTTATTAAACTAATTCAAATTGTGGGTTGAAAAATAAGAAGTATAAGGTAAGAAATGATACAAGACATTTAAGTTTTAAGTAAGTTCTTTGACTCTTGTCGATTTATTTCAATTCTTCTAAGTTTAGCATATACTTATAAAAGCAAGGAGCGGAAGCTAAAAATTGAAGAATAGAATTTAAGAAGAAGATGCAAGAGAGATAAGTTTTTAATCCATCTTATAGATATTGGTGTGGGAAAATAAATAAAACCTATAAAACCTTATATCCTCAATCTTTAAGACTTCACTTGGATGTTTGGCTTGGAATCGGTTAAGAGGAAGTTATTTATTTTGGAAGTTTGTTAAAAAGTGTAAGATTGGTTGGAGATGTAATTAGATGAATTTTTTTTCAACATGGTATGATTTGTTTGCAAAGAACCTTTTTTGTAACATAATCTTTGTTGTTAATGATTGTAGTAGGTAATTCCTTAATTGCTTTAATGTGAAGAAATAAAAAAAAAAAAGAACTCGACCTGCCTACCGTCACGGAATAAAATTTTTCTTCACATTATTATTGATTAAGATCACTCCCATATAGGGTCATATTATATAATAATTAAAGTTGGAAAAAGTCTTGCTTGGGATAATACTTAAGCAAGCATTCCTTCTTTAGTTGCTTATGTTTTATTTTCCTTCTTTGTTGGAAGGTATTTTAAGTGATTTGGAAGTGGAAGGCCAAAACATATTTTAATTTGATTTTATAAAAATTAATATGTTAAAATTATAAGTCTAAGTGAACGTTATGTCTATAGTTGCGCTAGATGCATTGTTCTACTAGATCTAGACAACTTAACTAACTCCAGCTATAGAACATCCAAAAATTTGGAAGAAAGAAATTATATAGAATAATTAAATTCATATGTTAATTGAGTAGGGAGGTGGAATCAAAGTGTGGCCTTGTCCAATAATTAAAAAATTAATTCTAAATTTTTTGATAATTCTCTTCCATCTTTGAGCAAATATGCACTTAAGAAGCTAAGAGGTGAAAGGTTTAGGCCCTCATACGTAGAAAAACAGTGAACTTCCTAGTCGAAGGGGAAGGACTAAGTGACCGGATATGGGACAAGGTCGGCCTGTCAAGGACATACTTATCAAAACCTTCTAGAATATTCTAGAAGGTTCTTAGAACTCTCTAGAACCATCCAGAGCCTTCTAACATCTTCCTAAATGGTAGAAATTGCTTGAGAAGCTTCCTAGTTGGTGGAAGTTACTTGAGAAGCTCTCTATTTGGTGGAAGCTACTTGAAAAGCTTCCTAGGTAGGAGTATATATTGGAGTCGAGGCTGTAGAGTTCTGCAGTCTCGACAACACATCTCTTGGAGCTCTAGCTCACATCTCTGGTGTTATTTCTTAAACTCATTTGATAAATCTAATTCTTGCCAGTTCTTCTTAAACTTCTTGTTTAGACTTCTAGTCTATATTCTGTGTCCATGACAGTTTGTCGAGACTGCCTATTTATCAATATCAGAGCTTAGTTCTTTGAGGCAGATAGTAGACTACCTCTCTCCTTAGAGATACTTGAGTGTTCTAAAGATTGCGGATTATCCTTTCTTGGACCGGTATTGATTCCTTCTTCTTTACTTAACATGGCTAGTACAGAAGACGTTGTCGTGAGTAATACGACCACTAGGTGAAAGAGGGAAGGAGTGATTATATTATAGAAGAGCTCAAATAAAAATATTAGAGAAAATTATCTTAGAAAAATAGATAATAGACAAGGAGGTAGTAAAAATTAAAAGGTGCTAATGTTGCCTTTTATAAAAAAGAATTCTACTTACTTTGTATAGCCATAAATATAGTAAAACAAAGTAGATTAGAAAGATAATTGATATAGGCATGATTATTAAGGAGTTAAGAGTAGGTTTTAGAGAAATTTACCTCAAAATTACAAGAGTTGATACCCGGAGAGGGCCGATTAAGAACCTGGGTCGAAACCAGACCCCAAGGCACAAAACCGCGTGCCTACACTGAAGTCGGGCACTTTTTGCAGATCAAAGATTGGAATTAGAGAGAGGACTTGAAGGATTTTGTATAGAAGTTGGTTTTGAGTGATTTGGATGGAAAACAACTTTGTAATAGTTTTGCAAAATCAGGGTTTATTTTGGCTACTTGAGATTTTGTGAAATAAAATAGGGTTGATGGTTTAGGCAATTCCAAAAGCTTTGTAGCAGATCTATGGCTAGAAATTTGTGGGTTTTTGGGTATTGTTGTTGTTAATGTGTGCTATGAATTTGAATTGAATCTAACGGTTTAGTTGTACGTAATTGAGGTTTAAGTGGGTCAAGGTCTCGGAATTTAAGTTTTGAGGGTCAGTTAAGGTTTTTTAAGATCTTGAGCAATCTGCTAGTTGGATTGGAGTAACTTTTATTTGTGTAGATAATAGACTTGTTTTCCTATATACATGAGTGATTTGAGACTGATTGAACGGTGAACAAGGGAGAAATCAGCACTGGAAGATCAGCATCAAGGTTGGAGAAGGAGGCCGACCAACACCCGAGAAGGTTTTGGGATTTTTCTTCCATTTGGTAAGTTCAATTTCCTTCAAATTTGTTGTGCTTGTTTTTGACTAAGAGGTTGAAGGGTATACAAAGTTTTAAGTAAGATCGACGGTTTAATCAACAGATATTGAGGTTCTAATTTTCCCTAGGGTTGATTTGAATTGGTTAGAGTTTGGTTTAAGATTTGTTTAGGATTCGGTTTAGGATTTAGGGTTTATTTAGGGTTTGGTTTAGGGTTTAGGATTTATTTAGGATTTGGTTTAGGATTTAATGTTTGACTTAGGATTTGACTTAGATTTTAATTAGGATTTGACCATGGTTTGATTTAAGGTTTGACCTCGGATTTGATTTAGGTTTTGACTAGGGTTTGATCAAGATTTGACTTAGGGTTTGACTTAGGATTCGATTTAGGTTTTGACTAGGATTTGACCTAAGGTTTAAATAAGATATGACTGAGGATTTTAAGATTCTATTTTTAGTATTTTTTAAATTTAGTATTTTATATATTATTTTCTATTATGATTAATGTATGATTCATTTATTCTTCTTTTGTAATTGCTTTAAGATTGAATCAAGGTTTGATTAATATTGTTAAGATTTAATAGAAGTTGTGTAGGATTCTATTAGAGTTGTTAGGATCTTGTTGTTGTGTATTTCCTTTTTGTCTTCCACAGCCAGGTGCCCGGAGCATTCTCGAGCAGAATAGCACGTATTACGACAACGTTAACATGGTAGAATCTTTGGAATTAAAGTTAGATTTGATCATCAATGCCCTTAATGCTCTAGCAGTTAGAACTGTTGAAATTGAAAGAAATTTTGCTAAGCTCCCTAGAGCTACAAGAGTGGAAGTGGCTCAGACTATAGTACAACTACCTCTAGCTAGTAAAGTATTGCCATCTACATCTCAATGTAAGAATTTAATTACACCGCAATACAAAGAGCCTCGAGTCAATCTCTCAAAAAAGTTTGATGGTATCCGATCAAAATTTTGTGGTTTTGTAAATCAAGTTCTATTGGTAACATTCTTGCAATCAAAACGCTATTCAACTGAGAAGTTGCAAGTTGGATTAGTGGGGACATTGCTTACTGGACAAGCTTTATCTTGGTTTGCCTCTTTATTTGAGAAAAGATCTTCTATCTTGAGTAATTTTGAGACCTTTCTAGGAGTATTCAAGGAAGCATTTGGAGAGCATGATAAGGCTCGGTGGGCAACTACCAAGATTCGTTCTCTATATCAACAATGACGCTCCACATTTGTTTACGTATTGGACTTTAGACAACTTGCTTGTGATATCAACTATGGAGAATAAGTGCTTGTGAATCAATTTTATTGGGGACTCAGAGATGACGTAAAGGATTTATTGCTATTTCTATCTGAAACTCAAACACTCAACGAAGCAATCAGCTAAGCGGTGAAATGTGACAATCGACTTTTTCAACAATGTCAAGACTATTATTCCAGAGCTACATGATATCCACAAGGAAACCAATTTTATTTGGTTGCTCCTATCAAGAGTGTAGAAGCTCAATCTGAAACTAAAGACATACAAATCAGTATGATACGTTTCAAGCCCCTCACAGTTGAAGAAAAGAAGCAACGATTTGAGCAAAACTTATGCTTATATTGTGGAGAGGCAGGCCATAAAGCCGGAAATTGTCCTAGAAAATAGACGCCTCGAACAACAAGACTCATAAACACAAGTGTGCAAGAAAATAAGGATGCCTAGCCACAATAGGCATCGTGTGGCTGGACATCTCAACACCCCAAATTAATCAAGGTCCCTTTCTCTCAGCTCAACCCTCTCATTGCTTTACGGTACCTTTAATTCTTGGTATTCAAAAATTGCAAACCAATGCTCTATTAGACTGAGGAGCATTGGCTTACTTTTTAGACGAAGAATTTGCCAAGCTTCACAAAATTTTTCTTGTGAAGAAACCAAAGCCTGTCCATGTAGAAGTCATAGACGGCCGACCTTTGTCTTTTGGCGATATTACTCATGAAACTAAATCGTTGAAGGTACGTCTTGAAAATCATGAAAGTAATACTATGTTTAATATTATCAAGATCCCTTCATATTCAGTCATTTTGGAACTACCCTAGCTTGATAAATATAATCTATTGATAGATTGGAGATTGCGAAAAGTGACATTTCTAACAAAACTCTTAATGGTGGAACCTGCGAAGATAATATCTAGAAACAAACCCTTGTTCATAGGTGTGAGGGCCTTCATGAAAGAAGCCAAGCATAATACACCTCTTGTCATCTTCGCAACGCCAGCTCAAGAAGATGCAACTCCGACTTTGGTTATTCCGGAGCAGTATGAAGAATTCAAGGATGTCTTTGGCAAGAAGAATGTTGATATGCTACTAGAACATCGACCGTACGATTGTGCTATAGATTTCTAAAAAGGAGTACAACCACCATTTGGCCCAATCTATACTTTATCAGAAGACAAGTTCTCAGCATTGAAAGATTACATTGAAGAGAATCTTGCGAAGAATTTCATTTGGCATTTTAAATCTCTAGCAGGTGCACCTGATGTCTTTGTGAAAATGAAAGATTGCTCATTACAGATGTGCGTAGATTATCGAGGCTTGAACAAGGTCACCGTGAAGAATCGATATCCATTGCCAGTAATATCCGGACTTTTAGAGCAACTTGGTGAAGCCAAAATATACACCAAGATAGATCTTCATGAAGCTTACAATCTTATACAAATGAAGGTGGGAGATGAATGGAAGACAACGTTTTAGACAAGGTATGGACTTTTTGAATATAATGTCATGCCTTTCGGATTGACTAATACACCAGCTATATTTCAACATTTGATGAATGATGTTTTTCGAGAGTATTTGGATAAATTTATTGTTTGTTACCTCGATGATATTTTGATCTATTCCAAGAATATTCAAGAATATGATGGTCATGTGAAGTTGGTGTTACAAAAACTTTGAGATGCAAGGTTATACGCCAAGTTAGAAAAATGCTTGTTCCATCAACCCAAGGTGGAATTTTTTGGTTATATCATTTCAAACAAAGGATTGTTGATGGATTAGAAGAAGGTTCAAGCAATAATGGATTGGACAGTACCAAAGATGGTACGGGACGTACAATATTTTCTTGGATTTGCCAACTTTTATTGTATTTTTATCAAAAACTATTCACAAATTGCAGCCCTATTAACACGATTGACATCAAAGGACAAGCTCGAGTGGAATATCCAAGCACAAGAGGCTTTTCAAGAGTCAAAGTCAATGTTTACGACAACTCCTATGTTGGTACATCTTGACTTTACAAAGGCCTTCTATTTAGGAACAGATGCTTCTGACTTTGCGCTAGGAGTTGTACTATCACAGATGGAGAAGGATGATAAACTTCACTCGGTTGCATTCTACTCAAAAAAATTTTCAACAGTAGAAATCAATTATGAAATTCACGATAAGGAGCTACTTGCAATAGTTGATTCTTTCTAAGAGTGGCGTCATTTATTAGAGGGTGCTACACATCTAATGATTGTATATACAGATCACAAAAATTTGAAGTATTTCACAATAGTTCAAGTTTTGAATTGGCGCCAAGCTCGGTCGAATATGTCATTATCCTGATTCGACTTCATTATCATATATCAACTAAGAAGGTAGCAAGGATTATTGGATGCATTATCAAGAAAATCATATCTAGCACCCAAGGTTGGAAATGCAGCATTTGATCAATAATGTACAACTTTGCTACAACCAAAACGGTTTTGCTTCTGCACTACCTCCATGATCATACCAATTGATGCTGATTTTTTAGAACAAGTCCATGGAACATCAATTGTAGATTCATTAGTCTTGGATGTGAAGTAGCGCTTTGACAAAGAGAAGTTCAAGATTGAGGATGGATTATTATATTTTGAAGATCGACTATACATTTCGGAAGGACCAATTTGACTACTTATTCTTCAATCTTGATATGACTTCCCGACCGTAGGTCACTTCGGATTCAACAAAACAATGGAGCTTATTTCCTGAGACTTTTAGTGGCCTCAAATATAGAAGGTAGTGAAGAACTTTGTGCTATCATGTGACCTTTGTTCAAGATCAAAGAATCCTCAATATCACCCTTATAAGCTTTTACAACCTCTGCCAATTCCAAAGCGACCATGGTCTTCAATATCTATGGACTTCATCATAGACTTACCACCTTTTGCAACATTTGATGCTATCTACATGGTGGTAGATTGGTTTACAAAGATGACACATTTTGTTCCATGTAGAAAGACAAATTCTGGTGAATAAACAAGAAGATTGTTTATTGATAATATATATCAATATCATGGTTTATCGGATGATATTATTTCGGATCAAGGGCCTCAATTTATATCAAAGTTTTGGAGGTTTCTTTTTAACATATTGAGAGTAGATATCAAACTCTCTTCTGCCTTTCATCCTCAAACCGATGGTCAAACAGAGCGAGTCAACTAAATCTTGGAATAATTTCTACGATGTACAATCAACTATCAATAAGACGATTGGACTACATATCTACTATTGGCAAAGTTTGCGTACAACAATTCGGTCCATGCCTCAATCCAACAAATATCTTTCTTTGTAAATTATAGATATCATCAAAAACTTGATTTATTGGATAAATCCAAAGATAAAAATCCAACAGTTGAAGATCTTGCAAAGCATTTAATGGAGATCCAAACTACCTTGAAGCTTCAGTTACAAGTAGCTCAAGACTCGTACAAAGCTTTTGCACACAAATTTTGAAAGGATTCTCCAGCTTTTCAAATTAGAGATAAGGTTTGGTTCTTGCGATGAAACATCAAGACCACTCGACCTTGCAATAAGTTGGATTATAGAAGGTTGAGACCATTCTGCATTCAAGAGCAAATCAATAAGATGGCTTATCGGCTGAAATTACCCACATCCATGAAGGTACATCCAGTCTTTCATGTGTTTTCTTTTAGAATCTTATAGTGAATCAATTTTATCAAGATGGATACAACTACCACCATCTTGTGTTGAAATTGAGGACTACATAGAATATGAGGTGGAACAAGTCCTTGATTTGCAATGGAGACGAGGAAAGTAGGAGTATTTAATTCACTAGCGTGGCTATGATGTAAATGAGCAGACTTGAGAGCCAGAAAAAAATGTAACAAATGTGCCACAAAAGGTACAAGAATTTCATTGACAATATCCTCATAAATCAAAAGTTGGCCACTAATGAAACGTGAAGATGAAGCCTTCTCTAAAAGAATGTATATAAGTAGGATCTAGGTCTTATTAAAATATAACTTGTTGCATTTTACTTTCTTGTAGTATCAAGATATCTAATTTCAGGGTGTATTTAGATATGGCTAGTGAGAATGTGGATACTATATTAGTAGTGCCATCTCAACCAAGTACCTCATGGTGTCAACCTTGAAATGAAGAATTAGAAGAGTCAAGAAGACGACAAAGAATATCAAATAGCAGATCACTCGTGATTGTCTTTGAAGTTGAACCAGCTCATATAAGTAGTAGGAAAGTGATATTTTTAGGCCATTTTTATAATGACGACACAGAAGTTCAGGCATGGTCTCAAGTGGAAGGTATTGGTCATTACCAGTGGCTACAAGGACCCATGAATCATCTGTCTTGTAAACAACAACTGGAATATATTATAGAGACTATGTGTCAAATCTTTGATTTCTTACGTTTGTGAACATACATCTCAAATGACTTCTCGGAGACATCAAAGCTAGAGAAGAAGGTGATATCAAGGACATACTTATTAGAACCTTTTAGAATATTCTAGAAGATTTTTAGAACTCTCTAGAATCTTCTAAAACCTTCTAGCATCTTCCTAGTTGATAGGAGTTGCTTGAGAAGCTTCCTAGTTGGTGGAAGTTGCTTGAGAAGCTCCCTAGTTGGTGAAAGCTGCTTGAGAAGCTTCCTAGGTAGGAGTATATATTGGAGTCGAGGCTGAAGAGTTCTTCAATCTCAACAATACATCTCTTGGAACTTTAGCTCACCTCTCTGATATTATTTCTTATACTCATTTGATTAATCTAATTATTGCCAGTTCTTCTTGAATTTCTTGTTTAGACTTCTAGTCTATATTCTGCATCTATGATACAGCCCTTCCTTCTCTTTTGAGGTAACCTACCACTAAGATGATAAATAATGAAATTTAATATTTAAAATATTTATTCTTCTCATGTCATATTAAAATAGATGCATAAAGCTAAGAGGTCCCAAATTCTATTTTTAATTCTACCACTAAGTGAACTATGTTAACATCTGAAAAATCCTTCAAGAAGTAAAAAAATCCTACCAAAAGGAAATCAACCTGAATTTAGTGGGATTTTAGTTTATCCACTTAGTCCACCAAACGGCTTTATTCAAGTCAATCTAAATAGCGCCAATCCACCTTTTAATCTAACGACTTCCACTTTTAGTGGATTACTGTCAGGGATGCAAGATAGCGGGTTAGCCAAGAATCAAAGAGAAGAATTGTCAAAGACATGAACTAGAAAAAGATGTATAATCTAATAAAAATTGTATCAAAGAAAAGTCACAAAATAGGAATAAGAAAGTATGTATATTCAAAGAGAAGCTGGAATGGCTATTGCCAAAGACTAGAAACATAAAGACTCTTGAAATTAGATTAGGATCAGAAAAGGAGTTGACAAGAGTGAAGAAGGCTTCACTCTTGCCTCTATAAATACTATCTAATTAAGAGCTATGTGGCAATATTCTATAGGACTTCATACACATGACTAATTTGCAAGACACGTGTCAAACTTCCATAACAAGTTTTCCACATGTGCGCCACATACTTGGCTTGTTCCGCAAGCTACCAACATGTGTGACACATGGCTAGCTTGTTCCACAAGCTATCAATATGTGCATTATGTGGCTAGCTTGTTGATCAAGTTTCTAACTTACCAGTCACCTATAGACATGTATAAAGGTGATTCCACATTTATAAAGCTTCTAGAAAGCTTTTCTATCAGA
Organism: Physcomitrellopsis africana; assembly: GCA_036785485.1. Classification (NCBI taxonomy): domain Eukaryota; kingdom Viridiplantae; phylum Streptophyta; class Bryopsida; order Funariales; family Funariaceae; genus Physcomitrellopsis; species Physcomitrellopsis africana. The sequence continues at coordinate 340,150 of JAWRVF010000275.1, forward strand.
TATTATCAAATCAACTTATTTTACGTACTTCTATTGGTCTATATTATTTAGATAATTACTAGAATAAATCTTATGTCCGTGATATTATCCCCCCTTCTAGAGACGAGTTCCACAAGGAGTGGTGATTACATGTTGAGGAAGTCTAGGATATGTCGAATTGTGCTTGGCACATACTCTGATCTTTGTTCCTTTTGAAGGTAGTTGATAGGTCTTTTTAGCCATCAATAATGTCCCATACCAAGGCAAGAGGACCACCATGTTATTTGATCATTGTTGAGGCCTACATAACTCCCTTCAAAGAAAACATTAGGAACACCATCATAAGTAGTTCCTACCTCTAAAAGTATCACCAAACATTGAGAGTCTCTTTTAAGATTGTGATAGCAAACATGTTGTATTTCACCATCAATCTAAGGAAGGACATGTCATTCTTGAGTGTCTTCATCTCTATTCCGTCATCTTGAAGGTTATGATAGTCGTAATGTCTCATCTAATAAATCAGCAAATAATGGCTCTTGACTTGAATTCGCTAGTTGTTGATCTTCCATCTCTTTAGCACAAGCAAATCTAAGGAAATAACAAACAATATACAAAATATGATGAAACCTCTATAGAACTTGCTTTGTTTTATAGCAAATTTTTTTTTGATTCTTTATCTTAATTTTGACGGATGTCATCAATGAAATGCATTGAATTTTATTAGCATATTTGCTAGATTCTTGGATGGCTCTCATGTGCGTTCACTAATATCGTATCCGCGCCACTACACAAGATATTCCAGTCAATTTTGGCGCCACCTTGAATCTAAAATCTCTTCAACCTCAAATTCTTCATTGTTGTCCACTTCCATAGGAGGTGATGGCATTTGTCTTCTTCCTTGTATATCCACTATCTTGTATGGCTTAAGTAATGACACGTGGAATATATAATGGATCTTCATGGACTCTGCTAGGTGTAATCAATATGCAACTAGATTGATTTGTTCAAAAATAGGAAAAGGTCCAAGTCTACAATAGTCCAACTTATCACAAGGACAAGTAGTCTTAATATTGCGATGAAGTAACCATACCTTGTCTCCCATATTGAATTGTGGTTGTTCCTTGTGATACGCATCTGTATTTATTTTTTGTCATTCTTGAGCTTCTTTTAATTGCACCTTCATTATTGCATATAGCTTTAACAAACAATTTGCCAAATCTTCTACTATTTGATTATTAAATTTTGAAAAGTCAAAAGCATCAAGTCATGGATGGTAACCATAATTGGCAAAGAAAGATGTTTGTTATGTAGAAGAATATATTGTATTATTATAAACAAACTCTGCTAATGACAAAAGAGCTGTCCAATCATCTTGTTGGTAGTTGATGATACACCTTAAGTACTCCTCCAAGACTTGGTTCATGCGCTCTGTTTGTCCGTCAATTTGAGAATGAAAAGGTGAAGATAATTTTATGTCCACTTTTAAGATCTTGAAAAGGGTTCTACAAAATCTTGACACAAATTGAGTTCCCCTATCCGATATAATATCCTTAGATAACCCATGATAGCGATAGATATTATCAATGAAAAGCTTAGTTGTTTCTTCACCTGTGATAGATTTTAAACATGGCACAAAATATGCCATCTTGATGAATTGATCTACTATAACAAATATAAAATCATATGATCTTGAGCTTGGAAGACCTGTGATGAAATCCATAGAAATAGAAGACCATGGTCGTTCTAGAATAAGTAATGGCTGAAGAAGTCCAAAAAATCGATGACGAGGAGTCTTTGATCTTGAGCAGATATCACATGATTGTCCAAAGTCTTTGACTGCCTTCCACATTTGAGACCACCAAAAATCTCTTGATATAAGTTCCAAAGTCTTTTTGTATCCAAAATGCCTTGCTATTGGAAAATCATGACGTGCTTGAAGAACACGTAAATGTGCTTTTCCTTCTAGAACATATAGGCGTCCTTTGAAATATAGTAGGTTATTTTTGAACTCGAATTTAGAAGAATCATGAGTCTTCAAAGAATTATTCTTGATATTATAAACAAGAGGGTCTGAGGACATACATGACTGAATTTGCTTGAGAAAAGTTGAATCAAGAGTTAATGTTGATTTCATTGCTCGAAGATGAAATTGCTTTGTTTTCAAGAGGGCCATTCTTTGTTGCTCAAAAGCTGCATTTCCTTCTTTTGGTGCAAAATAAGAACGTCTAGAAAAGGCATCAAACAAATCTTATTGTTTTCCTAGCGGATAAATAATAATGAATTCGAATCTTGAAAAAAACATATTCCAACAAGCTTGACGATGATTCAACACATGTGCCGACATGAAATATTTGAGATTCTTGTGATCCGTTGTCGCGTGGCGTGAACTTCTATCTAGGAATACACCGGGTACCTAGCTGTAGAGAATTTTATTTAATATTTATTGGCTAAACTCTAATGAGTTATTTTTCCTTAATAAGAAGGATAAATACACACGATAATATAAAAAAAAGATTTTGTATGATTAAAACCTCTTATTTTTAAGTAGGTTTGTACATAAGTTTTTTCTATGATATGTAGAAAATCCTTAAAAACCTTTTTAAAGACTCATCTATATATCAAAATCATATCATGGCTCTATACATCCACCTTTTACATCTCCATAAAGTCTTGGCTCCCAAAAAACCTTTAGTATGCACAAAAGTCCAAATTTGCAACAAAAACCCTTAAAATATATTTTCCTACAAAAGATGTTTTTCTTTCCAAACTTTAGAAAATCATATCTTCTGATCCAGCCGTTCAGTCTTCTTCAAACTTTCAGGAAAGGTAGAATTTATCTTTAAACTTTACCACAAAAAAAATTCAACCACAAATATACTTTCAATCGTTCGATATCTCAAAACCCCTAGCAGGTGCTTAAAACCCTAGCTCAGAGACACCCGAGCACTATTTTCTCTATATCTCACAAATCCAAAACCCTATTTCCACAAAAATTTTACACATAGTCTTGTGACATAAACATATATACTCCTGAAAATTTTGAGCCAAAAATCTATCAAATTGACTAAGATATAGCTCAAAATGTAACCGCTAGTTAAGTAGAGTCACTTACTGCCTTTAGCTTACAAGAATTGACTTCAACTCGCAATATCTCCTTGATCCTAGCTTGGATTTTATCGAGCTGTACATGAAAAATGTAGCCAAGAAAGTGAGCTTTCCAACTCCAGTCATCGATCTTTGATTGAGCTCTGTATGCGCGAGATATACCCAAAAGAGTGACAGTAGGTCCAAAATCAACACCCTAACTTTGAGCACCTATAACTTCTTCATTAAAAATCCAAATCATGCAAGATTTGTACCTAAACCATTCGCAAAAACCTAAACCTGATGATCCTAGCCTCTGATGTTCGACTCCCCTCCAAAAACAAACCCTAACTCCTAATAAACCCTCGGGCAGCCTCCTTGAAGTCCATTGGGCATGATTTTTGGCCAATTAGAATAGAGATTTTTATCATCTACCTCTATTCATCCACATGGATGGCCAAACTACCCTTTTTACACTAAAAACCCTTTTCTAATCCTTCTTCTTATAAGATTTACATACTTGGTGCTTTAAGCATCAAATAAAAGAAGTAAATAAGATCTTAAGGATCACCAACGTCTAACATAGGTGACTTAAGATATATACAAGTTACTATCAATATAAAATTAACTTCAAAAGTCACTACTAAAAGGAAAATAAGGTTGTATAAATCTTAATTATAATCCTTTTAATAGATCCTTTCTAAACTACCAACCTAATCATATCCTATAACCAATAAAATCTACTGATATGACTTTCATTTAGTTAAGTAGTAAATTGTAAATTAAATATACATGTACAATTTTTTTACATAGTAGCCAAACCACAACACGACACCGTATATATGGTGATTGGATTGGAAGTGCCTTCTAGATAATGACGCCACTCTTGAAAGGAATCCACAAATGTTAGAAGTTCTTTGTTGTGGATCTCATAATTGATCTCGATTGGTGAGAATTTTCTTGAATGAAAAGCTACTAGATGAAGTTTGTCATCTGATTCCATTTGTGACAAAATCACACCTAAGGCAAAGTCTGATGCATTTGTTTCCATAAAAAATGTCTTAAAAAAGTCAACACAATACAAGATTGGTATAGAAACAAACCATGTCTTCAAAGCTTCAAATATTGCTTCCGCTTCTTGATTCCATTGAAATTTGTCTTTACAAGTCAAATGTGTAAGTGGAGTTGCAGCTTAAGAAAAGTCTTTGATAGAGATCTGATAATAATTGGCAAATTTTAAAAAACATTGGACATCTCTTACCGTCTTTGGAATCTTCTAATTCATGATTTTTTGGACTTTCATAGAATCCATAATGAGACCATCATTTAAAATGATGTATCCTAAGAAATCAACTTGAGTAGTGTGAAATATATACTTTTCTATCTTGGCGTACAATCCCACATCTCTAAATTTTTGTAATACTTGACAAACATGTATTTTATGTTCTTCTACATTCTTAGAATAGATCAAAATATCGTCTAGGTAGCAGACGACAAAATTATCTAAGAACTCACAAAAAACATCATTCATGTTGAAAAGCAGCTGATGCATTCATAAGTCCAAAAGACATGACATTAAATTCAAAATGTCCGTACCTAGTTTGAAATGTAGTTTTTTATTCATCTCTTTCTTTGATGCGCACTAGATTATATGCTCCTCTTAGATCTATTTTTGTGTAGATCTTAGCTTGATTTAACTAATCAAAGAGTCCTGATATCAAAAATAATGGATATCTATTTTTAATTGTGATCTTTTTGAGTCCTTGATAGTCAACACACATCTGCAATGATGTATCTTTTTTCTTCACAAATAGAGTTGGAGCTCCTGCTGGAAATTTAGAATGGCATATGAAATTCTTGGCCAAATGCTCATCAATATACGCCTTGAGTTCAGCCAATTTATCTTGTGATAAATTGTTGATTGGTCTAAATGGTAGCTGAGTTCCTTCCTTGAGGTTAATTGAACAATCATATATATGATGCTATGGAAGAATATCTGTATTTTTTTTTCAAAAACATCCTGATAATCTAGATATTGGCTTGGAATGCCACTTAAAGTCTTTCCATCTTCAGAAACGGATGTGGCATAAATAGTAAAAGTTGATCCTTCATTTGCTGCGTGTATAAAAGCTTTTGCACTTATAAGTACGGGTTTTATTATACAAGACTTATAGCTTTTTATTTGGTTGGAAGATGTTTAATAATGTTTTGAAAAAAATCAAGTCTATGAGAATTCTAATCTATTTGAGGGTTATATTTTTCTAGCCATGGTAAGCCTAAAATAATTGGATTAGATAGAGATTTAATTATGTTAAAGGCTACGTAGCTATTATGACCATCTATTGTTACTTTTATAGGATGGATTTCATGAGTGATATCTCCAAAAGACAATGGATGACCATCTATGACTTCTACATGTACGCATTTAGTTTTTTGTACTAAAGATATTTTACGATTCTTAACAAATTGTTCATCTAGAAAGCATGCTGAGGCTCATGAATCTAATAAGGCAAAGGCTCTGTAGTTTTTTGGTCCTAAATATACATCTATTATAAAACAAAGAGAGGATTTTGAGGAAAGAATAGAACCTTCATTAGGAATCGTATAAGGTTCCAACTGCACGGTCCTTATTATAGCTGGACAAATTTGTTTTTCGACATATTGTCTTTTTTGACAGCCATACTTCTCATTTTGTAGTTGTGTCATTTCTTCGAACAATATTGAGTAGTGTGCTTAGGTTCTCTACAATATAAATATAATCCTCTTTGACGATGCTAAATCTTTTCTTATTTAATAAGAGATTTAAAATATACCGCATCAATTTGCATAACTTCTACTTCCAAATGTACATTTTGTGAGGACGTTGATGTTGCCATTGAATAGTAATGTTGAGGCTCTCTTGTACGACTCTCGAATCAAAATTTAAAAAGTTGATTGTCACACTTCACAGCAAAATCAATTGCCTGACTCAATGTTTGAAGATCGGATAAATTGAGCATTAATTTTTTTACCTCATATTGTAATTCGTAGAAAAATTGGCTGATGAGTGCAGCATTATCCCACTTGATAACAGTTGCTAGTTGTCAAAATTGTGAAGCGTATAATGACATTGATTGATTTCTTTGTCGTAGGATGGGAATCTTGTTCGTGGCAACACGGATTACATCATGTTCTCTGTACATAGATCAAAATTCCGCTAAAAATACCTCCAAATTATCCAATATTGCATCTCGTTGTTCAAAAAAAGACAAAAACTACAATAAAGCAAATTTTGAATGTAACGTTCCATTAAACCTAACTTGAGATCCTTGTGTAGGATAACTTTGAGGTTGAAGTTCAATCACCAATTGTACGTGATTGACGAATCCTTGAAACTTAGATCTTTTGCCATCAAACTTCTTAGGCAAGCTAATTTTTGGTTCTCTAATGTTTGAATGGTGCTCCATCATAGGTGAGGTAGTATGGTTTGGTATAGATATTGATGCAGCTCCAACCATCTCTATATCTTCACTTCCTGCTAATCTTCTTGTTCTTTGTGGTGGTAAACTGAGTTGATGCTTGCAAGCATTAGATCTCTCATTTGTTCTTGCATTTGTGCCATTGTACTCTTCATTTCTGCAAGCTCTACCATGATAATATAATAAGAAGGAAGGTGTCTACTCTCACTTCAAGAAATACAGAATAACACACTCAAAAGAAAAAATTCTACAAACAATATCAATTTAGAAGTGGGTACTCCACAACTTCTAAAATGCTTATGTCTTATCAAGAGAAAGGAGTAATCCTTTCTTAATCAAGAAAAGACAAAGTTTTGATATTGTATATGTATTCTTATCAATCTATCAAGGACATAAATTAAAAAAAGATGTATAATCTAATGAAAACTATATCAAAGAAAAGTCACAAAATAGAAATAAAAAAGTATGTATATTCAAAGGGAAGCTGGAATGGCTATTGGCAAAGACTGGAAACATGAAGACTCTTGAAACTAAACTAGGATCAGGAAAGGAGTTGATAAGAGTGAAGAAGGCTTCACTCTTGCTTCTATAAATACTATGTATTTAAGAGCTTTATAGTAATATTCTATAGGACCTCGTACACGTGTCTAATTTGCAAGACACGTGTCAAACTTGCATGACAAGTTTTCCACATGTGTGTCCTTATTTGGCTTCTTTCGCAAGCTACCAACATGTGTGATACATGGCTAGCTTGTTCCACAAGCTATCAACATGTGCGCTATGTGGCTAGCTTGTTGACCAAGTTTCTAACCTACCAATCACCTATACACATGTATAAAGATGATTCCACGTCTCTGAAGCTTCTAGAAAGCTTCTCTATCAGATATTATCAAATTAACTTATTTTACCTACTTCTATTGGTCTATATTACTTAGATAATTACTAGAATAAATCTTATATTTGTGACAAGAATTCAAAATCAAAATAACTTTAAGAATAAAGAATTACATGGACAAGAACAAGAACTAGATCAAGAATAAGAAACTGGATTAATATCAAGAATAAGGCAATACTCTGGATTGCTCCAAGACTTATGTTGGCAAGATTGAGGTGCGCTTCAGTCTTGCCTTTTATTTATACTATGAAGCGTTATGTCCTATTGGATCTTCTAAAAATATTTTAGAGTATTCTAAAAGTCTAAGGAAAATTCTAAAAGATTCTAAAAAATCTACAAGAGATCTTGGAAGGTTGAGGAGGATTGTAGAAGATTTTCAAAGACTAAAAAAGATTCTAGAAGATTCTAGAAAGCTATAGAAGATTCTAAAAGATTACAAAAAAGTTCTATTAGTGGCTTAAATTATATCCGTGACATCATCTTTCCTTCTAGTGACAAGTTTCACGAGGAGACAAAGCAATTTGATGATCAAATGACATGCGTAAAAATTCTAGGACTCGTCGAAGTAGATAAGCAACATATTTTATCTTTTGTTTGTTGGTTATCGATTCAATAAGACTCTTGAGATGGTATCCATGACCTCCAGATATAACCTCTGTTAGGCCAACATCCCATCCAAGAATTTGCTCTTTATTATGACCTTCAAAACATCCTTCAAATATAATTTTTGGTCCATTTGGAGTCACCTTTCCAACTTCGAGGAATATTATCAAAGCTTGGTCATTTGAATAAAGACTAGATGAATGTACATGCTACTTGGTAGTTCAAGACAAAAACTTACTGGATTTATTTGATGTAGAATTGTAAAAGGTCTAAATCTTTAATAGTCTAATTTTTGTGATGGTCGATTTGTTTGTATATTTCATTGAAGTAATCAGACACAATGTCCTACTTTGAAATTTGGTTGGTTCTTGCGATGAATGTCTGCATAAGCTTTGTATCAATCTTGAGCTATTTGTAATTGGAATTTCAGTTCTTCATAGATGGTTTTTAAATAGGTAGCTTAATTTTTTACAACAGGGCTTCTCACATCTTCAATTTGGAATAGATCTGCTATAAGGTGGTATGTATAGTTTGAGAAGAATGGAATTTTCTTTATTGAAAAATGTTTGGAGTTATTGTATTCAACTTCAACCAATGGTAGAAAGTCCGTCCAATCATCTTGATAATTTATACTGCAACAAAGATATTGTTCCAAGATTTGATTCACTTGTTCTGTTTGACTGCCAGTTTGAGGATGATAATTGGATGAAAGGTTGATCTTAACCTTTAAAAGCCAAAATAGTCCTCTCCAAAAGTTTGATATAAATTGCAGCCCTCAATTTGAAATAATGTCAATTGAAAGGCCATATATGTGATAAATATCAATAAAAAGCTTGGCTGTTTCTTCTCTAAAAATAATCTTGTTGCATGGAATAAAGTGTGCCATCTTGATAAGTCGATCTACCACCACAAAAAAATTGAATCTTTTCCATTTGAAATTGGAAGGTTTGTAATGAAGTCCATAGATAACGATTACCATGGGCCCTTAGGAATTAGAAGGGATTACAAAAGTTCATATGGTTGGTATCTTGGAATCTTTATTCACGTACAAATTTTGCATGATTGGATAAATTCTTTCACCAATTTTTACATTTGAGGCCACTAATAGTCTCTTGATATCAATTCCAAGGTCTTATTGAAGCCAAAGTGTCTAGCTTCTAGAAGGTCATGTCGAGCTTGAAGAATTTGAAGTCTTGTAGGTCTTAGAGGAACATATAAGAGATTCTTGAAATATAACAATCCATCTTCTAATTTGAAATCATTGTTTTCTTTCACATGTATATTTTTTAAATGTTATTGGATGTTCTTTATAAATAGATTTGTCTTCATTGCTTTTTAGATTTCCGTCTTGAGAGTTGTATTTGTATAGGTAAATATTGTCGATGTCTTTAATTACAAATTGGATGGCTTCAATATGATTGATTTTTGTTGATCCAATACAATGTCTTCTATTTTTGGTGTAAGATATGATCATCAAGAAAGGGCATTGTCACGGACACAAAATACGAAGAGAAAATCTAAACAAGAATTTCAAAGAGAACTGGCAAGAACTAGATTGATCAAATGAGTACAAGAGCAACACCAGAGAGGTGAGCTAGAGCTCCAAGAGATGTGTTGTCGAGATTGAAGAACTCTTCAGCCTCGACTCCTATATATATTTCTAAATAAGAAACTTCTTGAGCGACTTCCAACTACTTAGGAAGCTTCTCAAGCAGCTTCCATGAATTAGGAAGCTTCTCAAGCAACTTCTATTAGTTAGAAAGCTTCTCAAGCAACTTCCACTAACTAGGAAGCTTCTCAAGAAACTTCCACTAACTGCTAATGAAAATTTCTAGAAGGTTCTAGGGACTTGCTTCTAGAATGTTCTAATTTCTAGAAGGTTCTAAGACTATGTCCCTAACATCACCCCCTCCTTTAGCTTCGAGGTCTCCGAGAAGCAATGTTGTTGTCAGTCAATACCAACGCAAAAAAATGAAGATCTGTCGCATAACGTCTGCTATGAATTCCAATTGTCTTTCACAAGGCAAGTGGTTCATCGGTCCTTGAAGCCAACGGTAGTGGCCCACGCCCTCAACTTTCAACCAAGCATGAACTTCCGTGTCCTCATTGTGAAACTGTCCTGCAAACACACCTTCTAGCTGACCATTGTAAGCAGGCTCGACTTCAAATACAATCACCAGCGATCGGTTACTTGGTATCCTCCGTCGTCGTCGTGGTGCAGGTGGTTCTTCATCTCGAGGTCGCCTTCGTGAGCTAGTAGGTTGAGATGATATGATTGGCATGGTATCTATCTCTTGGCTATCCATGTCGAAAGACCAAACTATGGCTATCAGAAAAGATCTACTCTATCTTGGAGAAAATAACTACATCAACTATGAATTTTGGTAGTGTTCTCTCCTCCTTTTATATTACTAGATGAGCAAGCTTCAGAAAGAAGTTATCCTCAAACTGGCTTAGGTTTCTGAGGATGTTGTTGATAAAACTCTTGTACCTTTTGCGGCGCATTGGTAAGATTTTTGGCCGACTCCCATGTTCGCTCATTGATATCGTAGCCTCTCCAATGTACAAAATACTCCAATTTTCTCCATTTACGCTGCGAATCTAGCACCTTTTCTACCTCGTATTCCTCGTGGTTCTTGATTTTGATACTAGGTGGCGAACTTTGCACTCTTCCAGGAAAAGACGATTCTCGATAAATCTCCAACAAAGAAACATGAAAGACTAGATGTATCTTCATAGCAGCTGGTAACTCCAGACAGTACGCCACTGGATTGATTTGCTTCAAGATGACAAATGGTCCCAACCTCCGGTAGTCCAACTTATCACACGGCCGCTTGGTCTTGATATTCCGTCGAAGTAGCCATACCTTATCTCTAGTTTTGAAAATAGGTGCTTGATTTTGAAGTTTATCTGCGGATGTCTTATAAGACTCTTGAGCAGACTGCAATTGCACCTTTAACATAGTTTGAAGCTCTGATAGCTGCTTCACAAATCCTTCAATTGCTGGATTGTTATTCGTTGACAGACTTAACAAATCAAGCTTCAGATGGTACCCATACTTAAAAAAGAATGGTGTTTGTTGAGTTGACGCGTGTAAGGTGTTGTTATATGCAAACTCGGCTAACGATAGATATGCAGCCCAATCATCTTGCTGATAGTTGATGCTGCATCTTAGATACTGTTCCAAAACTTGATTCACCCGTTCCGTTTGGCCGTTAGTTTGAGGATGGAAAGCTGAAGAAAGCTTGATATCTACCTTCAATATTTCAAAAAGAGATCTCCAAAACTTTGATACGAACTAAGTTCCTCGATCCGACACGATATCATCTGGTAGGCCATGATATCGATACACATTGTCAAGAAAGAGCCTTGCTGTATCTTCACTTGACGATGTCTTCTTGCAAGGGACAAAGTGCGCCATCTTTGTAAGTCGATCTACCACAACAAAAATGCTGTCAAAATAATTCGATGGTGGCAGGTCTGTAATAAAATCCATGGAAACTGAAGACCATGATCGCCGTGGAATTGGCAATGGCTGTAAAAGTCCGTAAGGGCGATGCCGTGGATTTTTAGATCTTGAATAGATGTCGCAAGTGATGACAAAATCTTTCACATCCCTCCACATTTGGGGCCACCAAAAATCTCGAGAAATAAGTTCCAAGGTCTTGTTGAATCCAAAATATCCCGCAGTTGGAAAATCGTGACGAGATTGAAGAATTCAGAGCTGTACTGGTCCTTTCGAAATATACAACCGCTCCTCAAAGTATAAAAGATCTCCCTCCACTTTAAACTTATCATTATTAGCACATTGCTTGATATCAACTGCTATTGAATCTTCAATGGTCACGGAACATATCTGATTGAGGAAGTCAACATCGATTGGTACAATGGCAGCGTGAAGCTGGAATTGCTCTGGCTTCAATAGCATCATACATTATTAGTCAAATGCTGCCTCTCCAGCCTTTGGTGCAAGATACGATCTCCTCAATAATGCGTCAGATAGTCCTTGTTGCTTTCCAAGTCGATAAGTGATAACAAAGTCAAATCTGGATAGCAACATATTCCATTGAGCTTGACGCCGATTCAAAATTCGAGCCGACATGAAATATTCCAAATTCTTGTGATCCGTGTATATGGTTACCGGATGTGCCGCTCCTTCGAGAAAGTGACGCCACTCTTGGAAAGAATCCACTATAGCAAGAAGCTCCTTATCGTGGATCTCATAGTTGATCTCAACAGCAGAGAACTTTTGAGAATAGAATGCAACTGGATGGAGCTTTTCATCAGTACCCATCTGTGAAAATACGGCTCCCAAAGCAAAATCCAAAGCATCGATTTCCAAATAAAAGGCCTTTGCAAAATCCGGGTGGACCAAGATCGGAGCCGTTGTAAACGCCATCTTAAGATCTTGAAATGCTTTCTCTACTAGGAGTCCCCATTCGAGCTTGTCCTTACACGTCAATCGAGTGAGTGGAGCAGCAACTTGGGAATAATTCTTAATAAAAATCCGATAGAAGTTAGCAAAACCAAGAAAACATTGTACGTCTCTAACCGTCTTCGGAACCTCCCATGACACGATTGCTTCCACTTTCTTGGGATCCATTTTCAAGCCTTTTGTAGTCGCGATGAATCCCAAAAACTCCATCTCAGTTTGGTGAAATAAACACTTCTCCAACTTGGCGTAGAGTCCTCGCTCACGTAGTTTTTCAAGGACGAGACGAACATGCTTTTCATGCTCTTTTTTGTTCTTAGAAAATATCAGAATATCATCCAGATAGATGACAACAAAATCGTCAAGATGCTCCCGGAAGATGTCATTCATCATGTGTTGAAAAACTGCCGGAGCATTGGTAAGACCAAAAGGCATGACATTATACTCAAAATGGCCATACCTTATACGGAAAGCTGTCTTCCATTCGTCTTTTTTTTTAATTTGTACAAGGTTGTAGGCTCCTCTTAGATCAATTTTTGTAAAGATCCTTGCCCGTCCAAGTTGTTCAAGAAGACCAGATATCAAGGGTAACGAGTAACGATTCTTCTTTGTTACCTTGTTGAGACCTCGATAGTCCACGCACATCCGTAGCGAGCCATCCTTTTTTTTTACAAATAAGATTGGTCCTCCAGCTAGTGACTTCGAATGGCGAATGAAGTTCTTGGCTAGATTCTCATCAATGTACTTCCGCAATTCTGCCAACTCTGTCTGCGGCAAATTGTAGGTTGGGCCAAAAGGGGGTTGTGCTCCTTCTTACAAGTCTATGGCACAATCATATGGTCGGTGCTCCGATAGCATATCAACATTCTTCTTTTGAAACACATCTTGAAAATCTTTATATTGCTCCGGTGTCGTGGTGAGAGTCTTTGCCCTAAGAAACACTGGGTCTTTTGTGCCTCTCATTTCTTAAGTGCAAGATGAGATTCATAAAGTTTATAAAACTGAAGAATTTACATAAAAACATACTTTAGTAATCTTGCCATATTCTGCCTTTAAAAACCCGCCTTCAAATTTGCCCATAAATCCTAGGATATCACATCAATTGAAGCAAAATTTGAACACAAAATACTTAAGAAAGTAAGGAAGCAAACCCCATAATCTTTTTGATTATAGCTCATGTGGTTAGAGAGAACCATGTTGTCAAAGAAACCCCTCCATGCTGCCTTTGATTCTGGACCCCCTTTGCTTCACACCTTCATTGCTCCTCATTATCAAAACCCCAAGTATTGAAATTTGGTAGGCTTGTTGCTTGTTTTATGTTGTAAACATCTTCCAATTTTTGCTCCAAAACTCCTCTTGGAAATAGAGTTATAGACTCTACCCTTCTCCTTTAATTCTGTCTTCTACCAACTCTAGATCCGACTACAAATTTCCTCATAATTCTTTAAACATAACTCCAATAGCAATCAGTTTTTTACACAACTTAATAGACTCATATATCTACAAACCCCAATAAATTTTACTCAAAATGCTACTTTGATCACAAAGATATGCTCCCCCAAACTTCACTGACTTAGAGATAGACCCCTATCACTTTGAAAGAGCATAACATTTTTTTCATAAGATAAATGAGTATCAAACTTACTCTCATCTCTTTCTTAACTTGCTTAGATCACGTCTATCAATTTTCACACTCAAATTCATCCCCTAACTCCATTCATACCAAAAAAAACCCACACACACACTCTGCCCATACAAACCCCAATTCTGCTTTCACTCTATTTCTCTTTTCACCTACATCCGGTTACAATTTCACTCATAACTCTTTGCTCAAAGATCATATTGACTTAAGATTTTGATTCAAAGTAGAAAACTCTATAAGGAACACAATCCCAACAAATTTTGCCTCTAAAGTCGAAATGGTTCTCAAGAGCCGAGGCCCGAAATTTAGTAAACCTCAGTGCCCTAGTCTTAAACACCTGCAACTTTGACGACTCATATCTCCCTTGATACTTAACCAAAAGACATGAAAATTGTTTCTATATGTTTCTCATCTTGTCTACTACAAATTCACAAAACATTTCACTTAAAATCCTCTCTAAGCTTCTTCTACACACAAAAATGTATACTGCCTATCAAAAAGAAACCCTATCTCTCCAAAAGAACCTCCTCTTCTTCTTCCCGACCCCCTTCTTGTCCTCCCGGCCTGGTCTTCCTTCTTCCCTTGGTCAAAGAGACACCTCAGCCATGTCTTTCCACCTCTTCAATCCTTTCTTTTGGATTAATTTGAAGGAATCTCACTTTTTGAGGTAAATTTCTATTCTACCTTCTTACTACCATTTTTTTCTACCAACTTCTCTTCTAATTTCAGCCCACAACATTTAAGTTTAGATCTAAAATAGAAGAGAATAAAGGTAAAGTAGATCTAAGATAAAATAGAAAAAAAATCTAATAAGTAGAAAAAAACAATTAAGATTAGATTAGAGATAAAAGAGAAAGAACTACATCCTTCACTGCCAAGTCAAAGAAGCTTGTGTGGTTAAGTTCTTAGCTACTTTGGAGTTGACGTGGGTTTGAATCCACTTGACTTCACTGTAGAAATCCTTGGCTTCATGACTTGGTACTGCTAGTGGAAATTTCAGCAGGAAATTAGTAGTTTGGCCTACCTATCATCCCTGAGCTTGTGATAAATATTATAACCTCCAAGATAATGTGGTTATAACCACAATCCTTTCTCTTTTTCACCCTCTCTTCTTCTAATCTTAATCTTTTTATTTTAACACATTCCTTTATATCTTTCACACTATGTTTTAATTTACAACGTGACACCGGTATATTTGTTGTCGAAATCTTCTCTTTGCTGGTTGGAGTCGCATAAATGACAAACGGTGTACCTTCCTTGGACGATCTTACAAATGCTCTTGCTCCAATAAATAAAGGTTTTATGATTCGGGGTCTTCTAACTGATTTACTCTCGGAACGTTCTATTGGAAATGTTATCTTTCGTAACCTCCAATCTATGATTGGTTTATATTTTTTCAACCAAGAAAGACCAAGAATAATAGGACTTGACAGAGTCTTTATAATGTTGAAGGTAATATAACTACTATGGTCCTTAAATGTTATTTCTATAGGTTCTGATTCATGAGTGACACTACCAGACAGTAAAGGTCGTCCATCTATGACTTCTACGTAAACAGGTTTAGGTTTCCGTACTAGAGGGATCTTATGATGTTTAGCATATTCTTTGTCTAAAAAACAAGCGGATGCTCTTGAATCTAATAATGCTACGGTTTTAAGCTTTTGAAGACCAAAAAACAAAGGGATTGTAAAACAAAGGGCAAGTTGGGCAGAGAGGGAGGAACCTAATTGTTGTTGCGATTTTTGATTGTCCAGCCACATGGTTCCTATTGTGGCTGGGTATTTTCATTTTCCTGAAAAAACGTGCCTTTGGTCTTGACAATGCGTCGATTCTGCTTCTTGGGGCAATTTCCAACCTTGTGGCCTTCTTCACCGCAATATAAACATAGTCCTTCCTCCATGCGCCGCTTCTTCTCTTCTGGAGTGAGGGATTTGACACGTACAGCATCAATTTGCATGTCGTCTGTCTCGGAATGTGAATTCAAACTGCTTGCTGACATGGTTGAGGCATGACGAGTCACATGTTGTCTTGAGCGTTGATCTTAGCAACGCTAAAATAGGCGATTGTCACACTTCACAGCTTGGCTAATGGCTTCATTGAGCATTTTTGGATTAGGAAGAGATAATAGTAAATCCTTCACATCATCCCTCAAACTCCAATAAAATTGACTCGTCCGCGCTTCTTCATCCCAGTTGATGTCACATGCTAATTGTCTGAAATCTGATGCATAAACTGATGCAGAGCGTGTCCCTTGTCGTAGTGATCGAATCTTTGTTGTAGCCCATCGAGCCTTGTCATGCTCACCAAATGCTTTCGCAAACGCTTCCAAAAAAGTTTCAAAGTTGTTCAAAATTGATGATTCCTTCTTGAATAAAGGAGCAAACCATGATAGAGCTTGCCCCGTAAGTAGGGTTCCAACCAATCCAACACGTGACTCCTCCGTTGGATAGCGTTTGGGCTGTAAAATTGTTATTAACCTGATTTGATTGACAAAACCTCGAAACTTGGAGCGTGTACCATCGAACTTATCTGGAAGATTAACTCGAGGCTCTTTTCGTTGTAGAACTAGTGGTTCTTGTCAAATTATAGGCAAAGCTGTTTCTTCTGGTGTAGAAACTTGAGGTTGATAAATTCTAGATTGTGTTACTCCAGGTGCTCTATCATTATGAAGTCTTGCAAACGCTCCTTCAATCTCCGCAGTTCTGTGCGATAACATAGCAAGGGCATTCATAATGGCGTCCAACTTGGACTCCAAACTTTCAGTCATACTAATCCCTTGATCTCCAGCCATTCTAAAAGAGAGAAATAATTGATTCTACCTCCGCAACCTCTAAAACGTCTAAAATCCTTCAAGAAGAGAAGTAATCCACTCTCTCCAAGAAGAATAAGACTCCAATATTATAATTGGAGAGATATCAGTTTAGAGGAGGGTAATCCGCAACCTCTAAAACACTAGTATACCTTCAAGAAGAGGGATAATCCACACTCTAATAAGAAGGATTAGCTCTAATATCTGAGATGAGAGCAGTCTCGACAAACTATCACAGACACAGAATACGAAGAGAAAATCTAAACAAGAATTTCAAAGAAAACTGACAAAAACTAGATTGATCAGATGAGTACAAGAGCAACACTAGAGAGGTGAGCTAGAGCTCCAAGAGATGTGTTGTTGAGACTGAAGAACTCTTCAGCCTCGACTCCTATATATACTTCTAAATAAGAAACTTCTTGAGCGACTTCCAACAACTTAAAAAGCTTCTCAAGCAGCTTCCATAAATTAGGAAGCTTCTCAAGCAACTTCTACCAGTTAGAAAGCTTCTCAAGCAACTTCCACTTACTAGGAAGCTTCTCAAGAAACTTCCACTAACTGCTAATAAAAATTTCTAGAAGGTTCCAGGGACTTGTTTCTAGAATATTCTAATTTCTAGAAGGTTCTAAGACTATGTCCCTAACAGGCATCTAGTTTTCCTTGAAGTTTTTTAAACAATATGTAATCACAAAATCAAATCAAAATAATGACATATTTCATCGTGTTTATCAATGATTTAGAACTTGAGCACTGATAAAATATTCCAAATTTTTGTGGTCGGTATATATCATGATTTTATATTGAGCGCCTTCCAACAAATGGTGCCATTCTTCAAAAGCATCAATAATTGTCAATAATTCTGTCATAAATCTTGTAATTAATCTCTGTAGCTAAAAGTTTATGAGAGCGGAATACTACTAGATGCAATTGACCATCATCATCAGTTTGAGAGAGTATAGATCCCAATGCAAAATCTGAGGCATCCATTTTCAAAATGAATGGTTTTGTTAGATCTGCGTGGACAAGTATAGGAGTAGAAGTGAAAGATTCTTTTAGCTTCTTGAATGCTTCTTCAGCCTTATCATTCCAAATAATTTGTCCTTGCTTGTAAATTTTATTAATGGAATTGCAATCTTGGAATAATCTTTGATGAAGATTTCATAGAAATTTGCAAATTCCAAGAAACATTATATATCTCTAATTGATGACGGTTGTTTCCACTCCATAACAGTTTGTATCTTCTTTGGATCTATGGAAATCCCATTTTTTGAAGCAATATATTCCAAAAATTTGACTGATGGTTGGTGGAAAGAGCATTTTTCCAATTTGGCATATAATCCACTTTCTCGTAGTTTCTCTAATACCTTCCGTACATGATATTCATGCTCTTCTTCATTCTTAGAAAAGATCAAGATATCGTCCAAGTATATGACTACAAAGTCATCTAAGTATTCTCATAAGATATCATTCATCATATGTTAGAAGACTATAGGTGCATTTGTAAGTCCAAAAGACATAACATTATACTCGAAATGTCCATACCTTGTCCAGAATGCTATCTTCTATTGATCTCCTTCTTTAATCTTGATTAGGTTATAGGTGCTTCTCCAATCAATCTTTGTAAAAATCTTTGCTTCTCCTAATTGTTCCAATAATTTTGAGATTAATGGTAATAGATAGAAATTTTTTTATAGTTATCTTGTTCAAACCTTGATAGTCAACACACATACGTAAGGAACCATCCTTCTTTTTCACAAATAATATATGAGCTCTAGCAGGTGATTTTGAATGTCAAATGAAATTCTTGGCTAGATTTTCATCAATATATTCTTACAAGGCTATAAGCTCTATTTGTGACAGGTTGTAAATTGGACCAAATGGAGGTTGAGTTCCATCTTGTAATTCAATTGCACAATCATAAAGACAATATTCAGATAATATGTGTACTTTTTTTTTTCAAATATGTCTTCCAAGTTGCGATATTGACTAGGAATTTCTTGTTTTAGTTGCTCCATTGGATCTTTTATTGGAATAGCATATAATGCAAATACATATGTATTTTTTGCTGCTTATATAAATACTTTAGCTTTAAAGAATAGAATAATATTTCATTTCTTCTTTTGATGTGTAGATCTTGAAAAAATCTTCTGCATACTCCAATCAATATCAGGATTAAATAACTCAAATCAAGGAAGTTCAATGACAATAGGATTTGTTGGACATCTAATGATGTTGAAAATAATTTGTGATACTTGATCTCCTAATATCACTTCGAACAGTTGGATTTCTTCAACAACATCTTCCAATATAAGGTTTTATTCATCAATGACTTCAACGGGTGTAGGATGGATTTTTTTTATAAGTAGTAGATAATGCTTGGTTACAAAATCTTTATCCATAAAGCATATTGAGGCTCTAGTATCTACAAGGACTTTAGCAGAAATTTCTTGTTTCAAAGTTCTTATATATACAAGAAGTATAAAACAAGATATTAGATCCGAAGATAAAAAGAGACTTTTTTTTGGTGCTTTAGATTTGGGGATGTCCAACCGCAAGGTTCCTACTATGGTTGGACATCTTTGTTTTCTGACCTTTCTAATTTAGATATTATACCTTGTGCCTTGAATTCTCTAGACTTAATTGAATAATTTGCTATCTTGTGATTGGATCTTTCATAATATAGGCAAAAATTCTCTTGCCAATGTCTAGTCTTTTTTGCTGGTATTAATAGCTTGAATTGAGTCGTATCAATCTACATAGGTTCAAGATATGTTAATGGCTTTTCTAATACTCTTGAAGATGTAGTAGTCGTATCTTGATAGGTATTATTAAAAATTAATCGTCTTTCTTGTCGTAGTTCAAATAGGTGATTGTCACAAGTAATAGCTTGAACTATGAGTTCCTCTAAGCTTTCAACTCTTGGCATCATGATCAATAAATTCTTTACATCATCTTTTAGGCCATAACAAAATTGAGTCATAAAAGCCTTATCATTCCAATCAAGATCACAAATAAGTTGTTGAAATTCTGTGGCATAAATTGCAGCTAAACATTATCCTTGTCATAGATTTTGAATCTTCTCTGCCACCTTCTCTTGATCACTATCTCCAAATACAGGAATAAATCTTTTCATAAAAGCTTCTAAATTGTATAGGATCCAAGAATTTTTTTCCAATAATGGCACAAACTATGATCGAGCACTTTTTGATAAAAGAGTGCCCACAAAAGCGACTTGAGTGAATCCATCTAGATAACAAGAAGGATATAGTCGTAAGTAAAGTCGCACTTCTTGTACAAATCCTTGAAAGTTGGATCTTGTTCCATCAAACTTATCAGGCATACTAGCTTTTGGCTCTTTTATGACAACCTTTGGAACTTCTACAGAAGTTGTGTGCATAGCTTGTCTACTACTTGCTTCTCTTAATTGAATAATCTCTTGTTGTAAGTTATAAATCTCTTGCTTAGTTTCTTTAGATACTTGCTCTATTTGCAATTCTTTTTTTGGATTGCAGAACAATGACATTTTTTCTCATATTGTATCTAATAGGGTTCAAAGATCTGCAAGTATTACCACTCTATTCTTTGTTTGTGAGGATGCACCTCCATTAACTTGATCTATTTCTGTCTTTAAAAAAAAAAAAATCAATAAGCCGTTAATATTTTCTATACTAAAAGGAATACTTTGAGACAATTAATTTAAAGGAGGATAATCTGCAACTTCTAAAATGTAGTGATATAACTTAAAAAAGGAGTAATCTACTCTTTCCAAAAAAAATCAACTACAACAAATAAGCATATCAATCTAGAGGGAGGTAGTCCGCACTCCTCTAAAATACAATAGTATCTTGAAGAGAGGTAATCCACTCTCTGTCAAGAGATCTAAGCTTTTATATGATTATGTAAGTCAGTCTTGTCAAACTGTTAGGGATGCAAGATAGCAGGTTAGCCAAGAACCAAGGAGAAGAATTCAGAATCAGAATAACTTCAAGAATAAAGAATTGGATAGA
This sequence comes from Physcomitrellopsis africana, assembly GCA_036785485.1. Classification (NCBI taxonomy): domain Eukaryota; kingdom Viridiplantae; phylum Streptophyta; class Bryopsida; order Funariales; family Funariaceae; genus Physcomitrellopsis; species Physcomitrellopsis africana. The sequence continues at coordinate 361,059 of JAWRVF010000275.1, forward strand.
CAAGAACAAGAACTAGATCTAAGATAAGAAACTGGATTAATATCAAGAACAACGCAACACTCTGGATTGTTCCAAGATTTGTATTGGCAAGACTGAGGTGCTCCTCAATCTTGCTTCTTATTTATATTATGAGGCCTTATGTCTTATTGGATCTTCTAAGAATATTTTAGAATATTTTAAAAGCCTGAGGGAGATTTTGGAAGACTGTAAAAAGTCTATGGGAGGTCTTGGAATGTTAAAGAAGATTCTAGAGGGTTCTAAGAATATTTTAGAATATTTTAGAATATTTTAGAAGTTTGAAGAAGATTTTGGAAGACTCTAAAAAATCTACAAGAGATCTTGGAAGGTTGAAGAGGATTCTAGAAGATTTTCAAAGACTAAAGAAGATTCTAAAAGATTCTAAAAGATTTTAAAAAGTTGTAGAAGGTTCTAGAAGATTATAAAAAAATTCTAATAGTGGCTTAAAGTATGTCCGTGATAATTACCAGATTCGATAAGTACTTCTTTCTCAAACCAATTAAGATTAGAACAACCACTAATTCCAATGTCTTCTAAGGATCCTACTTTAGGTGTTAGAAATCCTTTAGAAATACCTATGAATCTCTTGGTCCAACCAAGAAGTTTGCCTATCGTATTTCCAAAGGATTTACAAGCAGCACCTATGCCACACAACCTATCTATGTTTAAAAGAAGTAGGGATGATGATCCAACAATATACGTAGAGAGATTCATGAAACTTCTCACAACGTATTTTATAACCAATTATGGATATTATCTTATGTGGTTTTCAAGCACATTAAAGGATGGAGCTTATGAATGGTATAGGAACCATCTCCCTCAAACCTTTAAAAATTGGGACATGCTCATGAGAGCATTCTTAGAGAAGTTTAGATCAAAAGTAGGACAAAATAATGCCCTCATGGCCCTTTCTTCTTTGAGACAAGGAAAAAGAAAAGAAATTGCTGAATATATTTGGCGATTTGAACTAATAGTAATCGGGTTTATAAGAACCCCTCACAAAAGACACCTTCATCCACTTTTTTATTCAAGGATTCAATAATAAGGGTACAATTATAGAAATCTTCAAAAGAAGGCCAAAAAACTTAGAGGATGCTAAAAAGATAGCATGGGTGATTGAAGACATTGACAAACAATAAGAAATGATATGGAAGAAGGAAGATCATAGAATCCCAAGTTTTATACCAATATATGTTCAAAATATAGATAAGTCTCAAGAACACCCTTATGGAATTGTGAAAAATCAATTTCAATCTATAATATATTACTCTACACCTTTAGAGGTTAGACTACCACCTAGCCTCTCACAATTGATATATCCATAGTATAGGAATAGGTGGAAGGAAGAATTTTAAAAAGAAGTTCTTCAAAATCAAAGAGGATTTCAAATCAAACTGGCACAATAGATAAAGACCATGCAAGAGCAAATGGCCTTTTTAATTAAGGGACAAAATCCAAATCAGGCTCTATTTCCCCTAGAATCTGATAAGCACACTTCAAGGTTGTGGTGTACTCAATGTAATCAACCACAGCACACTAGTCAATTTTGTTCAAACTTACAAAATTATCAACATAATCTTAGTCGACAACAATCTTATATTACATCTCATAGGGACTAAGGAAATTCAAGGCTTAACATTCATCCAAAAAATCATGAGAATTCTAATCAGAGCTTTAAAAACTAATTATGACAATGGCAAGAGGTGCATCACCTTTGTAGTAAAAGGCATCTACTTGGTAACTATTGAATAGAAAACAAAATAATGTGTGGAAATTGTGGGAGAATCCATTCTTCGGAGGTATGTAGGCAAACCGATAAGGTAGTCTTCTTGAAGTTTTCAGAAGAGAATTATCATGAATAAGCCTAAGATCAATTGAAAGGGAAAAGAAATCCTAGTTCAAATAATATTTTAAAACCTCCAAATCTATTCCATGACTATAATAATAATTGTCAAAATCAACATCATTCTTTAGGTTTAAATACTAAGCAAGGATTCATCTCTCAAAATATTGGTCAATCTCAACATAACCAATAATATGATGGCCAAGATTCACAAAATGTGAGATATTTAGAAATACCAAATAAAGAATAAGACTTTCAATCTATTAGAGATCAACCTTTATCTTCTCAAACCAACTACATTTCACATGAAGAGGTTCTTGAGAGGACTAAAGAACTCCCTAATATATCAACTTTGGTAGTTATGACAAGGTCTTGATACATTAGTCCTCTCCCTCCTACTTCAATTAATAGTGAAAATAATTCAAAAGATTCTTTTCATTTTTCAAATTTAAATGAAGCCATAAAGAAGGCAATGGCTTATATAAGAGATTCTAAAGAAGTATCTCAAGTCCTTGAATCCAAATCAAGTAGATTACCAAGAAACTTGAAGGAAAATATCCAAATAGAGGAATTTCTTTATAAGGAAGAGTAAGAGAGACCTAGAGTTCTCAATTTTGAATTTAATTCTTCACGTCAATTTAAAAAATAGAATCAAGTTAGATCATATGATTTATAGGAGGATTTAAAGAAAATTAAGGCAGATATCATAATTACTCACTTATTGGAGGTTTCTCCTCTAGTAAAAAAGAGCTTTAAAATAAGCCTTTCTATTAAAAGATGGCAATGATCAAAAGCAAAAATCCCAGCTCATGTTAGAACAATTCAAGTAGCAGAAGAGGTGAAGGCAATTGAATTAGAGGTGTCTATAGTAGATATAATCATATTCTATACTATTGTGGATGGAGGTAGTAGTTTGAATATTATGTCAGTGAGAACTATAGAAAAATTAAGACTTAATATCATTGGTTCTTCCTCATTTGTGATTAATATGGCTAACCAAAATCAAGAAATATCTGTGGGATAAATTAGTGGTTGTAGGATGATGACGAGAGGTAAAAAATATTCTCACTTTTTATGTGATTCATATGCATTCTAGCAAAAATTCATATCTATTACTTCTAAGTAGACCTTGGTTAAGGGTAGCTAATGCAAAAATTGATTAGGGAGGTAAGAAGCTCCATATCATCTATGGACTACCAAAAAACCTGACTAAAATCCTAATTCAATCTCAAGGATTGTTTTTAGCTCAAACTTCATCTTATTCTTCAAAAGATGAGATTTTGAATTTCCAACTACATAAGGAGTTAAAAAAAAAAGGTTAGATTTGCTAATTTAGCTACAAGTCAGGGGATTCACTCAAGTATTATCAAATCAACTCTATTAAGATGTATGGGCCCTAGACTATATGATTGGGAGGATAATGGAGAATTCACTCAATAATTAAAAACACATCCTAATTCAAGTGGGAATGAGGTCATAAGTGTTAACTTTATAGATGGTTTTGCCTCTAAATGAAATTATAAAAAAAAGATTTTGCAATCCTAGTGGATGACATTAATTGTAAAGATGCCTTTTGAGTAAACTTTGATAGCACTCAAGTTCATATATTAGATGAATTAATTGAAGAAAGTGACCTTACTCCACTTTTATAATGTAAACAAACTTCTAACCATCTTATAGTTAGAAATGACCTTCGAATGAGCTTATTTCTCTATGTGTCTGTACCTTTAGTTCTAATTGAAAAATGGAGAATTGATTATATTAAAAAAATTCATTCCAATTTTACTAGTGGAATGAAGCACTTAGTAGTAGCAACCAAGTACCTTATCAAGTAGGCTGAGACAAAGGCAATAAAGACCAATAATACTAAGTAAGTAGCCAAGTTCCTTTATGAACAAATTATCACCAAATTTAGATGTCCAAAAATCCTAATTAGTGATAGGAGCAAGCATTTCTTAAATAAAGTGATAGAAGACTTGACCTCACGGTTTAAAATTGATTTTAGGAAGACTATCTCTTATTACCCTCAAACCAATGGATATATGGAGAGGGTGAATCAAACTTTGATAAATATCTTTAGAAAAACCATAACAATTTTTAAAAAGAATTGAAATATTAAGCTTCTTGCAGCTTTATAGGCTTATAGGACCATGTTTAAGGTGACCACTCAAGCTATTCTATTTTCCCTCATTTATGGCATAAAAGCCATCTTATCAATTGAATTTGAAATCCCTTCTCTTTGAATTGCCTTAACAAAAAGGTTGTCAACTAAACAATCTTTGATGGATAGATTGGAATGTCTAGAAAGTCTAGATGAGGCCAAAAGACGGAGTGCTCAATACACAAAGGCTATACAAAGAAAAAAAAAATTGTCTTTGACAAATGACACAAGATCAGAATTCTTAGAATTGGCATGTTGGTCCTTTTACAAGATGCTAGGAGATTAGATTTTCCAAGAAAGTTTGATGCTTTATGGTTGGACCCTTATTTAGTTAAAAAAATCTTTTCAAATAATTCAATTTGATTATAAATATTGAATAGAAAAGATTTTTCAACTAGAACTTTTAGAAATAGATGTAAAGAATATAGAGTATGATTTTTATTACACACCAAAAAAAAACACATCATCTTTATGTTTATTTTTATTCAAGGCCTAAAAAAAAACTAGAATCATCAAAACTTAATGAAGTCAATAGGATGAATATTGAAATTCAAAAGTAGCAACAGATTTATTTATTAGTCTTTTCTTCTTTCAAAATTTAGACTCTTTTATGATGCAATCAAGTATATTCCAAGTAAGTGAAGAAGGTATTTTAATTAGACACTCATATTTTTTGAATATAACAAAAAGAAAAAAAAATTAAAGTATTAGAATTTGTAACTTGTATTTGATAAACATCCAAAAGAAGTAGAAGTAATGGTCACAAGAGAGGTTGTTAATGGAACATCCCGGATTTGAATCCGCTTGAAAAAATGAGTTATCCCAATGAGCTAGTGTTAGTACAGGAAAAGACCAACCTTGACACCCAAAGGATATATAGGCCTTAGAGGGTTGATACTAAAATCCTCTCATATTCAAAAGAAATCTAAAAATATTATCTTTAAATTTCTATTTTTTATCTTTTAGCTCTGATTTCTTTCTCTATAATCATTAGTTCTTAGGTTAGATTTAATTTTCTTGGTTTAGTTCTACGGAATAAAATCTATTTTAGTTCCTTTAGATTAGTAGAAATTTACTCATTTTTATTTTAGATAGTTGTCAAAAACTTTTCTAGAAAAATCTTCTTTTTATTCAATAGCATTTTTGAAAAGACAGTTCTAGTTTCTTTTCCTTTGCAAGTCGTTCCAGATGGTTGCCATGTGTGAGTCATCAAATTGACTCACTAGTTGTTTTATGACAAAAAAATATATTTAAATATCAAAATTATAATTATTAGGTGAAGATATATTTAGAAGATGCTAAATAAAAGAGAATAGTATTAGTAGAGAAGAAATAGAGTTTTAATAGGTCTTGGAGGCAATTATCTTGTTGGTTTAGTATTTTTTCTTAAATATAAGAAATAATATTTAATTATGGAAACCAATGTCTATATTGGCCTTCTATCTATATGTAATATTTTTAATAAATATATAAATATTACTTAATAGGTAGAAGAAGCATGAAAAAAAAAAACCTCATGTCTTTTTAGTTATTTATGTAAAAAATAAGATTTTAGTTGATTTAAATTGATTTTATTATTATAAAAAATCTCTAAGATAGAATAAAATAGCCTCAAATTGATATTATCATCTTAGAACTATTATAGATATTTTTAAAATTTATTTAGAATTTATTTAGAGTTTTTTAGGATTTTTTAGAGCAATTTTGAAGATTTTGGTAAAAATAAGTTTTACCACTTTGGGAGCTATTATGAAGAAATGGAGCAAGATTTGAAGGCCATACATGGTCCCTAGGCTAATAGGATATTTTTGAGCACCATGATGAAGTCAAATTTCTAAAAATATTATTTCTACTAGTAAAAAATAGAAGGATTAGTAGCTAGTATAGTCCTTATAAGAAGGGAGGTGCACAAGTCCCATATGGGTTGTAGCACCTTGGATGTAGGTAGGAGGATAAGACTAAGGCCTTGTGGCCTCTCTAAGTGACCTACATACACTACTTGTGAGCCTTGGTGAGATTCGAACTCTTGATCTCTTAAGCATGTTATCCTTGAGGTAAAAATTACTCACTTAGCTTTTCAATTCTTTACCTTTTATCTTTGAACTATCATAATTTATTCATAGTAACTTGGATTTACATGTTTTTTTCATCATTAGAAAGATAAAAGAATTATCTATTTAAAAATATATTTTTTATTTTTTATTTTTTATTTTTATTTTTATTTTTTATTAGGTAAAAATCTAGTGAACAAACTATGACTAGTTTTTTAAGGTGTAATTGCTTAATTATACATATTTCACTTGTTTTGTATTTTTTTTTCTTTTATTCTTGCTTTTTGCTCTCTTCACTTTACACTACCAATTACAAGCAATTCTTAATTGAGGCCATCTTATAATTTGGAGTGAGGGATGAATTTTATTCTCACATAGCTCTTTAATGGAGATTGAATTTTATTATAATTATTATTAAAATAGTAGAGTAGAAAATCTTAGCAATCTAAATTGAAAGTCTAATTTTAATAAAAAATAGTAGCAAAGTGTGCAAGTTTTTGAATCAAAGTTCATGTTGCAGTCCAAAATCCAGTCCAATAAGATCCTTCTCCCTTCCTCAAAACTTATCAAGTAATACCTTGGATTTGATCAATTTGAATGACCTTTCAAATATTGAGAATAACAATTTGGTTACGGAGTTAAAACAAAAGAACCATTCCTCCTTGATAATTCTAATTCCAAATCAATTTGAAGAATCATAAGCAATAGTAAGTTTAAGAAGCTATAGCCTATCTCAAAGACTCTCTTTATAGGATATAAGCATTCTATTCCATCTCAAAATATTTTTATATAAAATTAAATTTTTTATGTTACAATGTCAGAGATCTAAATGATCCTTTAAAGATCTTTAAGCTTTATAGTTATATACAAAGCATATCACCTAAGTATAATATTCTTTTATTATAAGAATACGAATTATGTGGTACTAAAATCCAAAAATTAGGTAATACTCTTTGGACCATTGTAGGTTTTTTATACTTTAAAAGCATCACTAGATTATATAAATAACTCAAGTAGAGCATATATAGGAAGAATTTGTATTCTCATTGCCTTGACTTTTAAACATTTAGTGTGTAATGTAGATTCTTTTATAAACAATAGAGTCCTTTGATTAATCTTATAAGATATTTCTAAAGATTATATAAGAATTCTTAATATATATAATTTCAACAAAATATATGAGAGAAGTCAACTATGGCTTAATCTTGTGGACAACTTACCATTGAATACTTCATTTATATTATGAAAAGAATAGAACATGGTAGAAAAAACAAGAAACAAAACTTCATTTCTGGAAAGCTATTACCTTTAGATGAATTTTTTTTTTGGAACCTTTTAAAACCTTGACTTCACTTAAAAGTCTCTTTTAAGCATGGAAGATCTTTAAACTATTTTTAGAACAATAATAGAGATGGTATTTGTATTCTTGCAAGGTTAGATAGATTTTATGTTAGTACTTCCTCTTTCTAAGAAAATCAAATATAAGATTATAGAATTAGAAGAAATTGTGCCTATTTGACCATCTTTTTGTGAAATTCTTCTTTTAATTATACAAAAATAAGCCAAAACAATCAACATATAAGTTGAACATTTATTTCTTTAATAATCTTAGAATTCTTCAATATATCCAAGAAATATGGTCCAATCACCAATACTAAGGATCTTTTATTTATAGAATGAGAATTTTTATTTGATTTTATAAGTTCTTTTATAAAAAAAAAATATTTCTATGTACAAAAAGATACACAAATTTTTAAGGTTTCTTCAATAAGCCCATATCAATGTACAAGCAAATTATAGGATACAAGCTTGTAAGCATATATTAAGAAGAATCAATATCTCATAATCCAACATAAAGACTAGGAGCTAGAAGGTCAAAAAATTAGATTTAAAATTTGTTGGGGGTAGTTTAGAGATAGCAATTCAAAAGAGTTTTTTTATACAATCAAAAGTAGACATCTCAAATTGATTATTATTGAAGTAATAAATTATTAAGATATGATTCAAAAAAACCTTCAAGATTTATAAAATATTTGTTTTAATTTCTACTCCATCATATATAAAAAATCCTATTTTGTAGAACAAATATTTCAATATGGATCAATAGATTCTTTACTAAATGTTTTTCTATTGAAAGAAGAATAAAATAAGGATGTCTACTTATTCCATATATTTTTATCATTGTTAGAAAAATATTAAACTTTACAATTCAAGATGCAATTAAAGATCAAAGATTGTAAGGTATCAACATTTTTTAGAATAATGGCCAACAAGTGTTTAAAAAATATACTGATGATTCAATGATTATTATTGAAAAATAAATAAAAAACTATTCAAATTCTTATAAATATTATAATATAATATAATTTAGCCTCTGATCTTAAAATCAATTGATTTAAGTATGCAACTTATTAGCAATATAACAATATTCCTTGACCTTCTTGAATAAATAACTTTGGATGGACTTGGGCTACCTTCCATACTATTAGCAAGCTTTTAAGTATACTATTTAGATTCTTTTTTAAAATAAAAGATAATAATCAATTATTAATAGAAAGAATATTAAAAATACTAGACTATTGGTATCCTTGCAAATTAAATATAAAAAATAGATTTATCATTGTGAATACTATTTTTTTATCATATTTATATTCTTTTCTTATAATATGGAGTAGATTTTTAAAGACTTTATAGAAATTAAAATTCCTAGTAAAGAATTTTTTGTAGAGAAAAACATCTTCACTAATAAGATCAAAGGTTGTATGATTCACATATTATAAAAATTGGAAACTTGGAGGTCTTGGCTTAATTGATCCAAAAAGAACTACCAAAAAGAGCCACCAAAATTCTTCTCACAAAATGGATTATTAGAGCTTTACAACTTGAAGAAATAAATATTTAATGATTTATTAAATGTAAGATAATGAATGATATTTCAAAAGACACAAATAAATGGTATTTAGATTATGCTTGGATCCTTATTCTAAAGTACAAATGATTTATAAGAATCAATGTTTGAAATAAGATTGGCAAATTTTGGTTTCATATGAATCCAAATTTTAGGCTCAAGTCTCCATCTTCTATCTATGAAATTTAGAATATGTTCTTATGATATGATCCAAAATATTATCTTATTAATGATATCATTAAATCTTAAAAAGTTATATTTTCTTATTTAAATAGACTCTAAAGAGTTAAATATCAATTCACAATCCCTATATATCCTATGTCTTGTGAAAAAGTACTATGTCAAGGACACAAGAATACTGAGCAAGAAACATGAACCAGAGAAAAGGTTTCAAGAAGAAAGCAACAAGAGCTTAAATTAACCACATGAATATATAAACAACATTAAGAAAGGTGAACTAGAACTCCAAGAGATGTACTGCTAAGATTGAAGAACTTTTTAGCCTTGATTCTTATATATATATATCCTTGTCTAGCATACTTCTTGAGTGGCTTCCATCAAACTAAGAAGCTTCTCAAGGAGCTTCGACCAACTAGGAAGTTTTTACAGCTCTTTCTATCAAATTGGAAACTTCTCAAGCTCCTTCTACTAACTATAAAGCTTTTCAAGCTACTTTCATTAACTAAGAAGCTTTTCAATTGACTTTCACTAATCCAAGAACCTCTAGAATATTTTAGAAGGTTTTGTGAATCTCTAAAGTGTATGTGTCAATGATACGAGAATATAAAGCAAGAAACTTGAATCAAAACAAGATTTCAAGAAGAAACCAACAAGAATTTAAATTAATCACATGAGTATATGAACAACATCAAGAAAGATGAGTTAGAACTCTAAAAAATGAATTATTGAGATTGAAGAATTCTTTAGCCTTGACTCCTATATATACTACTATCTAGGATACTTTTTAAGCTCCTTTTATCAAACTAAGAAGCTTCTTGAGCAGCTTCTACCAATTAGAAAGCTTCTTAAGCTTTTTCTATCAATTATGAAGCTTTGTAAGCTACTTTCATCAATTAAAAAGCTTCTTAATTAACTTTTATTAATTTAAAAAGCTCTGAAATATTCTAAAAGGTTCTATAAACTTCCAAAGTATATATTCCTAACATCACCCCCTTCTCTAGCAATAAGTTCCAAGAGGAGCTTATATCTTCAAAAATCTTTCTATATATGTAAAAAATCAAGGATATGCTCCACTATTGAAGCTATATATTTTATTCTTCATTCTTAGGCAATTTGTCCTACTGATCTTCAAAGAAATTGCCTATAGCCGTGAGCTAGTACCTTCATTATTGAAACATCCCATCCAAGGATTTAATCTTCACTACGGCCTTCAAAACATCCTCTAAGATCTTAGGCTTAAAAAGATTCATCTTTCCAAGCTCAAGCAATATTATTAAAGCTCGAGCATTGGAATGAAGACTTGTATGGTTATATGTTGCTCTTAATGGCTCCAACCATGGTCGTACTTGGGATTGAAATGTATTATCTTTACTTTGCTAAATTGAAGGCTGTGAAAAGTACATTGATTTGTTCAAAGCTTAAGTAGCAAATATATCTTTTGAATCTTATTTTGCCAAATCTCTCAATATTTGAAAATTGAACATGGTGACTAACAAATGATTACATATTGATGAAGGTTTTAGTTTCACTCTCTCCCTCTTATGAATATTCCTTGGATTCAATCTTCACCAAGAAATTATCATCAAACACGTTTGAATTTGTGGAGATAGAGTTGATGAAATTCTTGTATCTTTTGAGGTGTATTAACAAGTTTTTTGGCTAGTTCCCATATGTGCTCATTGATATTATAGCTGTACCAATAAACAAGATATTCCAATTTCTTCCACTTTTGCTATGAATCCAATATCTTTTTTACCTTGTATTTTTTATGATTTTTCATTTGAATACTAGGTGGTGATTGTTATACTCTTTCCAAAATATATGGCTTTCTATATGGTTCCAAAACAAAGACATAAAAAATTGGATATATTAGCATAGAAGATGGTAGTTCCAAGCAATATACCATTGGATTAATTTGCTTCTAGATGGAAAATGGTTCTAAGCTCCAATAGTCCAACTTATCATATGGTTGCTTGGTTTTGATATTTTGTCAAAGAAGCCATATTTTATCTCTAATATAAAAAGAAAATGATTGATTCCTAAATTTATCTATAAATACCTTATAAGCATCTTAAATTGCTTGTAATTAAAGCTTCAAAGTTGTTTGGTATTGCGATAGATGCTTTATAAACCTTTCAGCTGTTGAATTATTATTCTTTGATATATTCTATAAATCAAGCTTCAAATGATATCCATAGTTGGAGTAAAATAGTGTTTGCTGAGTTGAAGCATGAACAATATTATTATATACAAATTCCCCTAATAGTAGATACAAAATTCAATTTTCTTATTGATAGTTGATGTTGTGTCATAAATACTATTTTAAAATTTGATTAATTTATTTTATTTGGCCATCAATTTGAAGATGAAAAATAAAAGAATATTTAATATTTATTTTTAATATTTTAAAAAGATATCTTTAAAATATAGATATGAATTAAAATCCTCAATTAGATATGATATCATCCAATAGGCCATGATATCAATATATATTATCAAAAAAGAGCCTTGCCATTTCTTCACTAAATATAATCTTTTTGCAAAGAATGAAATGAGCCATCTTTGTGAGTCAATTAACCACTATAAAAATATTATCTAATGAATTAGATTGCAGTAGATCTATGATAAAATCTATTGAGATAGAAGACCATGGCTGTTTTGAAACAAACAAGGACTATAAGAGTCGATAAGAATGATGTCAAGGATTCTTGGACCTTAAACAAATGTCATAAGAAAGCACAAAGTTCTTCATAGCCTTCTACATTTAAGGCTATAAAAAAACTCAAGAAATGAATTCCAATGTCTTATTAAATCCAAAGTGATGCATAGTTGAAAAATCATGGCGAGATTGAAAAACGCGTAGTCATGTTGGTCTTTCTAGGATATATAAATATTCTTTAAAGTATAGAAGGTCTTTCTCAAGTTTAAACTTATCAGTACTTTTATTGAGGCGATGCTTGATATCAAGGGCCAAAGCATCATTAATGGTTGTAGCATGTACTTCATCAAGGAAACTAGAATTAATACATACTGATGTAATAGTGGTGTAAAGGCAAAATTACTCCGGCTTCAACAAAGTTGCATATTATTGATGAAATATTATTTTTCCTATCTTTGATAGAAGATATGATTTCGTTGATATAGCATCAAATAACCTTTGTTGCTTCCTAGATTAATAAATGATGATAAAGTTAAATTGAAATAATGACATATTCTATCAAGATTAGTGGCGATTAAAAACTTGAGCCGATATAAAATATTCCAAGTTCTTGTGATTTGTGTATATAATCACAAGATGCATTACTCTTTCAAAAAAATAATACCATTCTTGAAAAGAATGCACAATAGCAAGAAGTTCTTTATTGTCGATTTCATAATTAATTTGGCAATTAAAAAAATTTTGAAAATAAAATATAATAGGATGGAGTTTATAGTCTATATCCATTTATAAAAGTACAACCCCTAGTACAAAATTTGAAGCATCAGTTTCCATATAGAATGCTTCTGTAAAGTTTGGATACACCAAGATTGAAATTATGGTAAATGGTGTCTTAAGATCTTGGAATGCCTTCTTTACTTAAAACTCCTATTCCAACTTATCTTTGCATGTCAATTGAATAAGAGAGGAAACAATTTAAGAATATTTTTTGATGAAGATGTGATAAAAGTTAGCAAATTCAAGAAAACATTGTATATCTTTCACAGTCTTTGAAATAGCCTATTATAAAACTACCTCCACCTTCTTAGGATCCATTATCAAATCCTCAATAAATATAATATATTCCAAAAATTCCATCTTTGATTAATGAAATATATTATTTTTTAGCTTTGCATATAAACTTGCATTTTGTAGCTTTTATAATACCAACTTGACATGTTCCTTGTATTCCTCCAAATTTTTTGAATAAATCAAGATGTCATCAAGATAAATCACCACAAACTTACATAGGTATTCTCAAAAGATGTCATTTATTAAATGCTAAAAGATAGCAGGTGCATTTGTTAGTCCAAAGGATATAACATTGTATTTAAAATGTCTATACCTTGTCCAAAATGTGGTCTTCTATTCCTCTCCTTTTTTGATCTATACCAAGTTGTATGCTCCACAAAGATCTATTTTAATTTAGATCTTGGCTTGGCGGAGTTGTTCCAAAAGTCTTAAAATTAATGGTAGTTGATAATAATTTTTTATTGTTATCTTATTGAATTTCTGATAATCAATGCACATGCGCAAGGAACCATCTTTCTTCTTCACAAAGAATATAGTTGCATCTATTGAAAACTTTAAATGCTTGATGAAGTTTTTTATAAGATTTTTATTAATATAATCTTTTAATGCCAAAAGCTTGTTTTGAAAAAGATTATAAATTAGGCCAAAAAATGATTGCATTCTTCTCTAAAGATTTGCAGCACAATCATATGGTCCGTTGTCATATGTCGTGAAGTCTTGCTTGAAAATGCTCCAAGCACCGGGATGTAGAAGATAAAAAGAAATAATAATAATTAGTCCTAACACCACTAGTCAAATTCTAAACAAATCTTAATCAAATCCTAAATAATCTTAATCAGCCCTAATCAAATCCTAATTAAATCCTAATCAAATCTTAAACAAATTTTAAATAATCTTGGTCAAATCCTAACTAAATCCTATCCAGATTCTAAACAAATCCTAAATAATCCTAATCAAATCTTAATTAAATCTTAGTCAACCTTGGTCAAATTTTAACTAAATTCTAATCAATCTTAGTCAAATACTAACTAAATTCTAACCAAATTCTAAACAAATCTTAAACAATTCTAGTCACATCCTAATTAAATCTTAATCAATTTTAATCAAATCCTAACTAAATTATAATCAATCTTGGTCAAATCCTAACTAACTCCTAACCAAATCTTAAACAAATTTCAAATAATCCTAGTCAAATTCTAACTAAATCTTAGTCAACCTTGATAAAAATATAACTAAATCCTAACCAAATCTTAAATAAATCTTAAACATCCCTAGTCAAATCTTAATTAAATCCTATTCAATCCTAGTCAAATTCTAACTAAATTCTAGTCAACTTTGATAAAATCCTAACTAAACCTTAGTCAAATTTTAATTAAAACCTAGTCAACCTTGATCAAATCTTAATTAAATTCTAATCAATCTTGATCAAATCCTAACTAAATCCTAACCAAAGTCTAAACAAATCCTATAACATCCTAATAAAATCCTAATTAAATCCTAGTCAATTCTAAATAATCTTAGTCAAATTCTAATAAAATCCTAGTTAACTTTGATCAAATCCTAATTAAATCTTAATCAATCCTAATTAAATCTTAATCAATCCTAACTAAATCTTAATCAATTCTAATTAAATCTTAACTAATCCTAATTAAATCTTAATTAATCCTAAATAAATCTTAATCAATCTTAATTAAATCTTAATCAATCCTAACTAAATCTTGATCAATTCTAACTAAATTTTAATCAATCCTAACTAAATCTTAATTAATCTTAACTAAATCCTAATCAATCCTAATCAAATCCTAATTAAATCTTAACCAAATTCTAAACAAATCCTAAACAAAATCTAAATAACACTAATCAAATCCTAACTAAATTCTAGTCAATCCTCGTAAAATTCTAATTAAATCCTAATCAAATCATAAATAAATCCTAATTAATTCTAATAAAATCTTAAATAAATCCTAACTAAATCTTAAAAAATCCTACCCAAATCCTAACAAATCCTACAGCAGATTTTAACTACAATGGCTAATGATCTAACTATTAATCTTAGTCCAAATTTCACATACCTTTGAAAAATCTAGTTGACAATACACATAAGAAATTTGAAAGAGATCTAAGATACCTACCAAAAGTTATGATTAAACTTATACCCAGGTGTTGGCCGCCCTCCTTCTTTAATCCTACTGTCAATTTTTCAGTATAAATAACTTCTATTTACACTATTCAATCACTTTTAAAATACATAAATATATAGCAAATCTTGTCTACTATCTATTTAAAAAATTATTACTTCAATCCAACCAACAGATTGCTAAATATCTAGTAAATCCTTACTGACCCTCAAATCTCAACTTCCGAGACCTTAGCACACTTGAACTCCAATACCTCCTAATTGAATTATTTGATCTAGTTCAAACTACCTCCGACATGCATCAAAATTTCTTCAATATACTAATATGTGACATTTTCTACCTTGAT
This sequence comes from Physcomitrellopsis africana, assembly GCA_036785485.1. Lineage (NCBI taxonomy): Eukaryota > Viridiplantae > Streptophyta > Bryopsida > Funariales > Funariaceae > Physcomitrellopsis > Physcomitrellopsis africana. The sequence continues at coordinate 376,434 of JAWRVF010000275.1, forward strand.
CTAATTTGTGATCCTTAATTTGTTCTTCATCTTCTCTTTCAATACCTGTCAATAGATTTTGTTCTTCATCAAAATGTATACATACTCTTCTTTGTCTAAATAACTTGACTTGTTTGTTTGCTATAGATATCTTTAATTTTATTCCATTGAGCTCTCATAAAGAGTATATTCTATTGTCATAGACCTTTATTATAATATATGGTCCAAACCAATGCTTAATTTTTTTTTGTAATGTAGTATATTGATTATCCAAACTATTGTCATAGACTAGTATTCAATTACCTTCTTCTATTTTTTTAGGCCGTAATCAATGCATTTTATCAAATCTTTTATTATTCTTTTCCCTTGCTTCTTTCAATCTTCCAATTGCTATTTTAATATCCTCAATTCTTCTTTCTAATTATTGAATCCGTAATGCTAAAAGATCCTCTCTATTAAGATCATCCTTCCAAGGCAATATTCTCCATGTAGGCACTATTTCTTCTATTGGCATAATTGGCTTTTGTTCATACATTAATTCAGAAGGCATATAACTAGTTACTGTACTATAAGTTGTATGATCTGTCCATAATTCAAATGGTATTAGCCTTAGCCACTAATGTACTTTGCCATTGCATGCTTTTATTAATGCCTTAATAATAGGTGAATGTCCATGCTCACTCTTCTCTTTACCTTTTGGATTATATACTATTGTCAAAGAAAGTTTAATCTCCATTCTACCAAAGAGTTCTCTTGCTTCTTTTGCATCCAATTCACCTTTATTTATAATGATTTTTCCAATACAACTATTGCAACAAACAATGTCTTCCTAGAAGAATCGACATACACTTTCAGAACTCTTTGTTCTTAATGCTCATCCTTCAACCATATTTGATAAATTTTCACATGCAAGTACCAAATATTCCATTTGTTCAAGTCCCATAGGTATTACCACTAAATCTATTATCCACTTATAATGTAATGTTAGATGATAACTTAGATGTAATTCATCTCAATGTCAAATATTAGAATAAATTTGACAAGTCTCACATGATCCTATAAAATCTACCACATCTTTGTATATACCTTTCTACTAATACCTTTCTTTTATTTTAGTAAAAGTTTCCCAAATTCCTCTATATCCTACCTACAAACTCTCATGGAATTCTTTAATAATCTTTTGTTGAGCTTCTAAACCACATATCATCCATTGTGGTATTTCTCTTCTTCTCTTTGGATACTTCCATAAATATCTATCATGTAAAAAATATCCATAGGCTTTTTTACAAATTTTCTTAAATATTTCATTTGTCCAATCTTCTTGTTGCTTTAATGTATTTAGATACTCCTCAACATCTTTCCATTCATCTTCATATAAATCTCTTGAAAAGAATTCTAGTGGTATATTTAAACATACACCTTCTTCTCTTGATAATGCATTAGTATAAAATTTTGTGCCCACATCTTCTTCTAAATCAATCATATCTTCTTCATCATAATACCTTGCCCTCGATAATATATCTGCAATTGAATTATCTTTTTCTAAAATGTGCTCAAACTCTGGATTCATAGATTTAATATATACTATCTATCTTAACATAGTAATATCAAGAGTCGAATAACTTATGATTATGCCCAATAAAGGTAGACAATCTATTTCTATAACTATTGAAGCTCCTATCAAATATTCCTTTTCATTTTTCATAGCTATTACTACATCCCTTAACTTTCTTTTAATTTTAGTATATGCCCTTTGTCTAATATTTAAAATCTTTGCTCCAAATCTTACTACATATCTATTCTCTTGTTCATCATTTTGTCCAACTGTCCAACCTATTCTAATTGGACTTGCATCAACTGTCAATATCATTGGCCTTCCATATTCATAATCCACTTTCTTCAAAGTTGGAGGTAAAGAAAGAAGTTCCTTCAATTTTTCCATAGATCCTTTTTATTTTTTTTTTATTAAAATTTTAGATTCTTTCTTAGCAACTCATATAATGGATTTGCTACATGTGCAAAATGAGGTATCCATGTATGATAGAAAATATATGCTCCTAAAAATCTTCTGACTTTTGTTGTATTTGCACATTCTTTCATCTTTTTAATAATATCTATTTTTTCAATACTTAGCTTATGTCTATAAGAACCACACATGTATTCAACAATAAGTATCTTATTTATCTCAAATATAGATTTAGTGTCTAATAAGATCAAATGTACCTCTTCCAACTGAGATAAAATCTTTTTACAATCAATAATATGATTTGCAACAAATCTTCTACAACCCTTTTCATCCAATGTTTTATCTTTTTTCTCTTCTATACATCCTTTAATTAGAACATCATCTACAAATGGCATAATTTTTTTTAGTATAAAGTCTCTCAATACTTTGTTCATTGCATTCATCATATGAGCTACTAAATTAGTAGCATCTTGAGGCAATGTACACATCCTTACTAAACCCAATGGAGTCTTCATAGTAGTTAAATCTCTATTTTGTAATGCCAATTGGAATTGATCATATCTTGAGTAAAGATCTCCTATTGAATAGATTTTCTTTCTAAAAAATACTTTTGCAAATTCATCCACAATTGGACTTGAATCCATATTTCTAATAGTCACTTTATTTATAGGTTGTATATCTTATATAAACCTCATTGTTTCATTTTTCTTTTGTATTTTAAACCATTGATTAAAATAAGATGCAATAAATGGTTTTAAAATCTCTATTTTAATCTTTTTATTGAATAAATTTACTAATTTAGATAAATATATTTTTGATACTTGAATTGGTCTCAAATTCTATAGTTCATGAGGAATAGTAAAAACAACCATAGGTGCTACAATACTTGGATCAACACATCCAATTTCATGTATTTCAAATGCCAAAGCCTTTCCATGTTGTGAAAATATTTTTCTAAAATATTCTTCTTCACATTTTGTCAAAAATCCATCACATCCAACCTTTAATCCATTTAATGTGACATTTGTAAATTCATGCCCTATCTTTCTAGGATCCCTTAAATTTGGTTGTGTAGATGCTCCCTTCACCCTTTCTTCACAATCCAATGGTAATGGCAAAGCCACTGGTAACTTTTTTTTCCACAGATTTATACTTAGTCTCAACATGTACCTCTTGGTGACTTAAGATTTCTATAAGTTTTTGAATTTCATCATAATATTTTTTTGAACATACATTAATAACTCTATTCTCTCCTTGTAATCCATATTACAACAAATAATTTAATTCTTCCATAATATCTGTAAATCCAACTTCTTCAAATGCTCCTGAAATAAATTTGTCTTCAATTAATTCTCCATTTTTTTTAAAGATTTTTTCCATATTTTTAATATAATATTTGTCTATTCTTTTCATCTTATCAATAGTCTTATAAGATAATACACAATCTTGTCTCAATCCAATAAGTTCAATAGATAATATCTTCTCTTTCAAACTAAGTGGGAGCATTTCTTTTTCTAATCCATTGCAATCCCGCTTTACAATGGTACGTGGTAAAACCCTCTAGGTCTTCAAAATTCTCATTTGATAATGGCTTCTCTCTCAACTTATCACAATTTCTTTCATGATTGGTACAAACAATCAAAAATTGAATTGCTCTCATTCCATCTTGGCTTCTTATTCTTGCATAGGCTGAATCATCATTCATTATTTTTGTCTCCATTTGTAAGGTGGTAATATATGGTTGTTCCAATATAATAGGATATGTAGACATCTCTTATACAAAGAAATATTATTCATGCATAACATCTCCTATTATTACCTTGATATTTGGACAAGCTCCATATAAATCTCCCTTTGAATTATTTGCTAATCTTATCATCCATCCATGTTCAATATCAATAGGCCATTTTTTCTTTTTATATAGCTCTTTTGATATCTAATTGATCTCAAAACCATGATCAATTAATGCCACAATTGATTCTCCCAATTTTACTAAAGTTTTTGTAATAGCCCTTGTCCAATGATTTTGGGAATAATAACTAGATGGTTGAATTCCATTTCTTTCCTTTGTAAGTCCAACTTATGAAATATCTCCTAAAACTTGTATTTCATCCTCTTCATCTACATTGGTTTTTATTGCCTTTATTCCTTGTATATTTGGTGTCATAATATCTACTATAGATTGTTATTTTTTCATTATTATATCAATAATAACTTCATGAAATTCACGCTTTGCAATTCCCAAAATTTCACCAATTATAAATTCGACCTTCTCTCCTAAAATCCATTCTTCTAATATCTTCTTCAAATCTGTAGGTGCTTCAATATCTGATTATAATTTGTAGATAAGAGTCTTTTTTTTTTCTTTTAGAATTTCCTTCTTCTTTATAGAAACATTCTCTACTTCTTCCTCATGCATAGGATTTTTTTATTGCCTTGTTTTATCTCCTCTTGTGGTCTTTTTTTATGGTCCTTCATTATTTTCATTTCTTCTTTATTTTTCTTCTATTAATGCTTCATATTGATTCCTTGCAATATGAGCATCCTTTAATAATCCATCTACTGGATCATTCCATCCAATAATTTATCAAACATTATTACCAACACATTTTAAATTATTTACAATAAATTTTTTTTTTTCAAGATAATTCATTGCACTTGTCTACAAAGAGTAAGATTCTCCTAGAAGTTCAAGATTTATACTTAAACATTTGCTTTGATTTGCTTCTGTCCAATATGTTGATGCTTCCTTACTTGAGATTGTATATACTTTAAAAGCATCTCTCCTAAATACCTTCATTCCTCCTTTATCAAAATTTGTTTCCAATTTTTCTCCACTTTCTTTCAAGTATATCATACCACCTTTAAAAAAAAATAACTCCTTTGCGTAGCACCTTTGTAAAATCTTCACACTCCCTTCTTGAATGTTCCATGCTATCACACCACATGCACCTATATACTATACCTTCCATTGGTCTCAAAATTTGTCTTGTTGATATCCTTGATGATTGATCCTTCTCTTCAAGTTTTGTAAATTTTATTTGTAAATCTTTCATCTTACATATGATCTCATCCATATGCATTTTTTTTTCTTTAATATAAATATTGAAGGTTGAGTCATAGATGTAGGATGGTTGGTAAGCAATTTTATCTTAGATGCTTGCAATAATCTTTGAATATCCATCCTATTCTTTCTTCTTTCTCTTTTTGTAAGGAATCCTATTGCCTCTTCCACTTCTTTCCAATTTGATGTCAATCCTTCTTCTTCTTCTTTATCTTCAAGCAATACTTCCAATTTTTCCTACAACTCTCCATCAGCCGCTTAAAAAAAAAGTTCTACTTTACTTGGATCCAACAATTGCCTCTCCTTCTTTGATAAATGAGAACATTGTCTTTCAAATTCTCTTAATAATTCTACTGCTTGAAGATCCTTCTTAGGCCTTTCAATCCATTCAAAAAATAACTTCTTTGTAATCCGATCATTGTCTTCTAAAAAATATTTATCCTTCAATGTTTGAAAAAATTTCTCCCATGAACCTCTAGCATGTCCTATAATAGACTTCACATGATTCCTTATTTTTGGTGTAGTAGCCAATTCGTATAATTGAACCATCTCTTTTTTGGAAACATGCTTCAATTCTATTTTTCTCATACAATATCTTAAATATCTTGTAATATCCTTCCCTTCAAATTGATCAAATTTGTCCACAACCGCCTGTAATGCTTTATTTGTCATACCTTCTTTGCGATCTTTAACCTATTTCTCTTGTATAAATAAAGTAAATGCTTCAAATATGCTTGCAGAGTTAGGATCAAAATACATATCTTGTCCTCAACTAGTACTTCCACGTGTAGCTCCACTTGAAATACCACCCAAAGCTCCTCCTTCTATTTTCTTGTCTTCCTTCTTCATAATTTAAATAGATCAAAAAAATCCAATTACCTTCCACCTCAAGCTTTTCATGTCAGATTCACCAAATATGTCGTATGTTGTAAAATCTTGCTTGAAAATGCTTTGGGCACGTGATTGTAGAAGATAAAAGGAAATAACAATAACTAGTCCTAACACCTCTAATCAAACTCTAATTAAATCGTAGTCAATCTTAATCAAATACTAATTAAATCCTAATCAATTCTTATCAAATCCAACTAAATCCTAATCAAATTTTAAACAAATCTTAAACAATCCTAGTCAAATCCTAATTAAATCCTAGTCAATCCTAGTCAAATCACAATTAAATCCTGATCAAATCCTAAACAAATTTTAAAGAACCTTTATCAAATCCTAATTAAATCCTAGTCAATCTTGATTAAATTCTAACAAATCCTAGTCAAACCTTAACTAATCCTACTTAAATCTTAACTAAATTCTAATCAATCTTGATAAAATCTTAATTAAATTTTAAATAAATTATAAATAATTTTAATTAAATCTTAATTAAATTCTAATCAATCCTGATCAAATCCTAACAAATCCTAGTCAAATCCTAACTAATCCTAGTCAAATCCTAAATAAATCATGATCAAACCTTAACTAGCTGTAGTCAAATTTTAATTAAATCCTATTCAATCTTGGTCAAATCCTAATTAATCGTAGTCAAATCCTAATTAAATCCTAGTCAATCCTAGTCAAATTTTAATCAAATCTTAATCAAATCCTAAACAATCATAATCACTCTAACCAAACTCTAAGTAAACCTTAACAAATCCTATCCAAATCCTAACAAATTCTATAGTAGATTTAAAATACAATAGCTAATGATCTAACAATGGATCTTAGTCCAAATTTCATAGACCTTTTAACAAACTAATTGACAACACACATAAGAAATTTAAAAGAGATTTAAGATATCTACCAAAAGTTATGATTAAACTTATACTCAGGTATCGGCCTCCCTCCTTCTCCAATCCTAATGTCAATTTTTTAGCACAAATTACTTCTATTTGTACTATTCAATCACTTTCAAAATATATATACATATAAAAAATCTTATCTATTATCTATTTAAAAAATTATCACCTCAATCCAATTAACAGATTGTTAAATATCTAGCAATCCCTCACAGACCTTCAAACCTCAACTTTTGAGACCTTAGCATACTTGAATTCTAATACCTCCTAATTGAATTATTTGATCTAGTTCAAACTCATAGTATACATTGATCACATTTATAATCACAAATTCTCAAAATTTTACTTATAGATCTATAATTAAATTCCAAGAAAGCTCAAAAATGTAAATCTCTCTTTACTTCACAAGATCCCAAGTCATTAAATACAACCATGATTTTGTAAAGCTTTTACAAAGCCAATTTTTCTTAAAATCACTCAAAGTCAACTCTCACACATACCCTTTTAAGTCTAGTCTCTAATTTCACTCTTTGATTTGCTAAAGTCCCCTCGACCCGCTGTCGGATAGAGAGAATTCGCCTTTGAAAAACCCCGGATTCCTAGCTGCTACTAGAACTAGCAGGGAACATGAGAGGAAGCCGTGCAAGTATCTTCTATACTTGCACAATATTTGTTCAAGCTTTCAAATTATACTTGTATTATACTTATACAAGTCTTGTACAAATATAAAATATAAACTCTTGAATAATACTTGTATAATATTTGTATAATCCTTGATATAATACTTATACAAATACTTATATAAATATTATGTATAATACTTGTAAAATACTTGATATAAATACTTGATATAAATACTTGATATAAATACAAGTATATATACTTGTATAAAAGGTATAAGCAAAGTATGTATGTATTCAAGAATACCTCAAAATACAACCGCATATGAGGAATACAAGTTATACAACAAGCTGAAACTAAATAAATCACTATAACTTCATCCAAAGGTCTAATCAAGCGTGCTTACAGCCTATGGAAAGCCAATAATCCATTGTAAAACATATCAAAATTTCACAAATAGATGACTTACCGTTTAAAAGTTATGGCTAAAAGAAGTAGGCACTAAAATTTCCAAGTAAATGCAAAGGCATCAAAGCTCCTCTTCACTTCAGCCTTTGTTGTGATCACTTACCTTCTCCAAATTGGACATGCAATAGCTTTTTAGAAAGCTCACTCCATCATCTAACTTGTTCTAAAATTTTGCATGCATGCCTCTCAAACTCCAGATTTTATAGCTAGTTGATTCTACTCTTTAAACCCTAGCAACAATTTGCCCTCTTTGACACTTCACGGCTCATAAAACTATCATCAAAGCTCCAAATGTATTGATTTTTGTTTTTTTGAAAAGCTTACACAAGAAACTATAAGCACCTAAATTATCAAAAAGATTGAAGAGACTATCCAACTTGGATGGTTGAACAAAGTCTCTGCCCCTCTTCATCAGGTGGCAGCAAACCCTTTCCCACTCTCAAGCTTACAACTTTTGCTCTCCAACTCCAAATGCTACAAGAGATGTCTTGATAGAAAGCTAGCACAATTTTCTACACTCTCTATGAATTTCACTAAGAAAGAGTCGAAATCAAACTTGCAGTAGCAGCTCGAAGTTTCTGCCTCTCTTCATCACGTGGCAGCAAATCCTACTCTACTAAAACATGCATAATTTTTTGCTCACAATTCCAAAACAAGCAAGTGAGTAGGTTCTAGAATCCTCACAACTTGAAGAACACACCTACCAATTTTCAGCACAATTGCTTCTATCTCCTCGGAGCTATCTCTCTCCAAAGTTCACCATTCAAAACTGCCCCTAACCCTCGGTCTAGTAAGAGGAGTATATCTCCCTTTCTTTCCATATTAGACTATGAGATGCTCACATGGGCAGCCAAATCCTATTGGATGGGCCTTATTCACCCCATGCTCTTCTTTCTTACCCCTCACAAGGTCCATTCTACCTCAAAAGTCAACAAGAAAGGTAAAACAACCTTTACTTTTCTTCTAATTACAAAATAGTCTATTCTAGGATATAAATAAGGTAGGAACAAAACAAATAGCCATCTTAATTCACTAACTAAGTGGCTATAATAAATCCTCTCCTTATAATATCTTCTAAAATAATCTCTAGCACTCACACATGTATTAACAATAGATATAAGATATTTAATATTTTTATACACTGCACGTAAATGCAGTATGACATCGCCATAGGCATGCGATTTTGCACCTCAGGGTCTGATTCTGACCTAGGCACATAACCGGTCCTCTCCGGGTATCAACTCTAATATTAAGATAAAATTTTCTTAAATCTCACCTTAGTTCTTTCCTAAAGATACTTATATTATTTATTTTTCTAATATATTTTGTTTTGCCTTATTTATGGCCATACAAAATAAATAGAAGCCTCTCCTATAAAAAGACAATATTAGCCTTTTAACTTTTTTCTACTTTCTTCTCTATTATCTATAATTCTTAGATAATTTGTTCAAATATTTCTATTTGAGCTCCTATATATTATAGTTATTCCCTTTCTCTTTCATCTAATGGCCATGTTACTACACGACACCGTGATCTTGAAGATGTATTTGAAAAAAAAAAAGTAGACATATTACCAAGATACCGTCTTCATGATTGTGCAATCAAATTACAAAATGGAGCTCAACCTCCATTTGGTCCAATTTATAATCTCTCACAAATGGAGCTTACAACCTTAGAGGAATATATTGATGAAAACCTAGCTAAAAATTTTATTAGATATTCAAAATCACCTACAATAGCTCCTATTTTATTTGTGAAGAAGAAAGATGGTTCTTCACGTATGTGTTCAAACTATTGAAGTTTGAACAAGATAATTATAAAAAATTGCTATCTATTACCATTAATCTTAAGATTATTAAAATAACTAAGACATGCAAAAATCTTTACAAAGATTGATTTGAGAGGCGCCTACAACCTAGTTAGGTTCAAAGAAGGAGATCAATAGAAGATAGTATTTCGTACAAGATATGAACATTTTGAGTACAATGTTATACCTTTTGGACTTACAAATGCACTTGCAGTCTTTCAACATATGATAAATGGCATCTTATAAGAATACTTAGATGACTTTGTAGTCATCTACTAGGACAATATCTTGATCTTCTCTAAGAATGAATATGAACATAAATATCATGTATATATGATATTAAAAAAACTACGAGAAAGTGGATTGTATATCAAATTAGAGAAGTGTTCTTATCATCAACTATCAATGAAGTTTTTGGAATATATTGCTTTTAAAAATGGAATTTCTATGGATCCAAAGAAGATACAAATCATTATAGAATGAAAACAACCATTATCAATTAGAGATATATAATATTTTTTGGAATTTTTAAATTTTTATAAAATCTTTATTAAAGATTATACCAAGATTGTAGCTCCATTAACACAACTTACAAGCAAGGAGAAATTTATTTGAGGCAACAAGACCAAAGAAGTGTTCAAGAAGCTAAAAAAATCCTTCACTTTAGTTCCTATACTTATCCATGCAAATCTAATAAAACTATTCATTCTAGAAACAGATATCTCAAATTTTACACTTGAATCTATTCTCTATCAAATTCGTGATGATGGTCAATTTCATTCCATAGTATTTGGCTCTCAAAAAAATTTAGCTATAGTGATCAATTATAGCAATCATTATCCATGGATTTCATTATAGACCTCCCAATTTCTAATAGAAAAGACTCAATTTTATAGTAGCTGACCATTTTATCAAAAAAAATATATTTCATTCTATGTAATAAGATTATTTTTAGAAAGAAAATGACCAAGATTTTTATTGATAATATTTATAAAATAAATAACCTTCCAAATGATATCATTTTAGACTGAGGACTATAATTTGTATCAAATTTTTGAAGATGATTATTTCAACTTTTGAAGGTCAAGATCAATCTTTCATTGACTTATCATCCTCAAACCAATGGTCTAATAGAACACACAAATCAGATCTTATAACAATATCTTTGTTGTAATATAAATTACAACAAGATGATTAGATGGACCTCTTACTATTGGCTGAGTTTACATACAATAACACCAAACATTCTTCAACAAAATAAAATCCATTCTTCTCAAACTATGGATACCACCCTAGAATATATCCATTTCAAATAGAAGATGTAAGAACTCTTGCTGCAGAAAATCAAACTACTTATTTAAAGGCCATCCATGAAGAATTAAAATTCCAACAGCAAATGGCTCAAAATCAATTTAAAGACTATGTAGATATTCATCGCAAAAACCAACCAAAGTTCAAGATAGGAGGTTGTATTTGACTACTCTGATAAAATATATAAATAAATCGACCATCACAAAAATTAAACTATCAAAGACTTGGACCATTAATAATTCTATACCAAATAAATCTAATAAACTTTCATCTCAAACCACCAAGTAGCATATGCATTTATCTAATCTTCCATGTCTCATTTTTAGAAATCTATTATAAATCAACTATTGATAGAAGAACTCTTCCACTATCAATCTCAATTAAAGTCAATTAAGAGCTTGAATATAAAGTGGAAGAAATATTAGATTCACGTATAAAATATGAACAATTGGAATATTTCATCCATTGGAAGGACTATGGAATTAACAAAAGAACATAGGAACCTTCATAAAACCTTAGAAATATACTTGAGAAAGTTTGCAAATTCTATCAATAATATCTTAAAAAATCTACACTTAAGCGCCATTGAAGATTTTGTAAACACCAACATCTCTTTGCTTCTACATGATGCTTTCCTATCAATAGTAGAAGAGGAATATAAAATAAGAAAAGCCACACCAAAATCTTCACTTGTATATAATTATTTTTTCTAAGATAGAGTAGATCCTGCTAGAAGCTTATTAGTTACGATGTAAAATCTTTGCATTTCAAGGGATTTGCAAAAATAAGAGTTAGAAGACTCTTCTATCATATAAGCAGCTGATAAACCATTGCAATTTTCACAATTTGTTAAGTTTGAATAACATGAGTAAGGCAAAGAAGGAATATTCTAATACTAAATAAGGCCATATTTAGAATCTTTGGAAATATAGCCTCATCACAAAAATCTTGATTCAAATGCCCAAGCTTTGATAATACTCCTTGAAGTTAGAAAGGTGGCTCTAGGTGGACCAAAAATTATATTTGAAGGATATTTTGAAGGTCACAAGAAAGAGCAAATTCTTGGATGGGACATTGGTACAATAGAAGTTATATGTGGAGGTCATCAAGGCTACCTCAAGGATCATGTTGAATTGGTAATTAATGAACAAAAGACGGAATATGTTCCTTCTTTACTTTGATGAATTCTAGATTTCTTGCATATGTGATTTGATCATTAAATCACTTTGGCTCCTTGTGAAACTTGTTGATAGAAAGGGAGGTGATGTTATGGACATATTTCAAGTAACTACATTTTAGAATCTTCTGTAGTCTTCTACAATCTCCTATAGTCTTCTAAAATCTTCTATAATTTTTTGAATCTTTTAAAAACCTTCTAAAATCTTCTGTAGTCTTCTAGAACTTCTTGTAGTCTTTTAAAATCTTCCATAATTTTTTAGAATCTTCTAAAATCTTCTAGAATCTTCTTTAGTCTTCTAAAATCTTCCATAGTCTTTTGGAATCTTTTAGAATCTTATTCAATCTTCTAAAACCTCCCATAATTTTTTAGAATCTTCTAGAATCTTCTTAAGTCTTCTTGAACTTCCCTTAGTCTTCTAAAATCTTCTAAGATATTCTTAAAAGGTTCAATAAGACATAGGCCTTGTAGTATAAATAAGAGGCAGGATCGAGGTACACCTCAGTATTGCCAACACAATTCTTAGAACAATCTGAAGTGTTGCTTTGTTTCTTCATATCCATCTAGTTCATTGTTCTTATCAATCATCTAGTTCTTTGTTCTTGTCCATCTAGTTTTTCGTTCTTGAAATCATTCGAGTTCTATAATCTTTTCCTTGTCTCTTTACTACCCTACTATGTTGTACCCTTGAAAAACAGTCATGTATGCTCCTCTCGTATGTTCCTTTCTTACACAATGCGTCTACTACTTTCTTTACAACTTTCTACACAATGTTTCTTTTTTATGGAACTTAACATTACTTGTACATTTGCAAGCTGTAATGCTTTAATTACCTACATGCAAAAGACGGGCCTAGCTTTAAGTTATACAATCATGATAAAACATTCAAACACCTCCCACAATCACCTTGAATTAGGCTCTAACCAAGGCATGTGGTAGATAGTGGTGGCAATAGCAGAATCATGGTGACATTGGTAATACTCTATTTTTATATTTTATTTTCTATCTATAATTCAATCAAAAAATTACATAATTTAATGTTGAAAAAAAGTAAAAAAAATAAAAATGGTTGAAGGTCACAATTTAAAACTAAGATCTTTATTCCTCAGAAATTTATACATACATACATACATATATATAAATATATATCTACACATATAATTTGAATGGTTAAGCAAAAAGACATCCCTTAAAATCAAATACAACAAATATAATTACAAAGATAAAAAGAAGGAGAAGAAGAAAGTGTTTGCTGTATTGACCCACTCTGTAAAATCCACCTGAGTAAAACAACCATAAGAAAAGAATCGTATCAATTTCAAAGAATACATTCCTTTTCATATAAATATGATTCATATGCACATCCGTGTATGCATGCAAAAAATAATAATAATCATCCTTGCATATTTCATTCATCCACCACAACTCATTCGTCCAGCACCGCAGGACGCATTCGAAATGAGCATTCGAAATGAGCAACGCGCCGCGCCGGGGCAGCAGCGGCGCTGCGAGAAATGCGACGCCAGGTAGAGGAGAGGAGGAGGAGGAGGAGGAGGAATGGCGGGAGAAGAGAGCTCGACGAGGATGCTGCGCCAGAATGCTCGCACTCCCCCAGGGTTGCTTATTTTGAAGCCCCCCATCCCCTGAGGGAACCAGGCATCGCCAGACTGCCGAGGCCTGTGCCGCACTCGCGGGGTCTCGCATGGCGCCTCCCCCGCTTTGCTCACGGCTTCCTCACCCACTTTCCCTGCCCCCGTCCCCCCGAACCGCGTCCCCTTTCATCATTTTTAGCCCCCCAGATGCCCACATCACGGCTCTCTTGAAGCACTTCTCTTCAACGCGGTGTGCTACGCGGGTCCCATAAATACTGCATTGCGCAGTGCGAGGTGGAATTCAGGATTGCGGGCCTCGGTTGCTGTGCCCACAGACCTGGAAGCGATCGCCCTGAATCTCTCGCTTTAGGTTTCTGCTTCTCACCTGGTGTCCAGATAAAACTTAGTTTCTCTCCCTCAGTGTTTCAGAATTCGTGGAGCGTTTTTGTGACTGGTGCTGTGAGCATCACTACCAGAGAGCTTCTTACATCGTGACGGACTGGATCGCTGTTGTATGATACTTGCTGTTGCTTCTGTGGCTTGGTAGCCGCTTGGTTATAACCGAGGAAAAGATTTGTTTGTGATCGAGTTCCACGTTTCATTTGTGTTAGAGTGCAGCACAGCTGCAATCTTTAGGTTTCAAGATGGCTCATGATGATGAGAAGCCTATGGTAGGATCGTATCGACCCAAGAGCCGTCGCTGCTGCGTTACGACTGTTTTGAGTGTATCCTTAGTTATGGTGCTTGTTATCTGTATCGCAATCCCCTTGGGAGTGAAAAGCGGTAAGAAAGACGGAAATGGCGACCCTGCAGCCTGCGCAGCCACAGAGTATCCAGAAACTTGTAGGGAATCGTTAGCAGGATCGGATGGTACTCCAGTGGGCATGTCGAAGGCGTCGATCAAGTCTTCGGACGAACAAGTCGGACAACTTGCTGATGGAACCACCAATGAGCAGTGCAAGGAGCTTCTGACTGACGCCAGGGAATTGTTTGCAAGGGTGTACGCCTCGATGGATATTATCAATCAGACACTTCGAGAGGAAACCTGTGCGGACATTCAGACAGATTTGAGTGCGGTGCTTACCAACGTGAATACTTGCAAGGATGTCTTGGAGGAATCTGGTTCGCCTGAGTTCGCCTCATTCTTGGAGCGCTCGTCTAAGTCGGAGCAATGCATTGGAAATACGCTGGCGATAGTGAACGGTTACTGTCTTTATGGTAACGAAATCAAAAACTGGGTCGGGCTGGCCACTGATCTAAGCATGCCCGATTTGAATTCGTTCTTAGGTAACGGTGCGCATCGTCGTCTCATGAATGCGGAATTCTCCACCAATGAGGCACACGAGGAAAACCTCCTTCCAAACTGGATGGACAGTGCCACCAGCAGACATCTCCTCACTCGTCCTCCTTCGTACAATGTTATCGTTGCCAAGGACGGATCTGGAAAGTACAAGACCGTGGGAGAGGCCATTAAAAAGGCGCCGCAGACTGGGAAGTCGGATGCAACTCGATATGTGATCTACGTCAAGGCCGGAGTTTATGATGAGCAGATCATTATTCCTAAGAAGCTGACCAACTTGTTAATCCTCGGAGACGGTATCGACAAGACCATCTTCACCGGAAAAAGGAACGTCGCGCAGATGAATGGAATGACTACCTTCTTGTCTGCAACGATGAGTAAGTTCTATTACAACAATAGCTGGTTTATTAACATCCTTCCCGAAAATATCAATAATTACTGTTGTGCATGATTCCACTAGCTTCTATCGATCAGAATATCATCTAAATTGTTGAAACGCTTTTGGTGTGCAGTTGTGCAAGGGGATGGATTCATCGGGAAGATGTTTACGTGCCGGAACACCGCTGGAGCTGCTGGACACCAAGCTGTGGCCACGCGTGTGAGCGCGGACAAGGTCGCCTTCTACCGGGTGAAATTCGATAGCTTCCAAGACACTCTCTACTGTCATACATTCCGTCAATTCTACCGCGAATGCGTCGTCATGGGCACCGTCGACTTCATTTTCGGAAATGGCAACGTGGTGTTCCAGAACTGCCAGATTGTCGCTAAGAAGACCACGATGCAAGGTCAGCAAAACACCTACACTGCCCAGGGAAGGACCGACAAGCACCAGAACACCGGCCTTGCGTTCCAGGACTGCAACTTTGACGGCACTGCTGATCTGAAGCGCAACGTCCAGTACTATCCGACCTTCCTTGGCCGCCCATGGAAGGCTTACTCCGTCTGCGTCTTGCTGAGACCCACCATCCAAGCCCATGTTGACCCCACCGGATGGCTCCCATGGAACACCACCAACTTCGGATTGTACACATCCTTCTTCGCCGAATACAAGGGTACCGGCCCAGGATCCAACAGGCGCTACAGGGTGAAGTGGTCGCACGAAATCAAGGACTCCAAGACGGCGAACAAGTACCAGGCAGCGAGCTTCATCAACGGCAAGAGCTGGATCACGAACCTCGGCATGCCATACACTCTTGCAGCTGTGTAAAGATGGGGCGCCTGCTTCATCTGTCTCATTATCGTGAAGCTTTAGGGTTTCGGTCCGAACTGAACTGCAATCTGCGGGCGTCACCTCCCGTCTAGAAAAAATAGAAAGGATGTGAATTCAGACCCGTTGTGGTGGGTCTAGATAACAAAACCCAGCGGTTCTTTTTCCAAGCAGAGCCCTCACCTGTGTTGCGGCTTTCCATTGTTTGTAAAACACACACAAATCATAAACCATTCTTTGGGCACCGAATTGGTCCGCCTCCTTATTACTGTCACACCTCACTGTCCCCACTTCTGAGCCTCTGATTCTTGTCTAGATCTACTGTTCACAACACATCCTACAGTTCACAAGTTTCTATAGCTCTGCAATCTACACCGGTGGCAATAATTTCAGTGTGTGGCGATCGCCACTAACATCAAATTCACGCACAGAAATCTGTGATTGAAGTCCAGATTTCGACACTGATGTCTGCGAGAAGATGAAGGTGAGTCATTTTCGATGTCAATAAGTCCGATCTAATAGTAGTTTTCTGCAAAAGACTTCACGAGATTCAGTTCCGAACTCGCTGGCCACTAACTATTCTTTCTATGCATGTGATGTTTGTGTCTAGCATTATTTTGTTTTGATGGCCAGTCATCGCGTTGCTTCTAGTATATTATTATTCAAGTAGTGAATACAATCTGTGAATAAACAGTGTTTCATTCCTTGAATTCATAAGTTGAAATACTAAGTATGAAATAATAATATTTGTGAAAATGATGTATAAATCACATCCAAAATAACACACATAGTTTGGTGTTTGGTGTTTTATTTTATATATTTATTTTTATTTGGTGATTTTTAAAATTTTAATGCATATTATTATAATAAGTGCATAAAATTGTACATTTTTAAGATAAAGTTTTGGAATATTGTCTATTTCTCAACTTATTTATATATTAATTATTTATAAGGAAAACTTATGTTTTATATTTATTTATAATATGGATTTTATTTTAGATATAAGTGGTAGAAGAGTATATACTTGCATATGTGATTCCAACTAGATATTATGTGTTTATTTATATGGATAATTGACAAACCATAAATTGGTGATAATAGTGTAGAATTATTGTGGGTTACCAAATCTCTATGTTAATTAATTATACAAGTGTTTATATATCCATTAGATCCTGTTCATCAAGTAAGTTGTTAGTATTAGTGTTTGTGTCCATGTAATACAATTTCATGGTCTAGCCACCCTTAGTAGTATTATTACTTTGTCTCTTATTTTGTTTAGCAATCCATAAATCTTTTTAATTACTACATGATCACTCTTAGGATTATAGTAGATGTATTATCTATAAAAATTTATATATTGAAAATCCTTTAAATCACAATTTAAGAGATTTCTAATAAATTGGAACATATTAATAACACACTAGCATGACAAAGGTTAAAATCAATGAATTTTCAACAAAGAACACATAACTTTAACATTCTATAGACATCTTCATTATAGCTTATATATTACTTTACTATGTATTACAAATTAGATAAAATTTAAGATAAAATTAAATAAAATCTCTTGTAAAATAAATTATCAAAATTTTAAATTTATTCCTTTTTTAAAAAAAAATCATTTAAGAAACTTTTAGATTTTTTGTAACTTGTAAATGATTTTTTAAAAATACCTCTTTAATTAATGAAAGTGAATTTTATACCATTTTTTATTTTTATGTAAATACTAATAAATAAATAAATAAATAAATTTATTTATTTATTTATTTATTTATTTTTACACAATAAATTCAAAGAAAGTCATTCTTTTATATGTTAAAATTAAATATTATTTTAAATTTTAGTTTTAAAAGAACTTAAGCTATTTCATTATATATTTT